>VZQC01005126.1:0-100144 GCA_009823505.1 Rhizomys pruinosus
CAGGCAGATCTTTGTGAGTTCAAGGCCAGCCTGCTCTACATATCAAGTTCCAGGACAGCCAGAGCTACAGGGAGACCCTGTCTCAAAAAGACCAAAAATAAATAAATAATAAATAAATAAATCTCAATGCTTAGTGGCTTGTTTGTGCCTTGAAAGGAACATTAAAAGATAGTAATCTGGGGGATGTCTATATGAGGAGGTGGTGGGGGGAGAGGGATGGGGTCTAAATTTGATTAAGATGTATTATATGAAATGTAGAAAAACTCAATTTTTAAAAAGACTGAACGGCGTAAAACAAGAGTCCTGTGGCCAGAATCCTACCCATAGTCTGAGACTGACTGCATCTTGTCTCCTCTCATGCCCCAGACATCCTGTCAATTTCTAAATACCTTATATGACAAAACCTCTCTGCTTACATTAACAGAGTTGATTTCTTACATGTGCATACAAGAACACTTATTTATACAGCCTTTTAATTAGACAATAGCAAAAATCACAATTATAAAGTAAGTATGCAAGTAATATTATGTAGAAAATATCAAGATACAAAATGTTATATACATAATTTACTGCAAGAAATTTTTAAACTGTATTGAAAACACAAAAAGAAATATATCAAACCATTGAGTGGTTTTCTCTGATAATGCAAGAATGAATGATTTTTCTTTCTCTTCCAATGTCTTCTTCCAATTTTCTGTAGTGAATACTTAATTCATTTATAATAGAAAATGCTTATCTTGCAAAAATCAGGTTAGCAGGAAGATAATAACATTTGAAAAGACTCCATATATTAGAAACTGTTAATGTTTTGTGTGCTAAGCTAGACTTAAGTCCGTTAGAATAAAAAAATCTATTAGGACAAATGAACCAATACAGAAAAGTTCCTTGAGTTCATTAAAAGTCACACACAGCTTTTCTCTCTGGGACTCTTTTTATTATTGTGCCTGCTCAGCCTATGGAAATCACTAAACGCTATGGAAAGGGAAGTATGAAGGGCACCTTTAAATGGAGACTGCAGCCTGAAACCTGAATTAATGAGCTTCTCATTGCTACGTAATAAGTTGTCACAAACTTAGTGTTTAATAGCACTCGGGAGGCAGAGGCAGGAGGATCTTTGTGAGTTCGAGGCCAGCCTGGTCTACAGAGTGAGTTCCAGGACAGCTGGGGCTACAGGGAGACCCTGTCTCGAAAACACCAAAAAAAAAAAAAGATAAAATAAATTTATTATCTTACAAAAATCAGAGATGTAAAGGAATGTGGCTTGGTGGTAGAACTCACGAAGCCCTAGGTTTAAGTCCCAGAAACACACACACACACACACACACACACACACACACACACACACACACACATACACACACACATACAGGCACACATGTATCTAAAATAAGCATGGAGTATATTGGCAGTGTTGTACTCTTTTTAGAGGCTCCAGAGCAGAGAGCCTCTACTTTTGTATTTGCAGCCTCTGGAAGCCACCTACGTTCCTTAGCTCTAGATCTCTTCTTCACACCACTCGGACTTCTCCTGCTCTTGTCACATTTTTATTCCTGGCTCTGGCCTCCTGCATCCCTCTTGTAAGGGCCTTTGTGATAATACACCAAACCAGGTACTTTTTCCATCCCAGGATATTCAGTTTACAACCCCATAATCCCTCTTGCCATATAAAATAATGCCATGTAATTTATGTTTCAGGGAATAAGATGTGGATATCCTTTTCAGGGACAGGACTTTGTCTATCGAATTTGAACCTTCAAAATTTCAGCTCAAGTTCAGGACCTTCAGCGTTTCTGGAAGTGGAGAAGTTTATGGATCAGTGCTATTAGGACAGTTCCTCCAGTGGAATCCTTGACCTGACTGCTGGTGCTGTCATAGCAGGGGTTTATAAAAGGACCAAAAGGTGTTCCTTCTACCCTCACATGGGGCTCCATGAGGCTACATTTCATCAAGAGGTTTGTTGCTAATATTTCTCTCATCAAGGCTTTCTCTGAAGATGCACCGGCAGATGAGAAACTCTTGATATTTGGGGTTAGGGCTTTTCGCTACTGGACTGTATTTCCTTCTCAATGTCTACCAGATAAAAGAATATTCCACATGATTTGGTGAGTACTCCTAACGAGAGTTTTTGATATCTGCCTATGAGAGAAATGAATTATAAGACACAGGTCATACAGTAATTGACCAGGCATCTTGAGAAAGAAAGTGAATATCAATGATATTTATGATAGAAAACCAGAAAAAATGTTTTTCTGACCATTTTCCGTAATACAGTGTCAATCTGGTTGAGGTGATAAAGTTTACATTTTATAGGCTACTGTTTGGGGAAGCTGTCTGAAATGACTGTAGAAAATGGTTCACTATTCTCTTTACCCAGAAAATACTACGATATCATGCAAATCAAGAGTTTCAAATCTTCATGTTCACTTTAAGAACACCTGTGAAATTAGCAAGCTCATTAAAGCACCAAGTATCTGGAGAGACACAAAATGTCTGAAAGATGTCAGTTTAAAGAAGAAGTTTGCATCATTGCGACAGTACGGTGATAGAGTCCGTATGTGTGCCCACAACAAAGAGTGGGATTACAGAGTTCATGCCCCAAAAAAGAGTGCTAAATTTTGCTGCACATGCTTAAAAGCACAGAAAGAAATGCTGCACTTTAGGGTTTGGATGTAGATTCTCTGGTCATTGAACATGTCCAGGTGAACAAAGCACTAGAGGCTTTGTACAAGGCTCAGTACAACGCTTGCAGTAACCGACACACAAGCTCCCCTCCCACACAGAGGTGATCCTCAAGGCAAAGACACAAAGTGATCCTAAGCCAGAAGGAGAGGTTGCACCAAAGAAAAAGATATCCCAGAAGCGATTAAAGAAGCAAAAACTTATGAAAATCGCCAGTTGTACTGGTGCATACCTTTGATCTCAACTGTCAGAAGGCAGAGACAATGGGTGGACCTCTGAGTTTGAAGTCAGCCTAGGCTGACTTCAAGGTCCTGGTTAGGCAGGGTCACATAGTGAACCACAGTGAGACCCCATCTCAAAGAAAAAACAGAAAATGGAAAAAGGAAACTGTGGCACAGGAATAAATTCTGCATAAAATAAATGAAAATAAAAAAGTAAAACAAAAAGCAAAATGTTTCACATAATTGCACAATGTATACATTATTTAATAAAATCTGTTTTAATAGTATCTTTGTCCAACATTTATCCATTTAACATTAACTAAAGACTGCTTGTATATAACATTTAACTGTTTTGCTCAGCATTTGTTATGCATGCCATATGTCCTAAAAAAATTCAGACATTGAAACTTACCAGAAGTATCTATGACCAATAAATATATGAATGATTTTTAACATCCTTAGCCCTCAGGAAAATTCAAATCAAAACTCCATCCTCACTCTAACCATAGTGGCTATTGTCAAGAAAGTAATAAATACCAAATAATGGCAAGAATGCAGGAGGAGAAAGAGACTCTATAGTGGTGGAAATGCAACTTAGTGTAGCCACTATAGAAAGCTCAAAAATAAAAACACATTTACCAGCTATACTATAATACAGCTATACTTTCCTTGGGTACATATCAGAAAGAATCAAGGTCAGTATATAGAGATGCTATATATTCATGTTTCTTGTGGCATAGGGTACAAAAACCATGTCACAGAATCAGCCTAGGTATGGTACCATCAAGAGATGAATAGATAAAGAAAATGTAACACAATGGAGTATTAGTCAGCAGTTAATAGGAACAAAATTATGTCATTTATAGAAAAATGGATAGAACTTATCATGTTAAGTGAAATTAGCCAGTCTCAGAAAGACACTGATCACAAATTTTGTCTTCTACATAGATTTTTTTAAGGCATGAAAGAAGGAGGAGAGAGAATAAGTTCGAGTATATTATAGACTTAATATACATTCATATAAAAAAGGGCCTTTGGGTGTTAAGATGCACAAGAAGAAAGTTATTGCATTATATGGGAGAATTCTGTTACAGCATACACTGCCTGAATGTTTTCTGTCTTACAGAAAAACTTTCTCTATTCTCTGTGGAGAATATTTCCTTTTTCTTTGAAGACACATCTTGAAACTAAATGGAAAGGTCCTCCATGCTTGTAAAGACAAGGCCACGTGCATGAACTCCAACAGTAAACCTCTACAATTTACAAAGGACAAGGCAAAGGTTAGACATGGCTTTGTATGCCTGCAGACTCACTTTGGTTGCACACAAGCACAAAAACAAAGAATTCAGAGGTATTCTACATTTCCAAGTAAAAACTGAAACAGAAAATCCCACTAACAAGAAAACCGCTAAGTTCTTCAACAACCAGAAGCGAGGATTCTTCTTCTCTGAGCACGAAGCACATATGTGTGAGCAAGGATTCTTCTCCAAGCGTAAAGCAAACATGCGCTGTGAACCTGCCTATCTGAAGGTCAGGGTGGACTGCAATCTCCAACTTTCCTTAGGAATCAGAAAACTGCAAGAGAGGAATAGTCACTGTGTGCCTGGAAAATGCAAAGATCCCAAAAGACTCCTCTATATTCTCATCTGTCTTTCATGATCCTCTGGAAGAGGAGAGGTTAAATTTTCACACAGCTTTAGAGAACAGATAAAAGCAATCAGAAACTAAGCAGATGCTGGCAGGCGGGAATAAAAATGTGCACAAACTGGAGCTGTTACAGAAGTTTGCAATCTGCTCACATATGAATTATGACACAATTATTGAAAACAGTACGGTCCAAACATAAATTCTCAGGCCATGTACTCTTAGAAGCTTCCCAAGATGCTGTCTAAAGATAGAATACAGGGGTTGCTGAAGTCTTGAGAAATGTTTTTTGATGTATGTGACCGATGTCATCAGTCCACCTCATTATAAAGTTTTCTACTTTGAGGAAAAGAAAAATTTCAAAGGAAAGATTTTTTAAGGTGCCACAGATTGGAACTAGGTTAGCAGGTTAAAAAATGCAAACTGTCAGAAACTGTTTTATATCACGCTGACTCTAAATACAACACTGATGATGAAAGGAATTGCTGAGTGCTGTCAAGGTTGTGAAAATTAATTAGAGTCTTTATTTACATAAAACATTACCTACCCAAGCAAAGGTATGACAAAGTGATTGCTACGAAGTTACATGTATTGTGTTCAAATGCATTGTTCACAGAGAGACAAGTTCAAGGATGAATAATACACATGTCACACATATACTGGAGTTACATGACTTCTTTGCTGTCAAAGTAAGACAGCTTTGGTGAATTCAATGCTGTTAGGAGAAGTGGAAGTGGCTGGTAAGGAAAAAAGGAGAGAGGAAGCCTCCAAAGAGGAAAAAGAGTAATCACACAAAAGCACTCAAATTCAGAAGCAATGAGCCACTGTCTGAAATAAAATATATTCTTTTTCCTGTTGTGCACACATTTAAGGAGGCTTACGAATGCTTTCTCCATGCTCATTGTTTCTTTTATCACCTTGCCACAGAGGTGTGTGGGTGGCAGTTTAATTACAATCATTTTTTTTCTCCCTATTCATCCCACTGATATTGCTCTGGACCTTCAACTTTCACTACCTGGAGTTCAAGGTACAGTCTTGTCTCACATTTATCACAGTTCTCACTCGAATGCACGTGGTAAGTGATAGGTGCAGAGGGAGGGTGTGGTAGTGGGGAGAAACAAGAAGCCAAGCAACAAGGCCTGGTTGAAAACTGCCTCGTAGAAGCGTAATCTTTGCCAGGTGAGTGAATCCACGGCTTCTCCTAACCTGCCTTACTTTGAGCTGCATACTGGCACCCTGCATGTGGCATCGGGGCTCTAAGGCCAGAGAGGAAATTCATACAGGAAGCAAGAAGCCAGAACTGGTTTTGAACTGGTTTCCATGAAGGAAGAAATACCTGGATCACAATAAATCTCCTAGCCACTGGGATCAGAGTATATGCTATAGGCAGCAAAACTGGAGAAGCATCACCAGATAAGCCCTTTGCAGCTGAGATCACTTCACCAGGAACCCCTGAAGCTAGACATGGAGCTGGTTACAGGGTTTCACATTTGCCCTGATGGTTTGGGGGCTTGCTTTGGTCCAGTATTTCCTCATTATGCCTCCATTTTGGAATGAAAATATATACTCTGTGTCATTGTATGTTGTAAGTATGTAACTTTCTTGACAGGATGTCATAGTTAAGACCTTGAGTCTCAGAAGAGACATTGGATTTTTGAACAGTGTTGTGACTGTTAAAGACTTTAGGGACTTATTTTTTTATTCTGTGAAAATTTCATATATGATATATCTTTAAAATATTTACTTTTGTGTGTATTTTGTGGGTGACAAGTTGCTGGCAGCTGCAGCCTGACAGGAAGCAAAGGATCCATCAAAGTGGCCGATGGTGAGACCTTGTTTGCAGCCATCAGTGGGCACCTAGCAAAGACACATGAAGAAAGACCACTGGCAGGGATGAGCCCAAGTGAACTGGGTAAAGTCATGGCCTCTGAGAGGCATCTCCTCATGGCCAGCAGCAGCCTTGAGCCTAAGAAAGTCCAGATGCCATGCACAGCCTGCCTTCCCAAGAGGCAGGGAACAGTGTACACCATTCCACAGCAGCAGGCCAGCAGCTACTCAGAGCACACACTCTGACCCTTGACATTTTAGGAATCATGCTTCAGTATCAAAACTCCCTAATTGTACTGCTCGGTGTGTCAGTATGATAAGCCTGAGTGCTGAAGAGTAAGCCATCATGAAGTCACGGAAGTGAAACCTGAGGAGTAAAGATGGCTCAGGACTTCATGATGGCTTAGCAAGAGACACATTTCCAAGGTTCTGAATAACAGCTTGAAGAAATGCAATGACTCACAGGGCTGTTTGAGGTTACTCCCGCTTAGAGCATGAAATATACAGCACCTGAGATCTGAGGTCCTCCCTAAAGACAAGGCTCTGAGAAATAGATCTGAGTGGATGTGTACACCGCCCTTTAACGCCCCACATCAGTCAGGGTTCAAGCTAGATGACCATGTGTCTCCCTGTCCCTATCACAGTCTAACACACTTTTCCACATGGCTAAGTCAGTCACTTTGCATTCACAGGGGGGCGCCCTATCAGACAGGTTTCCCAACCTTCTCTCTGTGTTCCTATTCCTGGCAGAAATGAAAGTCAAGATGATTGTAAGCAGCCTGACAGTTCTATTAAGACAAAGGAAATGGTTCTTAGCTAGTTAAAGAATTGAAAACAACTCATCCAGAAACAAAAACATTTCAGAAAACAAAATTAAGTGAACACATTATGAGACAGTAAAATATTAGTGTATTTTAAATGTGGGCTGTTTTGTTTCAAATCACTTTACAAATTATTTTGCTTCTAATAGACTCTGGGCTAATTCCATAAAGTTGGACTGTCACCCTTAATCCTTCCAAATACTATTATTTTAACAGATGTTTCTATTGAAGGCTTGAATGGTGTTTTAAGAGCTGTTACCATAAAAATACCATCAAGTCATCTTTGATATTTTATAAAGTAAAGGAGCAATTAGATCCCAGCAGGAGGCAGAGGCAAATGATTGCTATGAGTTAGAGGATAGCCTGAGCTAACTACTGAGTTCTAAGCCAGCATGGAGTACTGTGAGTGATATCCTGTCTCAAAAACAACGAATGAACAAAAACAGCAAATGGAATGTAACTCAGATTTGATATAGATGGATTCCAATCCAATGAGCTTTATAGATTAATTGTACTTTGAATTTCAGCACCAGGTAATGTTATTTAATTTGTCAGGTTAATATTTCCAGTCGTAGTTCAGAGCCTCGCATTCTGATGAGTTACCAAGGTTTTAATTAAGTGGGTAAACATTCTTCTAGAAAAGTGGCTGTACTCAAACTTCTATCAGACCACTGTGGTAACATTAAGTTTCCCAGGTGTGACAAAAGCACAGCATTCTGTCCCTGGTATTTTATAGTGTTTGTGGTAGAAGTCACAAAACAAGCTCTGATGGTAACCAGGCGGCAGATGGCTTTTCTTTACTTTTTCTTCCTTATTTTATTTACTTTCTTTCTTCTTCCTTCTCCTCTAACATTTCTGGTCAGGACAAATTTTATATTACTATCAAACCAAGAAGTATATACATCCTCATACTCTTGAAGAACAGAAGATGGAAAGCTGAGTAGCTACCTGCTCTCTGTTCTTTCCCAGCTTTAGCTGCCTCTACAATGTACTTGCACCAACCACCTCCACACCAGTGAGTGTTTGCCTTTGCTATCATTTCATTTATCTGTGCTGGGAATGTTGCAGTATATATCTGATCTAAAGGCTGTATCTTTGTTGGAACTCCCTCAGAGTTTTGTAATATAAGTTCTATAACTGGGTTTGGTGATAACCTTCTCCCCTTTTCTCACCAAACATCCTGGGAATAAAAATCATTTCTCCAAATATTAGGATAAAAGGAACCAAGAGCAACATCAGTAAATGCTATAGACAACCAAATAGCTAAACATTGCCTAGGATATGGCATAACAATGTAGGGGTAGAAGGTGTCATTGGAAGGGAGATGGGAAAAAAATCCAGCAAAGAAATGAAAATACTCAGTAGATAAGACTGGAAGGAAAAGCAAAATAAAGGAGGAAAAGACTGGCTGCACCCATGGTAGAGACATCCACACTGCTACCCACACCTGTGATTCTGTTGGGTGCAGCTCAGGGGCCCCCATAGGACAAGCTGCCCATCCCAGATGAAAACATGTTAGGATAACAATGCTTATGGAGAAAGAAGAAAAGAGAATCGATTTTTTTCTCAGGTAATAATAATGTCATACAATCATTTGGAACAAGATAAAGGACATGACCTGTGTTTCAGGCAAATCCATTAAGGAAAGAAAATTCTCCCAAAATGTGTTCATCTCTGATTTGATTGCTTAAGCCCATCTACAAATTAGTAACATACCCTAATCTCATCATCTTCTAAATCAACCATCCAGTGACATAAAAAAAGCTAGTTTCATTATTTTAGCTTATTCCCAATATTTAATAATAGGAGACATTTTGAGGGCACTAACAGGGTTACTTGTCAGGAACTCCTTTTACATAAGGCTAAAAACAAGCCAGGAGTGACACTTGAAATTGATCATCCTTTTAGCCATTCTGTCAGACTTCCGAAAATTAATGAGTAGGCTTCGGGAGGGAAGTGGCTTACCAGAACATCGCACAAATCTGCTGATCTTGACTCGCTGAAATTCTGCTTACCTAATGCAAAGCTTTAAGCATTTCACTTCTGCACAGTGCCTACATTCTACCCAACTCTTTTGAGTTTCCTCCACTTGACATTCCTCCCTCCTCAGGCAAGTAACAGCAAAATATGAAAGAAAACAGCAGTCCATGGTCCTCCACTGATGGAGCACCATGACTGACACTGTGAGGCCCTAAAGTCCAAAATCATTGTGCCTAATAAAAAATAAGATTCAAACTGTAGAGTAATATGTATCCCATCACAATAATTAGAGTGTGCAGAGCACTACTTCAGATGCAGTAAGCAAGTCACCCTGATAAAAAGATGCCTTGATGACAGAGGTGGTGTGGAAAGTTGAGCTCCTGCTCTCTGTAGGAATGACCTCTGCCACTTTCCTAAATAGCTACTACTATAGGCCTTGCCCCTGAATACTGCAGTGCTCTCATAGAATAAAACCCAAAGAAATGTTACTGTCTGGGGTACTGTATAGCATTCATGGTAGAAGTCATAAAACAAGCTGCATTAGTACTGAGACCTGCAGATGGCTTTTTCTAAAAATTAGAAAATTTAAGGGTTAAAATTTTATCCTTAAGTTAACCTGTTGCAGAATAACAAGGGACAAACCAGGTATTGCTCAAGTTATGGGAACTGAATAACGAATCTCTCACATAATTTTGCCCTTCACTTCCCCTATAAACCCTGGGCCCTAGATAGCATGTTCAACCCCAAGACTAGGAGCAGCACTACTGACCTTTAAGGAAATTGTGTGTCCCCAGATAGCACTCCTAAATTAAACTTCACCTGCCCATGGCTCAGAGACCATTGCAGAAGAGAGAGCTGAAAGGACTATAAGAGCCAGGGTTGGCACATGAACATAAGGAAATGGAGGCTTTCAGGCCTCTGGGAACTTATATGAACTTGCAACAATGGAGACTGCATGCACAAGACCCATGCAGACTAAATCGGACAAATACCCAACATGGAATGGGGGAAATGGGAACCAGGACCCAACCCTAACCAAGAAAATATTTGCACCTAATTACTGTGGGGTAGGGAAGAGTAGATCTTTAAGGGAGTGAACTCAAAGAAGGTTGACTAGACTCCAGTGGATGAACTTGCACAGCAGGACATCTGAGTACGAATGCCTGATCAGGGGACTGGAGAGTTGGCTCAGTGATTAAGGGCACTGGTTGCTTTTGCAGAGAACCCAGGTTCAATTCCTAGAGCTCATGTGGCAGCTAACAGCCTCCTTCAGTTCTAGGTGATCTTGAGCCCTCTTCTGACTTCTATGGGCATTTCACAACACAAGCACATACACACATACAAGCAATACACCCATACACATAAAATTTAAAAATAATAAAAAAAAAACAAAGCTTGACTGGATAGGACTTAACATAGATGACAAAAATGTATGAATTCCAATGGTGGGGTATGAAAGGATATGGATGGGAGGTGTCTAAATTTGATTAAGATCTATTATATGCACAAAATGCACAAAAACTTCAAAAATATTTTAAGATCATTTTTCTTATTTCTTGAATCAGGTATAAGGGAGCTTAGGCTTGTGTTGTAATTCCACATATTTGCTCTCTCAGTGCTCAGTATTTAACTTTGTAAGAATCTTTTACTCATGAATTTGCTTTAACTTCCTTCCTCCTTTCTCTCTGCTTTAAATTCTTACCAAAGGCATATGGATGAAATGTACCTGCTTCTCTTTCTTTATGCCTCTTTTACTCTAGTGCTTTTGTAAGTCAGAAATCTTGTTCAAAAGACAGCCATTGTCTAGACTGCAATAGAAGCATTTGCTCTTCTAAGTTGTCGATTTTTAAAGCACCGTGTCCCAAAATTGTCTTCTGAATCTAGCCACTACGACTGCTGCTACACCTTCTTTTTCCTAAAGTAGCAAAAACTAAATGCCATTAATACTGAGTGTGAAATCACAGAATTTGGGTTTCAGCTTCTTGGCCTCAAATTTCAGCCCCACTGTGTATTAGCTATACAAACTTAAGCTACTTAAACCTCTTTAGGATTGTTCTCTGAAAAAATGTGTATAATATCTTCATTCGCCTTTCAGGACTATCGTGGGAAGTGAACCAATGGGTCTGAGTGCTTAGTATTATGTCCAAAATATAGGAAATTATTTATACATATATTTTATTACTCACATTGAAATATTATTTTCTGGTGCTTTTTTCAATTTTAAATATTTGTACTTAGCCAAATTCTATGACTCTGTGGCTTTTCCTGGAGCTCTAAGTGCTCTAACAGTGCTTTAATGAAAAAAAATAAAAAAACTTTGTACCTTAAAAAAAATGCTTGAACTTTTTGGAAATCATCTCAGTTAAAAATTAGCAAAGTGCGGGGCTGGAGAGATAGCCTAGCGGTTAAGAGCGCCGACCGCTCTTGCAGAGGACCCGGGTTCGATCCCCAGCACCCACATGGCGGCTGAGAACCGTCTGAAACTCCAATTCCAGGAGAACTCCAGTTCCAGGGGAATCCGAGACCCTCTTCTGACCTCCGCGGCATTGCACGACACGGGTGCACAGACTTGCATGCAGACAGTACATTCATACACATACAGAAATTAAAAAAAAAAAAATTAGCAAAGTGCACGCTCACATGTAGTCTGTGGAGGCTAGGGAGTAGGGCGGCAGTCTGAGTAGGACCTGGCTGCAGAGGAGACTAGACAGGAATCGTTTCCTGAGATACTGTGTTAGGGTTGTTCTTGGAATTAGAAATATTGAGAAATGGAGAATGAAAAGAGGGGCGCATTCCAAGTGATCAGAATAGCATGTGCGCAATCACAGAGGAATGAGCTCAGTGGACGCTGCCGAGGAGATAAAGAGCTGCTAATTTTTTAAAAGACGCTTTGGCAATTCATTTTAATGGCTATTTAAATTCCTTTTCTTACATTCTAAAATATAATACTGCTATCTTTAAACCCAAACAGTGATCTCCATCCAACAAGAATAGTAGAATGCATCGTCAACCTGCCTCCATTGCGGTATTCAAAGTACATGGAAATTGAACATATTAAAAGAGACTTGCCCTCCACTTTTTCTAATGTGCTACCCTGAGCGTGAGCTGCTTCAGATCTGAGTGGGGTGAGTGGCAAAAGCCTTCTGTATGCATGACTGTCATCAGAATTAGAGGCTTCATTTTACAGACACATAGCACATAAAAGAACAAATCCAAGCACTTACTGTAGCAGCTGATGATTACTGACTATTCATTAAAAAGGTATTTGCCTTTTTATAATGTAACCTCCATGTTCTTTGAGAAGAAATAGCCCGTCAGGCCATTTTCCTATAAATTATGCAGCTCCCTATTTATTCTTCTTCAAGAACCCATGCCTGCTTTATAAAAAGAACTGTTTAAAGGTTCCTATGGCCTAGGGACTGTAGCTAAAATACTGGAATCACACTATTAAGAGAAAAAAAAACTAAATTAAGCTTCTGAAAAGGGATACTGCCCAAGTTAATGCTTCCCTTGTGCCCAAGTGAAACTCCCTCTGACAAGCGGGGCTAAAATGTGTTCCAGTAATTGCTTCTTTCCTCATCATTGCTGAGTAATTGCTTTGTAACTCTGCCCTCCCAGCACACATACATAGAGTTATCATGATGTGGTCCCCAAATGATGCCTAAACCCAGAGAGCAATGGTTTATAAATCCTGCAGTCAAGAAAAATGGGAAAGATTAGCGAGAGAAGTAATTCTGTTTTTAGTGTAGCAGCATCATAGGATTTCATCCAGAAAGAAGAGAAATGCACCCAGAATACAATCAGGGCTTGTACTTGGCTTTATCTGCCCTCTCTAAACAGTAGCCCACATAGCCAAAGACAGTCCATCTGCATGCTTGGGCATTGCAGTATCTACTCTCATCACAGGAACACCAGAAATATATTACGGGGTCATAGAAATGCTTTATCTTCAGGTTATCCCTAAGAGGGACATACATCATTCTCTGACATCAGTCTCCAAAGAGGGATGATACACTTTGAGACATCCCTGGGTTCCTCACCCTTAGTAAAGCTAGGTGCACAGAATATTGCTTCTCTATTTCTCCTTTTTATTATAATTGTGTGTGAGAGAGTAGTATACAAGAGTGAAAATGGGTGCCATGGCACATGTGTGCAGGTCAGAGGACAACTTTATAGAGTCATTCTCTCCAGCCACCCTTATGTGGGTTCCAGAGATGGAACTCAGAATACCAGGCTTACATAGCAATTGCCTTTACCCACTAAGTGATCTCTCACCAGCCTCTGCTTCTCTAGTTCTTAATTCTTCCTGACTCCGTGTCTACCTTAGGTAGGCACACACTCTTTAAAATTCAAATGGTTTGTAAAGTTTTCTGTAATAAATTATGGCTTTTGGCCTAAAAACCACCCCTTTAACTGATATTTGAAGTGTTCAAATGTCTGAAAAAATGACATAATTACTTGAATTGGCCAGACTGCAAAGACACAATGTCTGACCTCCAGATGTTATATATGACCTGATTGATGCTTGCATTTGAGTGCTTCGGGACACCATATTGAGTGTTTTGACCTGGAATGAGACAGACATGCACATGGCACCTAGATTTCTCATGTGTATGTGGTAAGTATAGATTCCAAAAGGGATCAAAGGCTTTCCACTGACCCCTTGGGAGACTGGTAAGTGCTACTAGCTCTTTACATCGATAAAGATGACCAAATTCCCTACTACACAGCATAACTTCTTATTATCTAGAAAATAAATCAGTGGCTCTTGCTTTAGTCTGTTCTAACCTGACTTTCCTGTCCAAAGCAGATAGATTATAATGGTTTCTCTGTTTCCTTTATTTTCTGAAGCTATGAGCATGTTGTGATGCATGTTAAAGAAATATTTTACTGGGGATTTCTCCTTGCCTTCTGTAACCACTCAAATAATATTAAACTCCAGAAAAGAGATATGGAATAGGCTATATGAAATCAGGAAGCTTTAGGAAAATGTTTGAGAGGCAAGTTATGGATCACATAAGAAAATTACCCAACTTATCTTTGTTTCTTTCACCAACTGAATGTTAAGGTGCTTGTATATGAACCCATAGACTCCAAATGGGATTGACACTTTAGTTTGTATCATATTTGCTCACTGGGTAGGCTGATTTTTTAAAGTAAGTATATATATTTAAATTTTATATGCATGAGTGTTCTGCCTATATATGTATGTGCAATGCTTGCAGAAACCAGAAGAGGGCACCGGATTCCCCTGGATCTGGAGTTACAGGTGGTTATCAGCCATCATGTAGTGCTGGAAACCAAACCCAGGTCCTCTGTAAGAGCAGCCAGTACTCTTGACTGTTGAGCCATCTCTCCAGCTCCTATATTTTTTTAACCTTAAAGAAACTTAAATTGTGATAGTTCCTACACCAAGAGAGTGCCTATAAATCCCCAAAGTCTGTCTGAAGATCTATTATTTTCCAAGTTATATGCCTAGGTTAACAAAGAAAAACCCTACTGCAAGAAGAACACACTGAAAGCATTGTTTTCCCCTTCTTGAAATATGTCATCCCATCAATGACTGGGCAAAAAGGTAACTATTCCTCGTGGCTCAGAAACATGAACAATATTTGCCAGCCACCGATGCCCATGCCCCTCCTGCAACTGTTCCGGCCTATCTCTTCTGTTTGAGGGTAGATAGACCCACTACTTTGACTTACTCTGTTACTTATATGACAAAGGCTAACCCACCAAGGTCAAGGTTGGCTACCATCCATCATGTTGCCAATATGTCTGTCATGATTGATGGGGTATGATCTTGCAGGGTCCCTGACTTCTGTCATTGTCACATTTTTGCCTTTCAGTGACACAAGGAGGGGAGCTCCCAGGTTTAGCGTCCTCTCATCTCTCAATGGAGCTCTGGATCAAGGAGGCCTGGGAACTGCTCTACATCAGTAGAACAATGGGAAATCAGACCAGTGTTTTTGTTTGTTGATTTGGTTTGGTTTTTTTTAGGCAAGGTCACCCGATATCCCCAGCAAGCCTGAAACTTGCTGTGTAGACCAGTATGACCCCTATCTCACAGAGATCTCCCTGCCTCTGCCTCTAGAGTACTGGGATTAAAGGCATGTGTCACCACGCCTGCTGAAAACCAGTGTTCTTAATGACTCAAAAAGTATGCCTAAATGTGCATCACCTGAGAAAAGGACCTAAGCTGAGCTGTAATCCTTTGCTTACATGTAAAAATGGATGATTTTTATCTAAAACCATAGCTATGGTAAACACATTTCTACCACTAACTCTCAGATGATATGAATAAGTCCATGAAAGTAACCTTAAATTTTTAGCAAAGTTAGGTATAAGTCAAGGAATTTTATAGCTTTTTTAAAAACTGGAGGGAAAAGAGTAATCTTGCTATTGCTGATAACATGTATTCTCAGACACATGATTAAAATCCTAATCCTAGGTCAATAAACACAATACTCTTGATTTCAAGGCTTTCCTCTCAGCAAACCTGACAACGCCAGTACAGACAGAAGCACCAAAGTCGATTATGGGAAAATGCAACTAGTCCATGCGTGTGCTGCTGCTCCGTCGTCTTCTCCTTTTAATCAATACCACACTGGCTCTCCAGCTTCTATTGAATTAGGTTTACAAAGCTTTTTTTGTTCTCACCTGTCACTAAGAAAAATCATTCATGGCATCCTGGATCTGAACTAGTGGAGACTGCATGAATCCAAAAGGTAAGAACGTCCCCGCCCCAGGGAGGCTGCCAGCTGTCTCATTGATTCGGCCCTGCTCTTGGCTGATTTGAAGGCTGCCCTGGCACTGGCTCCAGAGAGTGCTGTATAATAAGGTGCCACAATGCAGACTGTTACCAGGGAGAAACAGAACATCTGGTCTGGAACAAAAGCAAAGTCCGCCATCGACAACACCACTAAGAAGCTGCCCGGCCATCATCCTTCAAGCGTGAATATGCCTGGTCCTGTCACCTGAAAAAAAGGGGTCCCTAAAGCCAAATGAGAAAAGATTAAAATGGAACCACATGGACAAAGAAACCCAGAGAGGGAAATTATGTATTGTTTTTTTCATATTTTTGTGCCTAAATGTAGAATAATATACAGCCTTCTTGAAAGGAGCTTTATTTTTGAAAAACTGAATTTAAAAAAAAAAAAAAGCAAGGATCTTCTGGCTTGTGTCTTTTTATTCTGTGATGTGAGATTTGAGATTAAAACTTCCTTTGCCATCCTATTGTTATAAGGAGAGCTACTGACTGGCCTATGTTTTGTAGAGCTATTTTAACTTCCAGGGACCTACTGATGCAGGCAGCCACTCTGAGACCATTGAGAAGAGGCATGAGCGACACCTGCCCTCTGCATACATGCCTTCTCTGAAGCTGAGCATCTGTGCTGAGCACTGGAGAGTCTGAGGCTGTCCAGGTTGCTTTCTAAGCTCATTGTTGTTTATGTTGCTTTAAGTACTAAACAACACCTTCAGAAAAGGAAAAATCTGACTTCCAACTGCTTTAAAAGCAGCGTTAAAAGGAAAGAAAAAAAAAAAAAAAAAAAAGCCCGGCGTGGTGGCGCACGCCTTAATCCTAGCACTTGGGAGGCAGAGACAGGCGGATCTTTGTGAGTTTCAAGGCCAGCCTGGTCTACAAGGTGAGTTTCCAGGACAGTTGGGACTACAGGGAGACCCTGTCTCGAAAAGACAAAAAAAAAAAAAAAAAAAAGGCTTACCCTGTTGACAAAGCCCCTGTCAAACCGAGAGCCATTATGCTCTACATAAGGTTCGTGGGCTTCGTTCCTTTCCAAAGCCATCTGTCTGCATTTCATTCACTGATAATTTTATCAGTCTCCCCATGCTTTGCCTGAAACCTCTCCATTGCATTTTTTATTCTTCACAGATGTTAACTCTTTGAATGACAGTTCCAATGCCTTTAGAATTTTGATGAAGGCTCTCTCTTTCTCTCTCTCTGAAGGATCTCTCACATATGCAACTCTTCCCCATCACCCTTCTGCACCCACAGTTGTGCTTTCCAACAAAAGTTGTGCTTCTCCCAGACAAAACTGATCTACTTGCAAAATTGTATCCATGACACTGCTGAGGAGCCCACAGGATACCATCCCAGGCACTAAAATCTGCATCTGATGCTTTTTGGAAACACATTCTTAGAATGTTACAGAGAGGTCATTCCAATCATCCTATCCAAGTAGCTCATGCAAGATTATCTTAAGAAAATGCAGATTATCCAAAACATTATTAACTTATTTTAAAATTAACCACTTGACGGAATTGTTCTTTTTTTCTTTTATTCCTGCTTTTGTTATTTGTTTGCTGTTTGTTTGTTTGTTTCTTTTGTTTTCTAAGATGGGCTCTTGCTACACTGCCAAGGCCAGCCTCAACTCCCTGGGCTCAAGTGAGCCTGCTGCCTCAGCTTCTTGAATGATTATATATATACATGTACACATGTGCATGAAGATTACTCTTATTTTTTGCTGTGTTTGTGTTAGTCACTTTCATCTTTGTGACAAATACCTGAGAGGGAAAAATAACTAAGAGGAAAGATTTCATTTGGGCTCATGGTATCAGGGTTTTCAGGTGAAGTGTCTCCATCACTTGGGAGGACAATTATGCAACAAATTATCATGGCAGAAGGGTGAGATTGTGCAGAGATGCTCACCTCATGGTGGCCGGGAAGTAGACAGGCAAGAGAGGACCAGATAATCCTCAAAGGCCAGGCCAGTAACTGATTTCTTTCAACCAGGCTTCAAGTAAAATGTCTTTATATGGTTGATGTTACATCTTGCTCTCTATTTTTCCCACTAAGCGTTGACCAAAGTGTGAAGCTCGATACTGGAGGAGATGGAAGGATAATTTTCAAGATATCTACAACCCAAGGGCCTGGGATCTATCGGGGAAGATGGGACATGAAGCAGAGTATGATTGGCACAAGGTGCTGTGCCAACAGAAACAAGAGGGAGATTTATTTAACCAGAAACTCAGTGCAGATTTCACAGAAGAAATCAGTCCTCACTGAGGCTCAGAACCTTAGCAAGATAAGAGGACTGGGGATTAGAATGAGAGTGTACCAGGGATGAGAAACCCAATGACAGGAGTGAGGAAGTGGGAGACTGAACAAGTTCTGAGAACACAAAATGTGCTAACTTGGCTAGATTTGGAGGGAACATAAAGGAAGCCTACCAGAGACAAAGTTAGAGGCATGAAAGTGCCATAATTTGGACGTGGAAACTACTAATCAAGAATGAAACACAGGAGCTGGAGAGATGGCTCAGAGGCTAAGAACACTGGCTGTATTTTCAAGGGACCCAGGTTTGGTTCCTAGCACCCACATCATAACTAACAATCATCCATAATGCCAGTTCCTGGAGATCTGATGCCTATTTATGGCCTCTGAAGGCATCCCATGACACAAGTGTACTTATATACATGCAGGCAAAACACTCATAAATATGAAATAAAAATAAATAATTTTAAAAATGAGACATCATGGCAACTGTACTTTCAGAGGATGATTGGAGATACTTGTAGGAGAGGTTAAAATGAAGATAGTAAACACAGGAAAACGAGAAATGGCAAGATAAGCAGAGAAACAGAAGTCCTGAGTTAGGGCAGGTCATTGGCAATGAAAGCCAGAAAATTTGTTCAACCTTTCCAAGGAAACAGATGGGAGAGACTAGGCACATCAAAAGACTGAGGCGCCTTAAAGAAAACACTCAGAGTGACTGCTTTGTTCTGCGCCTCATTAAGATAGCACTCGTTCTTAAAGGAACCACCACTATTTCCCAGGGGAAGGCAAACCAGCTCTTTGGGAAGTGTTTTCCTCACACAGGAAGTCTATCATTTTATTCATTTATCACTGATACGAAGTGCCTGACATTTATTCTTCACTAATAGACTTGCAGTTTTCACTGTAAGACATCATTCTGAGAGCCTGATATAGGAACTAAAACAACGATGGAAAGGAAAGTTCTACTCCATGATCCCAGGTCTAGGGGGCTTGGTTCAAGAGAATGTTGAGAAACATAGTGCTTTAATTAAAACAGTAGATGCTACTTTTAAAATGAAACATCAAATATTCATAATGAAAATGCATTGCTTAAAATTGGAGAAGGAAGCTCTTTCATGCAACTGGAGACCAGGAATCCAAAAGGGCCTGAATGGCCAAACCATAAATATTAGGAGTCTACAGAGTGTGGTTCCATGGACAGGCTGCCTATACTCAGCCTCACCAACCCAGGGCTCAGGGAACATTGTAGAAAAGGGGGCAGAATGATTGTAAGAGCCAGAAAGGTGATGCAAGACCAAATGGAAATGAATCCTACAAGCTCCTGGGAACTGGTTCATGTGAGCCTACAGTATTAATATCAGCATGAAAGCTCAGCTAGACAAAAACCCAGCACAGAACTGTAGAAATGGGTAGCACAGCCCAACCTTGGCTGAGAAAATACTGACATCATATGGTGGTCAGGTGAGAAAGAAGTGGCCTTCTTTAGAAAATACACTCCAGATAGGCGGACTAGAGCTCATGGGAGGAGCTGGCACTGGGGAGTGAGCGGGAGAATAATTTGGCACTAATTTGGCACAATGGACTCTAGCAGGAATGACAGAAGGTGTGAACTGCGGGAGGGGGGAGGAGACCAAGGGAGGGTACCAAGGGAGACGCAGTTATAACAGCGATTAAGACTGACTGAAAAATTATGTATGAAACACATAAAAATTCAATTAAAAGTAAATAAAATTAAAAATGGATATGATGTGATAATTATTGGTCTGTGAACAACAATGCAATAATGAGCTAAAAGTCTGAATCTTCTCAGAGTATGATTTGCATTCATTTTGCTGAATTGGCCCTAAACCAGGCCTCCAGAGTAGAAAAACTCCATTCAAGGCAAAGTATATAAAAACTTCTCAAGAAAGAAGTTGAGGGAGAATTCGGCTTGAGGTTGAATGGTAAAGGCTATTTATTGTTCACCAAAATCCATTCCTTTTCCTCCTAAATACCTACCTAGACTGCATTTCCTAGCCTCTCGTGGCTAGGCAGATCTTAATTGACTTCTGTCTAGTAGAAAACTATCAGAGATGATGTTATCCATTGGCTGGCCTCAAAATCTTCCCACTTGATCCTCGGTGCTCTTCTGATGGAGTCCTCTGATGAAGCGGAACATCCGGGAACTCACTCCAAAGTCCTCTGGATTTGTGGGGCTAGTAAAGGAATTGTGTGGGGCTCTTCTCTCCATCACCATGCTGGAGTGTGGTGTTCATGAGAAAGGCACCTCCGTATGTCATTGTGTGGTCAGTCACTGAGATCTGAGAATGGCTTGTTGCTGCCATTAACTCACCCAGACTGATGAAACTTTGAGATAAGACTTTGGACTTAGACTTAAGACTGTTTCTCAGCTTTGCAACTTAACTAACTCTGAAGACATGACAAGTTACTTCGTCTTTTGGTACTGTGTGTTCCCTGTAAGCAAAATAGGGAAAATAGATCTGCTGCGAGCATTATAAAATAGAATATATGTAATTTTTGCACACTGCCTGGCAGTAGAGTATGATGGAAGGTAGCTATTAATATCTTGGTAGAGAGCACATCATTTGTGTGGAGTTATTAGCCAGCCTGGAAATAGCTTTGGAATGTGGAATGCGAAGCAAGCTTTGGAAGAAATACTGTTCTCCAGCATTCCCTGAAAAAGAAAACTGCAATTTTATCTTCATCTGTATCACAGTTTTCTTCTGATTACAAGAATATCTTCTTACTCTGAAAGAATGAAAGAATTTTACTCTGGAAGAATCTAAGATTAAGAGTTGGGATCCAAATTCCAGTTCTGGAATATCCATCTGTGGTCATGACTGACAGTATTTATTCTATATAGCTACAAAACTAGATGAAATATATGCAACCATTTTTGTCAAGATTAGATGACAGTATTTCCAGTTTGTGAGCAGACAGGAAGCATGTGAGGTCAGCTTCACTCTGGCTATATTTCTATCTAAAGCACTTTCTGAACTGAAGTATCATATGTGTAAGTCTCAGTCATGCAAGGGTGGGATATGGAAGACTGGAATTTACATGGAAAGCTAGTTGAGACTCTGAAAATACAAAAATTCCCCAAACACTGCATGAGGGTGCCCCTCAGGACCTTGGCCAAGCCCTGGGCTACATGTGAGCTGAACACAACTCAGCAAGGCCAACCCTGGCATATCTGGTAGGAAATGACTCCTATGTGAAGATTCCATGGGATGTAATGCACTGAGGGACTCTGGAATCCTAACCTGTCGGAATGGAATGAAGAGACCCCTTAGTGCCTTGGACATTTCATTAAGATTTGGAGAACCATATCCTAGATTAAGGACCATGCCCTGAGACTGGAAGGGGAAAATTTACCATATTCTCTTTTGAAATACTTTTTTTTTTTTGTCTTTTTGAGACAGGATCTTCCTTTAGTCCCAGCTAGCCTGGAGCTCACTCTGTACACCAGGCTGGCCTTGAACTCACAGACATTCACCTGCCTCTGCCTCCCAAGTGCTGGGGTTAAAGGTGTGTGCCACCTTATATTCTCTTTTTAACAAAATCCAAAACCTCAAATTTCTCAACCTCAGAATTATTGAAATGCTGGATCACACCAGTGCTTATTGTGGGATGTTTTTCCTGCCATTGTAGGGTATTTAGTTGCACTTCTAGATTCTTCCCTCTACATACCACTATTATTCCCAAGGTATGAGAACTAAAATTATCTCTGTATGATATTAAGTGGTTCCTGGTGTGGGATAAGGAAAATTATTCATATTCAAGAATCACTGTTCTATGAATCTCAGTAATCTGCCATGGATTAGTGGTCTGCCTGAACCAAACTCAACATTCTTTAAATACATAATCCAAAGACCATGTAACATCCACAATGTGTAGTATACATTTTAATAAGTAATACGAGGGCTAGAGAGATGGCATAGCGGTTAAGAGTGCCGACCACTCTTACAGAGGACTTGGGTTCAATCCCCAGCACCCACATGGTGGCTGAGAACCATCTGAAACTCCAATTCCAGGAGAACTCCAGTTCCAGGGGAATCCAATATTCTCTTCTGACCTCCATGGCATTGCACAACACAAGTGCACAGACCTGCATGCAGACAGTACATTCATACACATACAGAAGTAAAAAATTAATTAATTAAGTGAGTAATATGATATGAAATAAAAATTAAGAACAGTAGTCAAGAGAATGGTGAGATGGCTCAGTAGTGAAGAGTACGTGCTGTTATTACAGAAAACCTAGTTCAGTTCTCAGTACCCGTATCAGTTGGCTTATAATCAAATGTAACTCTAGCTCCAGGGGATCTGACACCCTCTTTTGGCCTTTTCAAGCACCTTTGCACACATGGCAAATATGTAAACATACACATAAATAAAAATAAGATAAACTTTAATAAAAATAGAAGTAGTTCCCCAGGATGATGCAAACACCTGAAAAATACTCTTAAAATTCTACAATTACAGACATGTTTAAAGGTTTAATTATAAAAAAAGAACCAAATGAGGCTTAAGAGATGGCTCAGCAATTGAGATTGATGGCTGCTCTTGCAGAGTACCTAGGTATGGTTCCCAGCACCCATGTGACAGCTAACAACCATCTGTAATTCTAATTCCGTGAGATCCAATATCTTCTCCTGACCTCCACGGACATTGTACAGCATGTGCATTACACTCATGCACATAGAATAAAAATAATAAACCCAATTTTTTAAAAGACCAAATGGGGAGGAGGGGGCTAGAGAGATGGCCCATCAGCTCAGAACACTGACTGCCCTTGCAGAGGACCCAGGTCGATTCCCAGCACCCTCATGCTGGCTAACAACCATTTGTAACTCCAGTTCCAAGGGATCCAATGCCTTCTTCTGATCTCCATAGGCATTGCATGACAAGGGGCAACTTACATACATGCAGGCAATACACTCATACATATAAAGTATAAATAATAAATAAGATATTTTAATAACAAATGGAAATCCAAAAATTGAAATACAAGAAACGTAACAATAAAAGTTCATAGGATATGTGTAAGAAAGAATTCCTTCTTCTGACCTCTGTGGGCATTGCACAACACAGGTGTACTTACATACATGCAGGCAACACACTGGTACACATAAAATAAAATATTTTAAAAATGGAGCAAAAGGGTGCCCAGCAGTAGGAATAACCCCACAATGGCTGTTTTATACTATAGAGGCTGAAAATCGGATCCACAAGGCTGGTTGTCTCAGCAGTCCCCATCTGGCGCCAAAAATCTGGAGGGTTCCAGGAGAGAGGCTGATCCTTAGTCAGTGACAGAATCTTGGAAACACTGGTTCTGATATCAGCGAAGGAGTCAGCAACAGCAGCAAGGCACATCATCAGCTCAGGGGAAAGAAGGAAAGCTAGGTGAGCAGAAGGAGACTAATATTCCTTCTGCTATGCCCTCCTTTATCTGAGATGCTACCAAAAGATGACACCCAAATTTGCGGTGGGTCTTCCCACATCAGTTAAGGCAACAGGGAAAATTCCTCAGGCGAAGCTTCCTACTCAGTTGATTCTGATTTGTGGCGTTGACAGACCAACCATAGCAAAGCCTCTGGGATTCACTTGTTTCTGCCTTCCCAGAGCTGGCCTTACAAGCACAGCATCACCTGTCTGGCTCCTTTATGTAGGTTCTGAGGATAGACAAGAAGCTTGCCAACTGAGATATTTCCTTAGCCCCCCAAATGCTTCTTGTGTCTTACTAAAAGCAAAGGAGCCCAGAAGACTACAGGACAGAACCTTTATGGTTTTAATGAAGACATTTCACAGTGGGTATCAGTCCACAGAGGACACTAGTCCCTCAAAAACAGGAAGTAGATGGGGTAAGCCTTTAGAATACCCCAGCGTCCTAGCCAGGATGGGGGAAACCCAGCAAACCTCAATTTTTTAGTTGAGAAAAGTGTAGATCAAAGTCCAAGGGAAAAAAAAAAAAAAGACAGCTAGAGTCTTCAGGAAAGTACCAGAAAGGGAAGATCTGCACAAAGGCAGTTGCCTGGAAATCTTCACGGAATCTCCCGCAAGTGTTCAGTGCTCATGCGATGTGAGGGAACTGAAACCAGAGAACAAAAGGAAGTGAGCGCAGTGGTGCCGCAGGACAATGACTAGTGTCTGTTGTCATCAGCCAGAAAAAAGAACAGGTTGGGTCCTTGAGCACTACACAGAATATTCAGAAAATGGATTGTTAAGAAATCAGGAACAGTGTCCCCCTTTCCCTACTATTTCTGATTTCTAAACAATCGATTTTCTGATGACCCAGTCACACCACTCCTGGGTATATACCCCAAAGACTCATCCTACCACAAAGATACATGCACATCCATGTTTATTGCAGCTCTCTTCACAATAGCGAAGAGCTGGAGCCAACCCAAATGCTGCTCAACAGACGAGTGGATGACAAAAATGTGGTACATCTACACAATGGAGTACTATTCAGCGGTAAAGAAGGATGACACCATGAACTTTGCAGGAAAATGGATGGAGCTCGAAGCCATTATGCTGAGTGAAGTAACACAGTCCCAGAAAAACAAACAGTGAATGGTTTCCCTCATTTGTGGATGCCAACACCAAATCCCCCAGATGAAAGGCAAACTGAATGACATTACTGTTATATTTCTGTTTATCTGAAAGCAACTATGTTTTTATAATGTAAATCTCTCAAGGGGCTCGAGAATCCACCCAACACTTATTTTCAGACTGTGTAATTACTGTATATGGATGGAGAGTATGTATCTATATTTTAGAGTAATATGAAATTAATGGAGGAAAATGTAAATTTCTAAGCATAAAAAAAAAGACTGAGAGAAAGACGCAGGACAGTTATGGCAGAATACATGATATGGGGTGGGGTGGGGGGAAGGGAAAAGGGAATATCTCTTAACTGAATTGAAAAATAATGTCTGAAATACACAAAACATCAATAAAATTACAACAAAAAGAAATAAAAAGAAATCAGAAATAACCCTCCCCACCCTAAATTACTAGTCACGCCCATTAACTTATAAAAGTGAAGCCCAGAAAGTTAATACTATTTCCTAGAAAGTTAGTTATATCCCAGAACAAAGCACAGAAATATCCAGCACCTAACAAGATGGAATTCATAGTAGCTGGTATCCAATCAGAACTTACCAGAAGCCAGAATATACACCTTATAACAAAGAAGAAAATCAATCAAAATAAGCCAGCATAGAGCTGAGATCAAGGGTAGAGTTAAAGGACAAAAATAACCATTGTAATTGTGTCCCCTATGCTGAAAATATTCAAGCTGTATAAAATGAAAGGAAGACTCTGTTAAGCCAGGAAGTTGCCGACAAAAGGATAAGGCAGCAGCATGCGAAGGCTGAAAACATGAAAAAGTAGCAATAAAAATACACAAAATGAATAGTAAAAAACACAAGTTATAAAAGGAGAGTATCCATGAACTGTGAGCCAACTTCAACTGACTGAATATTTACATATTACATTGTTCACTAAATGGGAAGAAAGGGAGCCAAACAATGTCTGAAGAAATGACAGCCAAAGTCCCTGTAAGTGGGTGAAAATCATAAAGCTACAAATAAAAGAAGGGCAGCAAACCCAAAGGAAAAAAATGAATTAAACTACTAAGAAGTATGTTAACCAAACTTGTCAGAACCAGTAATAGAGAGAAAACCCTAAGTGCATCTGAGGATGGGAGACATGCTGGAAACATAAAAGAATAAAGAAGAGAGGTAGAGAGCACAGCAGAGTCTACCTCTGAAACAAGACAATGGAGCAACTTTTTTATAAGACTGAGAAAAAAAAAAACCTGTCAACTTACAATTCTGTATTCAGCAAAAAAAAAAAAAATGTTCCAAATATGAAAGCAAAACAAAGACTTTTTCAGATATAAGAAAGCTGAAAGTATTTATCACCAGCAGACCTGCACTGCAAGAAGTGTTAAAAGAAATCCTTCAGGCAGAATGAAAAAGATATCATATACAAATGTGGATCCAGATAAAGAAATAGAAAGCCCTAGAAATGGTTGCTACATGGAAAACTGTATAAAATCTTATCCTTGTTTAAATCTCTTCAAAAGAAATTTTTTCTGTTTTAATAAAAACTAATAGCAATGTAATTGTGGACTTATATCATGCATAAATTAAAGTATAAAATAGCCTAAAGCCTGCAAGGGGAAATGGAAAGTATTACTATATGACTATCATATTATATGGAGAGTTATATTGATTTCAAGCAAAGTATAACAAGTTAAGAATGCATAGTTCAGCTGGGCATGGTGGCACACGCCTTTAATCCTAGCACTTGGGAGGCAGAAGCAGGTGGATCTTTGTGAGTTCAAGGTCAGCCTGGTCTACAGAGTGAGTTCCAGGATAGCTGGGGCTACAAGGAGACCCTGTCTCAAAAAGACCAAAAAAAAAAAAAAAAAAAAAAAAAAAAAAAAAAAAAAAAGAGAATGCATAGTTCAATTCTAGGTCAATATCTTCAGAAAGCATAAAGAGACACAGTTCAAAAGACAACAGGAGATACAGTATGATAAAAATATTCAGTTACCCCATTGCACTTCCTTTTGTGACCTTACACAAGTTTTTTTTTTTGCTTTTAACTTCAATTTCTTCATCTCTAATTAAATATATTTAATAATATTAATGTTAAGTTGTGGTGATGAACGAGTCTTTAAGTGTCTTGAGGGAAGAGACCATACCTTTATTAATTTTTTATTACTATGATGGAATGTTTTATTCTATTTCCTCATTTGTTAAGTAATATAATAGTGCCTACCGTCCTGGACTCTTTGAAGTGTAGTTTACGTAGCTTTTGTTAGAGACCCCAGCACAGAGAACAGTGAATGCTTCTTATTTTTTACTTCCTTAAAATTCAGACCCATTCAAGATAGATGAGTCCTATCTAAAAAGAATGTTGAATGTTGTCATTTGATATGGACAAAACAAGACAGCACACGTGCTACTTTTGTCTCCAAATACAAAAGGACTTGTCTGGCCTGGTCTCTTATTGCAGTCTTCTAAACCTACCAGCAGATGGCAGAAGGTGTGTGATCAATCAGATATATAAGGGCGTGCTGATTGGAAGACATGTGTTCCAGGGAAGGGAGTAGAGATGGTTGGACACTTCACGCAAGTGTAATGCATGACAGCCTGTAGATGATGCTAATCATCCACAAGACAACATAAACCAATGTGGACCCGAGATCTACCTTGCTTAAGATCTCTCTGTTCCTTAGCAGCCACAGTTCACATATCCATGGAGAACTCACCCACAGTGGGACAAAACTAGTACGGATCTAAATTCAACTGACTCAGATTCTGATGTAATATGAAAAATAAATATTTCTAAGCTGTGGAGAGCTTCCTCTTTTCAAAAGAATTTGACTAATAAATAGAGATGGAATACGATTCAAAAATCACCACTTACTAAAACAACGAAGGAGATTTTTGCACAATGGGAGAGTCTCAGTCTGAACATAACACTCCCACAATTACTTACACAATTATCATAGCAGGAAAATCTGATGGACTTCACATGAGGCAAAAGCTCAAACTGAACAAATGGCCCTGCTGTCTCACTTAACTAAATATGCCCAGAAGGGTGACGACGTACAAGTACAACCTCACTTCTATAGTATTCCTGCAAAGTATAAACCCAAGTCATGAGGAAATCATCACACAAATCCAAATCAAATGACAATCTGCAAAACAGCTAACCTTGAATCTTCAAAAGCAACACACACACACACACACACACACACACACACACACTAGATTAAAGGACATGAAATGTGCGTGGCAAGTGAACATAAGACATGATCTTCAAATAATTCCTGGGTTGGATCATCTCATCTTTTTATCTCTCTCTCTCTCTCTCTCTCTCTCTCTCTCTCTCTCTCTCTCTCTCCCTCTCTCTCTCTCTCTTTGTGTGTGTGTGTGTGAGTATGTGTGTATGACTGTGGGCACACCTGTGTGGAAGTCAGAAGACAGCCTTACATGTCAGTCCTTGCCTTCCACTTGACTTGAGGTAAGGTCTCTTGTTTGATGGTCTGCATGGCCCATAAGCTTTATAAGATATGAGTTCCGGAGAAGAGAGTAAAGATGGCTGGACACGTCCTCTGAGAGGGCGAAAAGACACTTTTTATACTATGTAAGATGTAGTGCTTAAATATCTTCTGTTCTTTTTTTTAATTTTTATTTTTATTTATTTATTTATTTATTTTTTTTTTTTTGTCTTTTTTGATACAGGGTCTCTCTGTAGCCCCAGCTTTCCTGGAACTTACTCTGTAGACCAGGCTGGCCTTGAACTCACAAAGATCTGCCTGCCTCTGCCTCCCAAGTGCTAGGATCAAAGGCGTGCACCACCACACCCGGCTATTTATTTCTTAAGTGTATGAATGTACTGTCTGCATGTAGGTTTGTGCACCAGTGTCACACAATACTGCAGAGTTCGGAAGAGGGTGTCGGATTCCACCAGACCTGGAGTCAAAGACGGTTCTCAGCCACCATGTGGGTGCTGGGGATCGAACCCGGTTCCTCTCCAAGAGCAGTTGGTGCTCTTAACTGCTGGGCCATATCTCCAGCCCCTCTTCTGTTCTTCTTTTTTTTTTTAATTTTTATTTATTTCTGTATGTGTATGAATGTACTGTCTGCATGCAGCTTTGTGCACCCGTGTCGTGCAATGCCACGGAGGTCAGAAGAGGGTCTCCGATTCCCCTGGAACTGGAGTTCTCCTGGAATTGGAGTTTCGGATGGTTCTTGGCCGCCATGTGGGTGCTGGGGATCGAACCCGGGTCCTCTGTAAGAGCGGTCGGTGCTCTTAACCGCTAGGCCATCTCTCCAGCCCCCCCTCTTCTGTTCTTAACCACCATAGCATATAGGTCTCAGGAGAGCTGTGCTTAGGGCTGAGAGAGAGAGAGAGACAGAAAGAGAGAGAGAGAGAGAAAATCCAAGCACCAAAGCTAATAATATTAATATTATATGAATCTAGGTGCCTGGCTTACCGATGTTTAGTTTTCTGTTCTTGGATAAACCCCCTCTAGGAGGCTGAGCTTTGTTTGGGCTATAATTTTCTTTATACCTTGGGAAATTTCATTTGGTAACATTGTACCAGTGATAATAAGGATCCATCATCCTAGAGAAGGGGAGGGACCAAACCAGAGACAGTGACTGAAGCTTCAGTTAATCAGAGTGAAATAAACCACCCAGGCCCCATGTATTGCCTCAGGAAGGTGGTCTGTGTCAGCCAGTTCTCAGAGTTAAGAGTAAAAGTTTATACACACCCCCTCTTTGCTCCTCTGATATTTCATAATTTCTGATAAGCTCTGGATTACAAAAGTAGCTCAAGCCAGCGGGAGGGTCCATTTCCTTCTCACTTGGACAGAGTCCACAAAGCAGGCCTTTATTCCCCTTAGTTGCCTTTCTAGGCCAAACAGCATTAAGTGACTACCAGTGCATATGTGTCCCTGGCTTTTCTCTGCTTTGGCTGCAGGCCCTTTTGTCAGTCCACATGTGTGCTCCACAGGACAGCAGCATGCATCATTCTTGGAATTTATTCTCCACCTGAGATGGAAGTGGGTCGTCACATCCATATCTGAGAAAGGTGGTTCTTCAGAGCTGCTCTCGGCACACATACTGTTCTCCCATATGTTAGCGTACTTTACAGGGTGCCACAGAGTGATTTTCAAAGTCAGGAAGGTGGTATGGAGACTGTGATCCACTGAAATGCGTTCTAAGGGACACACTCCTCTAGATAATGAGAGGTCTCGTGTCCTCCCATTGCCTGTGTCCATGCTTCAACCTCAACCATGTTCTAAGGGACACACTCCTCTAGATAATGAGATGTCTCGTGTCTTTATAAAAACAATAGCCTCTTCCCATATATATTGTCCAGGATAAAACAGATACATCAGTCCATTTTCTTGTGTCTACTGGGATTGCTATTGTCCTTAAACTGGATGGCATGAATTGTTAAATGCAAGAGTTTAAACAGACTATATTACTGGGCACTAAGGCTATAGCTCAGTTACTAGGGTACTTGTTTAGCATCCACAAAACCCTGGGTTCCATCCCCTGACACCATGTAAGCCGGGTGTAGTAGCACATTGTAATCTCACCATTCAAGAAGTAGAGACAAGGTGATCAAGAGTTCAAAGTCATCCTCTACTACATAGGAGTATGAGGCTAGCCTGGGATACATGCAATCTTCTCTCAACAACTACAAAAAAAATCCCTATATTACATTGTTAAGAAGTTTAAGATAAACATAACAATAAAGATATTGCTCAGTTACTTTATGTGTTCTGGCAGCTATGGGAACTTACTGGGGTTGCTGGGCTATTGGGTTACTGGGGGCTGGAGGACAGAGAATCTATTATCCTAGAAGAGACACTTAGTTTGGGAAAGGGACCAAACTAAGTGTTCAGACAAATGTTACTCCCAGTATTAATCAGACAAGCTTCTCCTCACAATAAATGGCAGTGAATACAGAGACACATAGAAGCTGAAGGTATGAGAAGTTGCCATTGTGTGCAAAACCTGAAAAGAACATTTATGCCACTGCCTCTAAGACTCATGGATCACTGCAGTAGAGGAGGCAGAAAGAAAGACAAGACTGTGAAACGTTGCCTTCTGGGCAAGGCACAACCAGCACAGTCATGACCTCACAGCAGCTGCGTCTGTCTGCAATGGGCCTGCACCAGACTGGGCCCATCAACGGTCAGTCATGGGTTGGCATATGGGGCCTTTCCCTTCCCTGCTAAAATACTGGCCACTGATAGATTGTGGGGAAGGGGCAGCTGTTGTCTTCAACCATGGTCACAGAGATGATCCAGGTTCAACACAGTTGGTTTAGTAAAAGAAAAAAAGAACATGAATATTTTAAAGAGAGGAAGTTAACAGGGTGGGAGGGACATTAGAGAGGGAAGGAAGTACACCATGTGGAATGCACTTTATATGTGTACTAAATTGTCAAAAACCTTAAACTACATTTCTGTATTCTAACTAGATGATTAAGATGAACACAACAATAAAAATGTTATTAAATTTTATATGTTCAGACATGGTGACAAACTTCTTCCATGTGAGACCAGATAATAAATATTCAGACTTTAAATAAAGGGTCTCACTGTGTCTAGCTCTGGCTGGCCTGGAGCTCTCTATGTAGACCAAGGTGGTTTGGTTATAGAGATAAGCCTGCCTCTGCTACCCAAGTGCTAAAATTAAAGGCCTGTGCCACCGTACCTCCCCAAATATTTAGACTTTAAAATCCATATGGGCTCTATTATAACTACTAAAAATCACAATTATAATGAGACAATAACCATAGATAAGGCTCAGTGTTTAAGAGCACTTGCTGCTAAGCCTGATACTGAGTTCGAGTCCTGGAACCCACATCGTGTATAAAAACAACTGACTCCCCTAAATTGTCTTCTAATCTCCATATGTGAACCATAGCATGCATGTACACACACACATACACACACACACACACATACATACACACACACACACACATCATGCACACAGACACACATATGGTAAATGTTTTATTATGAATATTTGCTTTTGGGTTTTTTTAATTTTGAGACAGAGTCTCACTATGTAGCCCTGGCTGGCATGGAATTCACTGTACAGACCAGCCTGGCCTCGAACTCACAGAGATCCACCTGCCTCTGCCTCCTGAGTACTAGGATTAAAGGCCTGTGCCACAGTGCCTGGCTACAAAAAATAAATGAAAAAAAGGGAATAAAATGGTTATAGACAATACAGAAGTCACATACATGGCTTTGTTTCATTGAAATGTTGTAAAAACCAAACTTAAATTTTATGCAATTTTCATGTGGCTTAATATTTGTTTTTATATTTTGTTTTAAATATGTAAAAATGTAAATGGTTACAATCACTTTAAGAGTAGAATAAACAACTTAGACTATAGCATGCATTTAACCTAACTAAAATTTAATTTTGGAATGCCCATATTAAATAGACATTGAAGTAAAAGTTGTGTTTTATTAAAAGGCAAAGGCAAACTTAAAGTGCTTCATTAGAAGGCTGTCCTTCATCAGTAATTTATGTGTTTGTTTTTCATTGTTTTCCAAAAACCATAGAAATTTCTGAATGTGTCAGTGAACAGTAAGAATTATTTTTACTCTGTGTGATGTAAAAGTCATTTAATTAGTCATGCTTGAAAAGGTCTTAGTGACTTGAGGGTACCAAGTAAGAGAGCAGTACTACTGAATTTTTAAGTGGTCTTCCTCATCTATACAATTTTAGAGCTACCATACATGATGTTTTAGGGAAGAACTATGTTTTTTTCCTTCACATGGGGCCATATCAACTGGGCAGATTAAGAGCCAACAGAAAAGAGAGAACCCAGTAAGTTTCCTAGTAATGGGAACTACAATGCATAAAATACTCCTGTAAAGAAAAAAAGAGCATGCTAATCAGCTGATCACCTATGCTTTGCCCAAACCTTCAAAGGTGTGTGCTTGAAATTCTGTTCAATATTTTTGACATGGCATTGCAAGGATCAAGAAGGATGGGAAGCCTTCATTTCACAAATACAGTCCTGTTATATGTCAAAGAATGCTCAGGTAGTCCTGGTAAACCAGGCAAGTACATTCTCTACTGTCATAGAGCTTCTATTCTAGTAAGAGTAGATAGTAAACAGAGAAGGGAAGTGTTAGCTAATGGTGGGTAAAATGCATATTAGGTCATTGTGACAGAGAATAAATACCCCAAAGTCTAGCTAAATCAGGTAATCAGAGGCACACATGGGATCAATTAGAGGAGATGACACAGAAATTGAGATTTAACTGACAAGAAGACACTGTTGGCATCAAGGGTAAAGGAGAGAGCATTCCAGACAGAAGGGACAAGTTGCACAAACACCTAAGGAGGGAATGAGCTGGTCAAAGAGAAGATCAGAGTATAACACGTTGTAAGCCAAGGTAAGAAGTTTGACCAAGAGCTAAAGAAGGGAAATCAATGAAGCCATAAGAAGTCAAACATCCCCGAAGAAACCATTATTAAATAATTCTTTAAGCAAGACTGTATCATAAAATACCGGAAAGATTATGAAATAAAAGGCTTTAGAAAATAAGCCTTTGCTTTTGATTATTTGTTTCTGACTTAACTTTCTCATGGCAAGTAGGTAAAAGAATTAACCCCTGACTTGATCAATTTTTCTTAGTAAAAATGCCGCAAGATACCATTTCCCCCTACTTTACCAAAACCTACATGTGTAATAGCCCTACCAGTGTGCTTACTGAATGAATCAACACAGGATGACCTCTGTTCGCTGCTTGTAAAGGTCATTCGTTACTACTTGTTTATCTTCAACACAACTTGAATCTGTATTCAGTAACTTATGTTACTTGGCTCAGAATAACTACTTTTTCATTTTCATTTAAAACAGATCCATTGCTTTGCTTAAGCAGAGGTATTATAGTTGTCTAAGCCAGATATACGGCTATGAGCAGATCAGTAACAAAAAGAGTTGAACAGGACTTGGGAGATGGCTCAGTGGGTAAGAGTGTTTGCTACACAAGCATGAGGACCCAAGTTCAAATCTCCAGCGAGCACATAAAAAGCCAGGCATAGCTACAGCAGCTGAAGTGTAACACCAGCACTGTCCTGAGAGTTGGGGAGGATTGCGGAGACTTACTGACTGCCATTCTAGGCAAAAAACTGAAAGAATCCTTTCCAGAGGAGTAAGTCAGAGAATAATAGAAGTGGTCACCTGACTTATTCCTGTGACCACAACACATGTGCACATTTGTGTACATGTACACATAAAAAGAGTGAAGATAGAGCAATTGAATCTGTCTTGAAGATGGGCCTGTAAAAAAAAAGAAGAAAAAGAAAATCCTCCAACTCAGGTGATATGGGTATGTACATTTGTATATACTTATGTATGTATAGATTTATGTATGCATATATATATATATATATATTGAAGCAACAAAAAAATTTATTATAAAAAAGTTCAGATGAGGAAGCAAGGAAAACAAAACTCAAGGGTGACTCTTCAAAGTTTGATTTTAGGGCTTCAAGGGATTGCATAGTGTTTAGGAGCATGCAGTACTCTTGTAGAAGACTTGAATTTGGTTCTCAGCACCATTGTGGAACAGCTCGCAACTGCCTGTATATCCAGTTCCAGAGACTCTGACACCTCTGGCTTTCGCCAGTATTGCACTGGTGAAAATGCACATACCCACACATGAATATACACATAACTAAAAATGTTTTTTAAATCTTTTAACAAACTTTTTTAGGGGCTGGAGAAAGGTCTCAGTAGTTTTAGACCCCTTAATGCTCTTACACAAGACCTGGGTTTGGTTCCCAGAACCCACAGGATCATTAACACTCATTCTTTTTTTTTTCCTTTTTAATTTTATATTACTCTAAAATATTCATACATACCCTCCACCCATATACCAAATTACAAAGTCTGAAAATAAGTGGTAAGTTAATTCTAGAGCCCATTAAGGGATTCACATTATAAGAGCACAGTTGCTTTCAGGTAAAAAAGAAGTATAACATTAAAACTCATTCTTAACTCTAGTTCCAGGAAATCCAATGCCCCTTCCAAGCCTGAGCAGGCACACACACAGTATACTCACAATATATACAAGCAAAGCATTCATAGCCAAAGAATAAAAAATAAATGGTGGTGCATACCTTTAATTCCAGCACTCTGGAGGCAGAGGCAAGCAGATCTCTATGAGTACAAAGCCAGCCTGGTCCACATAGTGAGTTCCAGGACAGCTGGGGCTACAGGGAGACCTTATCTAAAAAAAAAAAGATAATAAAATAAAATCTTAAATCAACAACTTGATGTTGGCAACTAGATAGGCAAAGTCACATGCTGAGAAACCAAGACTTGGGGAAAGTGGTGTTAGGTGGGAAAATACAAGAATTCTATTTTGATCTTACATTTGTTTGGTTCATTGGTGTCCATGGGTCATTACTTCCAACACTCCATGGACCCCAAATCTATAGATTTTTTTTTCCAAATCTGCCTCCATCTGTTCATCACTTGAAAGTCAAAGCTAAGGAGATGAGAATGTTCCTGGGAAAGAAGTCAAGTTTATTCAAAGGCCAGCATGCTGACAGAATAAAGAAGGAAGCTGTTGTCCCCTGAATGTCTGTCATCCAGCAGATAATGTCTGCTAGAACACTCAATCAATCTAAGGCTGGGTCCTGTAACTCTTCAGACAAATACATGGGTTGTCCGTAAGTTAAGTGTCATCTTACACATTCTTAATGTACCCTGAAAGTCACCAGATATCCTGATTTTGGTAAATGTAAAGAGTGACTATTTAGTAGTTAAGGTCTTAATCATTTAGGCTTGGCTTTTGTTTAGAATAACAATGGCAATAAAACAGAGGGGAAGTAAGTCTGCAATAGACAACTCAAAAGGGTGTCCACTGTTACACAGCTGCTGGAGTCTCTTGTATAAAATGTAGTATTTGCATAAGGTCTACACACATTGTCTCATATATCTTAAATCATCTGTAGATTGCTTATAATACTAACTGTAATGCATACAGCTTTGGAAATAGTTGATAGACTATACTGTTTACGGAATAATGACAATGAAAAATGTCTTACATGCAAGTTTTGTTGAATATTTTTACATCCTGCCAGCAGAACCCACAGACATGGCAGACCAACTGCATGAAACGTGAAGCACTGTACTAGTTTCCTAAGGATATTATGACAAATGACCACAGACTGTATAGCTTCAAACAATGGAAGTTTATTCTCTATAATACCAGAGCCCAGAAGTTCAAAAATCTAGGTATAGGCATGGTGATGAATTCTAACTGCTTCATTCCACGCTCCATCTGTTGAAAACTGAACTAAACTCAATTTAGAAGAAAAAAAATACATAATGATTAAAAGTAGAAGTTTTTGCATACAGAGACTAGAGGTAACTGGATCAGACAGACTCCTCTCAAACACGTGCTTCTTTTGCTTAAGGGTTTGTTTTTAAACTGCTCATTTTTGAAAAACCCCAGACACAGGATAAACTCTGAGGACAGAGTAGAAGTTAGCTGTCTGTGAGGGAAATGTATACATATAAGCAAAATCTTCACTTACAAGTTATCCGATTTTCTGTACCAGGAAAGAAGCCTGAAAAATCACAGGAGACCCTGTATCCATGGAGAAGCTCTGACAACTCTGCCTATTATATACTTTTCTTGGTCAGCTTCTCATAACTCCCTTCCCCACAACCTCCCCTCCTGCTTTCTGCTGCAGACGAATCTAAATTTGAATTCTAAGCCACCCCAGAGAGCTATTCATTCCCTCAATTTCCTTTCATGTATATATGAAATAGACATATGTCAATATACTTCTGATTTCCTTTTCTTGGTCTTTTGTTACAAGGATCCCCACCAACAGCTTAAAATGATTGTCAATCAAAAGTAAATTCAACCTACTAAAGAACAGGGAAACTTAAATTTATTTGTGGCTAATTAGGATTGTAATCACAGAAAACACAAATTCCAGTAACCATGAAAATATCTTCCAAATTTTTATAAAACAAAAGTCTTGTTTGTCTTGTTTCTTAATCAGATATTTTAATCAATATTGGCAAAACTTAAGGTATCTTGTAAGAAAATGAGTGAGTGTTGTCTCTTCCTCTGAGTAGTTTAGGAGATGAGATCTACTACATAAAACTCAAAGGATTAGGAATCCATAGTTTGTCCAGGTCCAAATGTCAGCACAGGTCTGGATGAGTAGGTCTGCATGAACAGGTTTGTAGTCAAGCTCAAAGTTCAAGTTCTCATTAGTGGTGGCTCCTGCTGACTTCAGATTAAGAACCTTAACCAAAGTTACATCATTGTTCTTGTTTTTTCACAGTGTAAAGGAAAAAATGTGTTTTCCTTCCCTTAATTCCTGCCACCACCTACTAGCTGAGAAACCATGGGCAAATTTGACCTGTGTGTGTCAATTGTCTGAGTCAGCCATGTTAGTCTGACACCCAGGACTCAGGTGAAAGTTCACAGGTTAACAGTGCATTCTTCCACAAGGTTGCCTGCATGCACTTCAAACACTAACCACAAAGCTGAGGTCTCCCAAGCCATCTGTATTAGTGACAAAATTGCTGCAAAGTGAAATTCTTGGGGCTAGAGAGACAGCTCAGGCGTTCAGAGAACTGACTACTCTTGCAGAGTTCAGTATCCAGCAACCACATGGCTAACATGGTAAGTAAATCCAGATCCAGAGGATCAGACACCCTCTTCTGGCCTCCACAGGTATTACACACATGGGTACAATTATATGCATGCAAAATACTTATACACATAAAATATGAATAAATAATTTTTTAAAAAGAGATTTTCAAACCTTCTCTAGGTATGAGAATTTGCTATAACAGTTTCTAGAACTCAAGAAAACATTATACTATTATAGTGTTATTGCAGCAAAAGGAAGTAAGAATCAACTAAAAGGAGAAGCACAAGAGACAGCACCTGGAAAGGTCTCCATTGTGAACTTTCTGTGACAGACTTTAGTATCCAGAGATTGTATTGGAATATCATTACACAAACATGATTGGCAGAATCCTTCACTGTGTGATTGAACTGAGTCTCTAGCTCCACTTCTTTTCTTAAGAGGCCTGGGCTCCTATTGCTTGCCTCAAAGCCTAAACCCTCTTGTCAAAAGGTTGACCTTTCTAACATAGTGAGTCCTCATCTAAAAACTATATAGGTCCCACTAATTAGGGCTTGTCATGAATAGCAAAAACACTCCTATGACTTGGGAATTCCACGGGTTTAGAGGCTCCCTCTGATTATTCAAGGACAAAGCCAAACCTAACTCTTTATTATATAACAGAAGCTGGTGACATGGCCTGTGAAGATTAAGAAAATTGATAAATCTTCAGTAGTGGAAATACTATCTCCAATTCTCGGCCTGACAATTCTAATTATTCACTAAACATTAGATGTTTACACAAATCCGCAATAGTTGCTATTAAATCTCATACTAATGCAATGTTTCCCTCCATAACAGAGATGTCCAACTTGATTTCTCTAAATGGAATGAACCCCATAGACAGTTCTGACAAAAGTTGAACACCTGTTTTTCAAGAACTAGGCCATTCCTAATATCTTCACATATATACAAAACAGAATGTTGATTCTTATGCAAAGCCAAAAAAAAAGAGAATTTCCATAATCAAACCTTCCAGTTACAGTCAACAAAAGTGGTTTATTCATTGTTTCACACACTTATTTTGTGGCAGGTACTATTCTAGGTCTTGGGAACATAGCAGTGAATCAAAGCTGTTGTCTTAACTGAAATTGCATTCTATTTGGAATTCAGGTAATAAGCACATCTTAAAAGTGTGCTTTTTAATATGTTAATGTATTAGATTACAGAGCTGATAGTTAAATAAATGATAGATGATAGATACATAGATCATAAATCATAGATAAGAAAGAAAGAAAGAAAGAAAGAAAGAAAGAAAGAAAGAAAGGAGACAGAGAAAGAAAGAAAGAAGAAAGAAAGAAAGAAAGAAAGAAAGAAAGAAAGAAAGAAAGAAAGAAAGAAAGAAAGAAAGAAAGAGAAAGAAAGAGAGGGGGGAAGGAAGGAAGGAAGGAAGGAAGGAAGGAAGGAAGGAAGGAAGGAAGAAAGAAAGAAAGAAAGAAAGAAAGAAAGAAAGAAAGAAAGAAAGAAAGAAAGAAAGAAAGAAAGAAAGAAAGAGAAAAAGAGAGAAAGAGGGAAAGAGGGAAAGAGAGAAAGCTAAACAAAATGGAGGGAGAATAAATGGCGGGGCAGAATCTTCAAAGGTGTAGCGTTGATGGTAAATCTAGAATAGAAGGACCATGTGTTTCCTGGCCTGTTTTGCTTTGTGGACCAATACTTCTGCCACTCTGATGTCTGAACATGTAGTCTTTTTGTCCCTGCCCTGTCTCTAGATTAAAAACCTACTGGCAGCTGCCCACTTTCTCCACATGTTGTCAAGTTGAACATCAGTGATATTCCATGCCTAGTCAATTTTGAATCAGCATCACATTTAATACAAGCAAAATATTAATGTTTTAGTGATTTTTTTCCAAAGAGAAGGCTAGAGGATGGTTTTGTAGAAGGAACACATGAGCAACCAAGAATGGTGGTGCATGTCTAGAATCCCTAAAAGGAGAGAGAGAGAGAGAGAGAGAGAGAGAGAGAGAGAGAGAGAGAGAGAGAAAACAAAGGCCAACATCTGCAAGGTAGATGTTGCACCCAAACTTAGCAATCTTTCTCTTGAGAAAGTAGCAGTTTGAGGTAGTGGGTTTTTCCCTTTAATTCTGCAACTTCAGATTCCAGTTAATATTAAATTCTTTACCACAGACAGTTTGAAATGTGGCTTTCTTTATATTCCATTTAACTTAATATCATTTCTCTGTGGTGAATTCTCTTGTCTATAAAAGCCCTTTTTATAGATAATTGAGCCTGTGAATGAAACCTAGGCATTCGAAGGAAACATAGCCGATTCTTTTTCCAGAGTGATATAACCCTGGCCTCCTTCCTGAAACCAGTAAGGTATGAGGCAAGTGACAGCTCTCGATTCCCATCAAAGATCCAAGACTATTCCCTGACAGTTGGGGGCAGTCACCAAGCTGCCTCATCTACTCCACCATCTATTCAGAGCAAGCAGCCCTGGGATAATAAATGACAGGCCACTGCAGCCACTAACAAAGAGAAAATGCATTGATATCTTATCTTCTCTTCAGGAAAATTCAGCAGAAATATTCATTAAGCCCATTGTGAAAGAAAGATACATAGATCAAAGAAAAAAGGAAAGACAGGAAGGGAAAAAGGAAAGAACAAAAGAGAATCATCAGCATAAAAAGGATATTCTCCCTTACTCTCCAAAAACTAGTGCTAGAAACAGATCAACTCCTTAGTTAAAATAACAGAAAGGGCCATGTTCAGCTTTATTACAGGACAGCAGGCTTGTACATTACAGATCATTAGGAATAGCATCATGTGAAGAAAGCAGCAGACATACACAATCAAGAGGCCTATTGAGGCATGGAACCGCAGAGCAGCAGTAATCACTACAGAGAGCGGGGCAGTAACAATACCATTTTAAAGCCTTCTGATAGGCAAACTGTATCCATCAAAATTTCTCAGGGTGAATGAGTTTAAAACTCGTTATCTGCAGAGCAGCCTATCCCACAATAGCACTTTATTTATCCAGATGGAGACTGGAGAATATGGGTAAACATTACAGCTCCAGCCTCAACATGCTTTGGAGATAAAATCCAGCATGGTGTTTGCTCTCTGTGCCTTTGCATAAGGATTTTTTTCACTGCAGAAGAAAAGCATAAGGAGTGAGGAGAAAGGGAGTGTCTTTAAAAGACCAGGCTCATGGAGCTGTGAAATGGCAAGATGCATTTACTAGGCAGAACTTAAGGACACAGGGAGTCATTCAGTCACTTCATGTTCCCACTTCACTGTTTTAAAGGGGGTGGGGGGGAGGGAGTATTCTGTCTGAGCAGTCTACTAGATATTGTGTCTAAGGCACCAGTTAGCCAAAACACATAGGAAGGTAAATTCACAAAATGCAGGTCATAAAATACATACTTTTTAGAGTTGGATTTTCACATTTTCTCTTTCCTCTCATTTGGAAGTCTAGTTAGTTTCATCCTAATGAAGTGAAATGTCTAAAGGGAGCTGAGGGACAAAATGTTTCTGCAAAGGCACTATAACAATAACTCTTGAGAGAAATGTTGGAGAAAATTGGAAATCTTGGCTGTGGAAAAGATGAAAGCTGGATTACAAAATTTAAGCATTCCATGTAAGAATTTCACAGCACTCTTTTGTCTGCAGATATTTGTTGCACTTCTGAAAGAAACAGCTGGATTTAGACTAAACAAAAGACTGTTTTGACAAATGTCCCAATGCTTCTGATGAAAGTTGAATTCTATTATCAGCCCATTTGTTTTTTACTTAAGGGAAATCTGTTATTTTAGTTAGAAAAGAGACTATCATGATCATAAAGATTTCTCTCCCCCCCCCCCCCCCCGCCCGCCGCCCCAGAGGGAAAAGGATTTTGTCGCACTTACTGATTTGGGGATGAAATGTTGCATTTGGAATTTCCTGGCATGAATGTACCACAAGAATCTAATGTTATAGGATCATGGTCAGATAGGATCACGGTCATTGTGGGGTTTTGGGTGGGATGTGCATTATGCCATTATCTTGGTTCCTTTTTGTGTATAAAATGAAGAAACGAAATTAGAAGCAATATTCTATGTTTGAATCTTTGTTGAGGGTTGCAGAATAGCACATAGTTTTTCTAGGTTAAGAGACCTCAGCCAGCACGAACTATTCTTTATCAAATACATGCATTCTCTTCTTAAATCCTCACAATTCTATGTTATTTTTACTTGAAAGTATTTTTAAGTGAAATCATAACTCCCTGGAGAGATCAAATAAAATTGTCAAATTTTACAGGTATTAAAGTAAAAGAGGTCTATCACACCCAAGTCTGTCTGAACAGCCAAGTTTTAGCCACCGCCCAAGAATGGAATGAAGCCCATAACCCCATTATACACTTGCAACTGATAACTGCACAGTGTCAGCTAATTTGCTCAAGGTCACAAAGCTAAAAGTCTCATTTTCAGCCGGGCGTGGTGGCGCACGCCTTTAATCCTAGCACTTGGGAGGCAGAGGCAGGCGGATCTTTGTGAATTCAAGGCCAGCCTGGTCTACAGAGTGAGTTCCAGGACAGCTGGGGCTACAGGGAGACCCTGTCTCAAAAAGACTAAATAAATAAATAAATAAATAAATAAATAAATAAATAAATAGAATAAAATAAATAAAATAAAAAATAAAAGTCTCATTTTCAAAATTTGATCCATGTCTGTTTCCAATCCAAATTGTTAAGTAATATCTTCCACCACAAGGCCTAGGTCCTGAAGCCAGAAGACAATGTGTAAGCCAAGCCAGACCTGGATATTGCCTATGATTTTGACATAAGATTTAATAAACATAAATTCAAAGGGCTAAAATTCAAACTGAGGTCCCGAATACATTCATTTTCCAAAAGGACAAGAGAAAATAAAACAGATGGAAACTGAAGACTAGATTAAAGGGGCTTTAATGTCATCCAACCCTTTTATCACCAATTTCTGCCAAAATAGTATCTAAATCTCCTGTCAGTAGTCTGTATTAAAAACAAATGTCCTGAATCTAAGATCCTTGGGGGTTGTGGTGGCTCCTTAGCTTGCACTAATTGTCCTACAAAGCGTAGAGTTGCAATTAGAGTCCACCTCAAGGTCCCACAAAGGTCTCATCATTCAAAGCCCTGATGAGCATCTTTTGAAGTGTGAAAGCTTCTGCTTAAAACTTTAGCCAATCTTAAACAGAGGAAAGCACCAGTTCCCTTGCACAGTGAGAATATGCACATATATTTTGTCACATCAAAATGACTTGAAGAGCTCTCCTCCAATTTGCTTTGAGAAAAATGGCCTTTAAGCTGAGATTAAGAAGGGAGAAACTTCCAATAAAAGGGAATATTTTTCAAAAACTTGCAAGTGACTGCAAAGCCAGTTAACACAGAAAACCTTGTCACCTTAAGTATGCCATTTGTTATCACACATGCCGGAATGCATCTATTCATCTTCTTTTAATTGCTTCACTGTGCTAGAAATACAAAGCAACTCACTGATGCAGAGACTGTGAAAGAATATTTTGTCAGGGAAACTTTGAAAACATTTCAAAGCAGGAGCTCTTCTCTGATGAAATGAAACCTTCTAGTTGTTTGTTGGGCATTGTATTTGGCTGGTGAGTCCAGAATAAGAGTTCTTTTCTTTGAGTGGCTTTACATCTTCTTCTGCTTGAGATGCCTAGGAAAATTCCTGCGATTTTCCAAGCAGAATTTAGATTAGTAATATTTTCCCCTTTTTCTTGCAAAAAAATGACAAATATATAAGATTATCTAAATTGACAAGCAAGTACATTGTTATTGCTTTAAATATATGTAATACTGACCTTGGGCATTCCCTCTCTTCTCTCTCTCTCTCTCTCTCTCTCTCTCTCTCTCTCTCTCTCTCTCTCTCTCTCTCATATGTGAACATATCTATGGTGTGCATGTAGGTGGGTATGCATGTGTGTACACATGGAAGTCAGAGGTATATATCAGGTGTCTTGCTCAATCACTTCCCATCTTATTTTTCAGACGGGGTCTTTCACTGAGCCTCGAGCTGACTGATTTGGCTAAACTGGCTGGCCAGAACATCCCTGCAACCTCCCATCTCCACCTCCCCAGGCAGAGGCTCCAGTACCAACATGTTTTTTAAATGGATGGATGCTAAAGATCCAAACTCAGGTCCCGAAGTTTGTGCACCTAACACTTTACCAACTGGGCAACCTTCCAGCCCCTCTTAAGATATTTCTAGCTCATTCTTTCAAGAATTTTGCTAAAAGTTTCTTGACAATTAATTAGGAGGTCTAATATTAGGCAGAGATGGCTCCAGCATCTTACATTGCTACTAAAGTAAAATAACTCCTAATTCAGGTGAATATCTTACTCTAGGGACATAAAAAGGCTTCACTGACAGGACCTGCCACTAAGCCCAGGGGAGACATTGCCCATCAGAGCCCTCTGAATGAGCTCTGTTTAGGGACTTTCCACTTTATCCAGGGATGTCTTTACCTTTTATCCCTGAACGCCTTATAAAAATTTTCCCCTCACACCTTCTCAAGGGACCCCCCTAAACATCTTCTTATCTGATGTTGCCGGGTTCCTAAGTCTCTGTTTCCTCAAATAAAATCTTTGACAATATAGTGTGTCAAAATTCATCTTTAAATAAACACCGCATATGTATACATATAAAATTATTAAGCCTCTAGTGTGAGTGAGCTTTACGATCCAGAAGCTTTATGTTATTTCACTAATCTTTACAGCAACCCACTCTATAACATCTATGTATATATTATCTCAATTCCACTTGTGACACCGGCAGCTCGATTGTTAAAAAGTAGACAAAGCCAGGCTGCCAAAGCGCAGGCTGTTTCCAGCCCCACCACACTGACTGGCCTGGCTCCTGGTCAGACAAAGCCCCTGCACCGAACAAAGACACAGAGCTTAAAAGTGGTTTTCTTTTTTCCATTCCATTCATTCATGTTTTACCAAGACATGTGGGAGAGTTGTGATCTAGGGTTTCCAGGAGGGTTGCTGACTTTGAGAATTCAACATGATTATTCCAAAGGGGCAAATGGGTACAGAAAGTTTTCAAGAGCTGAGTTTCCTAATCTAATCTTGGTTTCCACATAATGTATATTCCATCTTAGAACTGATGACCAGGTAGCTACAGCTGTGATTACATCTATTGGGTTTTCTTTGTATGTCCTACCTCCTCATATGAGTGCTGTATTTTTCATTTTATAAAGGCATACCTCCCACTTATATCTTCTCTGCCTGTGGCATTACGATTATCTGAGGAATAACCTAGGTTTTGTTATTGTTAAGACATACTTACTGTATAAGTTAAAGGATTCATTGTGATATTTCCATTTGCACACATACAATAAATCAATCATATTCTTCTACCCTTCTCATCGTGCCCTCCCTGACTACAGGTACCCTGTCTATTCCTTAGCAATCTCACTTCTATACTCAGGTCAGATTCTACAAAGGAGACAGAATGTGTGATAATTGTCTTTCTATGTCTGGTTTACTCAACAGGAAGTTCTCCAGTTCCATCCATTTCCATCTATGACAAGATTTCATTCTTAATGTATGAATAATGCTTCATTGTGTATTGTGTATATTTATGAGTGGGGTGCACTCCAGCATTTGTGTGATATGTCCTCTTTTGTGCACTGACTTCATTTCCTTTAGATGCAATGCATCACAAGAAGGAGGCTAACTGGATCACACACTAGTTCTATTTTTAGTTTTTTGAAGAGCTCTCAAACCATTTTCTATAGTAGCTACACTAAGTTACATTCTCCCAAAATGTTCTTTTTGCATTTCTTCTTTTGTTTTACTTTGTTTGTTTTGTTGTTTTGAGACAAGGTCTTCCTGTAGCCTCTGCTGGCCTAGAACTGACTATGTAGACCAGGTTGGCCTTAATCTCATAGCATTCAACCTGCCTTTGCTTCCTGTGTGCTGGGACTGAAGATATGTACCACCACTCCTAACTTGTATTTCTTCTTTTGAGACATGTCTATCCAGATTCCATTTTATACTGGATTACATTTTTTGTTGTTGCTGTTAAAGTTTTTTTAATTCTTTATATAAATATCAGCCCTCTGTAAATGAATAAACTGGCAAAGATTTTCACTAAATATGTAGAATGTCTTCACTCTGTTGGTTGCTTCTTTCACTATACAGAAACTATTTGAAGGAATCTTACCAATTTCTGTTTTTGAACCCTGTTAGCATTTCTTATACTTACTAGTACTATACTTCAAGAACTCCCTCCGTGCTTTCTTCTAGTAGTTTCAGAATTTGGGGATTTAAATTAGTCTGATCTGTTTTGAGTTGATTTGTGTACATAGTGAGAGATACAGATCTAGTTTCATTCTTCTACATTCATTTTTTTCCACTTTCATTTGTTAGAGAGTCTCCAGTGTGTGTTTTTATACTTTGTCAAGAATCAGTTGGCTATAGACACATTGACTTATTTCCAGGTTCTCTATCTTTGTTCCATTGCCTGTGTATGTATTTTTATGCCAAAGCCATACTTTTTTTTGTTCATATAGCTCAGTAGTATACCTTCAAATCAGGCATTGTGATACATTCAGCTTTGCTTTTTCTTTGCTAAAGACTGTTTCATCATTGGGATTTTCTGTACTTCCATAAGAATTTTTAGATTTCTTTTTTAGTTCTGTGAAAAATCTCATTGCCATTTTGATGAAGATTGCATTGAATCTGTAGATTTCTATGGGGAGTATAGAAGTTTTAACAATATTAATTATTTCAATCCACGAACATAGGAGATATACACATTACAATGTTTTGTCATGTTCATATAACTTCCTTAGTTTATTCCTGTGGGTCTGTCTAGCATGAGTGGAGTTGTTTTTGTGATTTCTTTCTCAGAAAGTGTATCCTGCTACTATAATTTGCTTAACAGGTCTACTAGTCTGTTGTGAAGTCTTTAGGTATTTCTATGTATGAAATCATATCACCTGGCAACAGCTATAGTTTGACTTCTTTCTTTCCTATGTATATGAATTTTAATTTCTTTCTCTTGCCTAATTGATCTGCCTAAAAATTTGTAGTATTGTACTAAATAAGAGTTGACACATTAAATGCGCATGAACTTGTCTCTTATTCTCAACCTCAGAGGAAGTTTTTCCCATTTGTATGATGTTAGCTGTGTTTGCCAAATATAGTACGCTGAAGTAACACCAAGCAAATTTTTCACAGAACTAGAAAAAAAAATCCAAAAGTTCATATGGAAGAACAAAAAATCCTGACAATGAAACAATCTTTAGCAAAGAAAAAGCAAAGCCTGATTTGAAAGCATGCTACCGAGCCATAACAGCAAAACAGTATGGCTTTGGTATAAAAATGTACAATAGACCAATGGAACAAAAATAGAGAAACTAGAAATAAGTCGATGTGTCTATAACCAACTGATTCTTTTATTTCTTTACTTATTTTTGTCTTTTTGAGACAGGTTTTCTATAGCCACATTTGGCCTGGCACTAAGGAAACCAGGCTGGCCTTGATCTCACAGAGATACACATGCCTCTGCCTCCCCAGTGCTAAGATTAAAGGCCTGCACCATCACTCCTGTATAGCCAACTGTTTCTTGACAAAGTTATAAGAACACGTACTAGAAACAAACAGCTTCTCTAGCAAATGATGCAGGGAAAACTGAATGAGTACTTGTAGGTCTGCCTATACATAATTTTTCATAGTTGTTATACTGAATTGATAATTTTATTAGATGCATCTTCCACATCTGCTAAAATGATCATATGATTTACACCCTGAATTCTAGTAATGTTCATTTAATGGGTTAGGCTTATTGTTTGGAGGAAACATCCCTGCATTCCTAAGATGAAATTTTTAATGTGCTGTTCAAGTAAAATTTCTAGCATTTTGTTGAGGAAATTTTTGCACTTATATTTATGAGGGATAACTGGTCTCCAGTTTTGTTTGTTGTTTGTTTTGTTTTACATCCTTGTCAGGTTTTGATAAGACAGTAATCTTGCCTTATAGAATTAATTTGGAAGAATTGATTTCATTCACCTCTTTGAGTCCTATGAAAGACATCAGTGCTAGTTCTTTTGGAGAGGTTGGTAAAATTAATCAATGAAGCTATCAGTTGCTAGACTTTTTTTGTTTGTTTGGAGACTTCTTAAATACTTTTATTGATTATTTGTGTATTTCATACATTATCTGTCACTCCAATTTAGACACATTCCCCTCTCCTTGCCCCCCACCCCACTCATGTTCATGCCTTCTGCCATACATGTCTTGCATCTTTCTCGGTCTTTCCAAAGTTTTTCACTGCAGAGGCTTGTTGTTTGGGGCTGAGTCTAACTGTATCAGTCAGTTCTTTGACCCAGTGTTTATGCTGTTGGTTTTCCCTCCCCTTTGTATTGCTCCAACATGTGCCTATATAACCATCACATAGGTATCAAAATTATGACCTCTGAGAATAAGCTGTATGTTAATTCCAGAATATGTTTAATCATTCTTTTTCCCCTTTAATTTTATATTACTCTAAGATATGAATATGTACCTTCCACCCATATACAGTAATTACAGAGTCTGGAAATAAGTGGTAGGTCAATTCTAGAGCCTGTTAAGAGATTCACATTATAACAGCACAGTTGCTTTCAGATAAGAAGAACTGTAACAATACTGTTGTTCAGCTTGCCTTTCAAGTGCGGATTTGGTGTTAGCATCCACAAATGAAAGTAATCATTTTTGGAATTCACATTTTCCCCTTTAATTTTATATTACTCTAAAGTATGTATACATACTCTCCCCATAACCACAATTACAAAGTCTGAAAATAAGTGGTAGGTTAATTCTAGATCCCATTAAGGTATACACATTATAATGGTACAGTTGATTTCAGGTAAAAGAATATATATATAGCTCAGTTTGCCTTACTACTAGGTATTTGGTGCTCGCATCCACAGATGAGGGATACAATTCATCATTTGTTTCTCTGGGACTGTGTTACTTCACTTAGCATAATGTCATCTAGTTCCATCCATTTACCTGCAAAGTTCATGATGTCATCTTTCTTTACTGCTGCACAGAACTCCATTGTGTAGATAGACCATATTTTCTCTATCCACTCATTGGTTGAGGGGCATTTGGTTTGGTTCCAGCTCTTCACTATTCTGAAGAGAGCTGCAATAAACACAGATGTGCATGTATCGTTGCAGTAGGATGAGTCTTGTGGGTATATACCCAGGAGTGGTATGACTGGGTCAGATGGTAGACTCATTTTGAATCTTTTAAGGGCTTTCCACACTGCTTTCTATGGTGGTTGTACACATTTACATTCCCACCAGCAGTGGATAAGTGTTCCCCTTTCCCCTGTCCAGCATTTGGTTTCCTTTGTTTTCATGTTCTTAGGCAGTCTTATCAGAGTGAGATGATATCTTAAAGTGGTTTTAATTTGCATTTCCTTAATTATTAATGATGTGGAACACTTTTTAAGATGTTTATCAACCATCTTTACTTACTCATTTGTGAAGTCTCTGTTCAGCTGTTTACTCCATCTCTTGAGTGTATCATTTGTTTTCTTACGTCTGTTTTTTGAGTAGTTTACATATTCTGGATGGTAATTCTCTGTCAGATGTATCACTGGTGAAGGTTTCCTCCCACTCTATAGGTTTTCTCTTCACTTCATTGATTGTTTTTTTCACTGTACAGAAGCTTTTGAGTTTAATGAGATCCCACTTCTCAATTGTTGACTTTATTTCCTGTGCATCTGCTGTTTGATTTAGAAAGTCTTTTCCTACACCTATGTCTTGTAGGTTGCTGCCAAAGTTTTCTTGTATCACCTTCAGAGTTTTGGGTTTCACATTGGGGTCTTTGATCCATTTGGAGTTAACTTTTGTACAGAGTGAGAGATAGAGGTTTAATTTTATTTTTCTGCAAATGGTGATCTAGTTTTGCCAGCACCATTTGCTGAAGATGCTGTCTTTCCTCTATTGAGTCTTTTTGGCCCCTTTGTCAAATATGAGGTGGCTGAAATTGTATGTGCTCAAGTTTGGATCTTCAATTTTGTTCCATTGGTTTACTCATAACCAACATCATCCTAAATAGAGAAAAGTTAGAAGCATTTCCCTTAAAGGCAGGAACATAGCAAGGCTGTCTCTTATCACCACTCCTCTTCAATATGGTGCTTGAAACACTTGCCAGGGCAATAAGGCAAGAAAGGGAAATTAAATGAGTACTAATGGGAAAAGAGGAAGTCAACATATTCCTTTTGCAGATGACATGATAGTTTACCTAAGGGATGCTAAAAACTCTATCAGAAAACTCCTAGAAATTATTAAGAATTTCAGTAAAGTGTCAGGATACAAAATTAACCTAGAAAAATCAGTAGCCTTTCTTTACACCAACAACAAGCAACTGAAGAAGGAATACAAGAAGATCTTCCCACTCACAATAGACACAAAACAATAAAATACCAAGGAACAAACCTAACCAAAGACACCAAAGATCTCTACAACAAAAATTTTAAATCCCTTTAGAAGGAGATTGAAGAAGACATCAGAAGATGGAAAGACCTCCAATACTCATGGATTGGAAAAATTAATATAGTAAAAATGGCCATTCTACCTTAATATACAGATTCAATTCAATCTCAATTAAAATCCCCAAGAGTTTTTGCACAGACCTGGGAAAAAAAATCCCTAAATTAATATTCAGGGTCTTTTGTAAAAACAAAAGACTCCAAATAGCCAAAGTGACCCTGAGTGAAAAGTGCAATACAAGGGGGAATCACTATACCAGACTTAAAACTATATTACAGGGCTATAGTCAAAAAAGCAGCCTGTTACTGGTTTGGAGTCTTTTTATTATTGATATAATCACATTATTTGCTCTTGGCATCTATTCAAATTTTTCATGTCCTCTTGGTTCAATTTAGTTTGGTCATATGTGTCTATAATTGTCTTCCCTTCTTCTAGATTTCCCCATTTGTTAGCATATAAATTTCCAAAATAATCTGTAATGATTCTTTGTACTTCTACAGTATCAGTTGTAATGTCCCCTCTCTTATTAACTCACTATGTGTGTGTGTCTTACTCTTTGTGTTTTTCTCCCTCCTTCCTTCTTGTCTAGCTAAAGTTTCACCAGCTACCAAAACAGATAAAAATATCTGACAAAGAATTCAAAAGTATGATTCCAAAAATATAAGTTCTCATAATAGCTATGAAAAATATAAGTTTTCATCCTAAAGTCCACATTTTCCCACATATCTACCTTCACATTTACCTCTGTGGAGGGTAGACACCCCCTCTCCTGGCTGTGGAGCCACTGCAAGAAGTGCTGGAATATTTTCTTTCTCTTGCTTTTTCATTGTCCATGCTCTCTGGATTTTAATAGAGCTCTGTTTTTCTACTGTTGATTTCCAGTGTCTTCCTATGATCACTCATTTAACTAACATATAGCTGCAAATCTGCTTCTACAGTTCTTTGTACAGGAGCAGGTAAGGGCCAGGTCCTCCATCCAGTCAGCTTGTGTGCTTTTTATAGTACTTTAAAATATGTCTCTCTAAGAATCAATCTCTCCTCAAATCACTGTGAATACTTCTCTATAAAATATACACAACGATACATTTCTTATTATTAGGAAGTTAACTTTATAATATTTTCATGGTTTTCTATAAGGTAACATTTGTTTGGTGTAGCAGCTGTCCTTGACTGTCAACATGGCAGGATTGAGAATTACCTAGGTGACACATCTTGGGCATATCTGAGAGAGTGTTTTACAGACAGTTTTTTTTTTTAATTTTATTTATTTTTGTATGTGTATGAACGTACTCTCTGCATGTAGGTTTGTGCACCCGTGTCGTGCAATGCCACGGAGGTCAGAAAGAGGGTGTCGGATTCCCCTGGAATTGGAGTTAAAGACGGTTCTCAGCTGCCATGTGCGTGCTGGGATCGAACCCGGGTCCTCTGCACGAGCGGTCGGCACTCTTAACCGCTAGGCCATCTCTCCAGCCCCTACAGACAGTTTTTGCAGATAGACAACTAAGGAGAGAAGACTCAGCCTCAAAGTGGCGGTGCCTTCCGACAAGAGACCCAGACAAAAAGAGGTCCAATGAAAAGAAGGCTGCCTGCCTTTACCCCTCCCAGAGCGAGAGTCAGTGTGGCTGCTGCTGTCCCCCACCCCATTACAGCTTCTTCGGCCTTCCAATGGGCCCTCTCTGCAACTCCAGCCTTCAGCACAGAATCAGGACTACTGAGGAATCCAATTTTTTTTTATGTGTATGAATGTATTGTCTGCATGTAGGTTTGTGCACCCATGTCATGCAATGCAGTGGAGGTCAGAAGAGGGTGTCGGATTAACCCAGAACTGGAGTTAAAGATGGTTCTCAGCCGCCATGTGGGTACTGGGGATCCAACCCGGTCCTCTGCAAGCGCAGTCAATGCTCTTTACCGCTCGGCCATCTCTCCAGCCCGGGTATCCAACTTTAAAGAGTGTGCCACTACCATGTTCTTTGTCTATCCACTATGAAACATCCATTGTTGGACTACTCAGTCATTGTATAAGCCAATCATATAAATATATGTTTATTATATATAATACATTTATATTTTTATATATGCATTCTATTGACTATATTCCTCTAAAGAATCCAACATGATGTACTGGTTTCTAAATAATTAGCTAAGACAAATCTTATAACTCAGTAAACAACATTTTTAAGCTCATAAATTACAAAATTAAGGGAAAAAGTCTATTTATAAATGTACTTTGAAATCAGTGAAGTTGATGAGATGAACAATAAAAACTGTTACACAAAAGTACATATTTTATTGGGATAATTCTGTGAAAGAAGTGAGAAACAATATAAAATGAAGGACTCAAAGAAGAATTTTCTCTCATAATTTTAAACGGATAAGATGTGTATGAAATTAGTGTGTCATTCGATTCCACTGGATATATTTACATATGACTAAATAAGTTTTATTTTTAAAAGAACATTTTAAAAAGAAAAAGACAAGTAGAGGTACTCAAAAACATCGTATTTATTTGCTATTCTTAAAAGAATTTAGAGCAGAAGCTAGAACCCATAAGGATGAATCCCAAAGGCCAATGTTCAACTGTCCTGAAAGCAAGGAGATTGGTTTCTAGATTGGTTTTTACATTTATTTCACAAAATGCTTTCAGATTATGTTATTTCCTCTTCTTGTTAATATCTTTGTCATGTAGAAAGATATGAGCATTTGAATGATTTAGTTATTTAAACTCTTTGATAATCTCTGTCCTTTGAGTGACCCTCCATTTCACCTCTTCTTCAACTATGAGAATAGAAGGTCAGCATTGTCAGCAAATCAAGTAACAGCATTGGAAAGGTTATCACGCCAGGAACTGCTATTATCTTTCTGACGAAAATTATAACAAGCCTAGGAAAAGGTGCTACTGAAATTCATTAATAACCTACCACTCAGAAACAAAGGCTATTACCCATTAGAAACAACAGAAATAGTTGATATTCAGAGAAATGCCATAATTCATGTTTTGAATTGATTTTCCTAGACATTTTTTGCTGAGGCTGTCAATAAATGAAATGACTGTTAAATCTAGCAATTCTTGGAGCAACACTATGCATGTCAACCAAGAACTAAAAGACACTTCATTGTTCACCAATGTTACAAATACTTGCATGAGCTTGCAACTTAACATAGCCCACCACACCACACCTTGAGTTTTCAGCTTAACACTGTCCATTATGCCCTGGAATTCTGGAATTCTGCTTAAGGAAGTTTGTGTTAGTCCTGGAAGATTTTTGTGAAAGCATACTTTCATATGTATGCATTTCAAAGAGTGACTTGAACACACCCACACAGGAGAGACAGACAGAGAGACAGACGGAGAGGGAGAGACAGACAGAGAGGGAGGGAGAGACAGACAGAGAGAGAGGGAGAGACAGATGGGAGAGGGAGAGGGAGAGGGAGAGGGAGAGAGGGAGAGGGAGAGAGAGAAAGAGAGTGAGAGAGCTAGAGATCACATTGCAATATGATGACAACATTGATGGCAAAAAATTCACTTTCTGGCATCTGTTTATGAACTTAGGCTGTAAATGAAAATGTTATTAAGTGAAAAGTTGCTTCAAATAATCATTTATTATTTTAATAGGATTCATATTAATGACTACAAAATAACTTTAGCTTCCAGTTATTGAGTATTATTTACCATGAAGCATGCATGCTTTACATATTGTTTCTGAAGCACCTTGACAACATGTTGAAGTAGATAGTTCCATTCTTTCCATTTTAAAAGCAAGAAATCTAACTTAGATTTTTATTAAATTGCCCAAGCTTATTTTCTTCTCTATTTCCAATTTACCAATATTTTTTCTCAATGAAGAGACACAAATATTTTGGGGGCTGGAGAGAGGGCTCAGCAGTAAGAGCACCGACTGCTCTTGCAGAGGACCTGGGTTTGATCCCCAGCACCCACATGGTGACTAAGAACCCTTTTTAGCTCTAGTTCCAGGGGAATCTGATGCCCTCTTCTGACCTCCATAGCATTGCATGACATGGGTGCACCAACCTACATGCAGACAGTACATTCATACACATAAAAAATAATAAATAAATAAATTTTTAAAGTGCCTTTAAAAAAAGAGACACAAATATTTTCATTTTGCATATATATGCATATATATGTAATATTACTGTGACCAAAACTCAATAGTCATTTTCTGTTTTTTTTTTTTTTTTTGGTCTTTTTGAGACAGGGTCTCCCTGTAGTCCCAGCTGTCCTGGAACTCACTCTGTAGACGAGGCTGGCCTTGAACTCGCAAAGATCCACCTGCCTCTGCCTCCCAAGTGTTAGGATTAAAGGCGTGCGCCACCATGCCCAGCTTCAATGGTTATTTTCTAAGGTACTTCCTTATATTACAATTTTATAACGCAGAAAAAAATGGCCATCTATTTTAGGCAATTATTTCCCACCTAGAATTCTGTTGCTGCAATGAGTATATTCATGCCTTGTTACCTCTGAGAGATGAGTCGTTTCTAATGTTTAGGACTCTCTGGCATGATTAGTCACTTTGGGGTAGTTTGCAAGGTGCTCTAAGGTTCACTCTCTAGACTCTGATAAGCCTCTGGCACCCTAACTTTGGTTCACTTGTCTCCAAAAGCAACAGGAAAGAGAGATAAAGTATGAAGAACACTAAGGTTCTAAGTATGACCTCAATGCCAATGTCGTGGCTAGCATAAGACTGAACTTACCTATCCCTGTATACGTGTGTATGTGTGTACTTGGAGCCAGAAGTTGGCATCAGTTATCATTATCAGTCCCTGTCCATCTTAATTTCTGAGACAAGATCTCTCAACGAACCTGGAGTTTGCCAACATGGCTAAACTGGTCAGTCAGCAGGGCCAGGATCCTTTTGTCTCCACTCTTCAGGGCTGGGATTACAGGTGCATACTTCATGCAGTTTTCTCCCGACTGGTGTTCAGTGCTGATATCACAGGTGCCTACTTCATGCAGATTTCTCCTGACTCTACTCCTCAGTGCTGATATCACAGGTGCATACTTCATGCAGGTTTCTCCTGACTCTACTCCTCAGTGCTGATATCACAGGTGCATACTTCATGCAGGTTTCTCCTGACCGCTGTTCAGTGCTGATATTACAGGTGCATATTTCATGCAGTTTTCTCCTGACTCTCCACAGTGCTGGGATTACAGGTGCATACTTCATGCAGGTTTCTCCTGAGTCTGCTGTTCAGTGCTGATATCACAGGTGCATACTTCATGCAGGTTTCTCCTGAGTCTGCTGTTCAGTGCTGATATCACAAGTGCATACTTCATGCAGGTTTCTCCTGACTCTGCTGTTCAGTACTGATATCACAGGTGCATACTTCATGCAGGTTTCTCCTGACTCTGCTGTTCAGTGCTCATATCACAGGTGCATACTTCATGCAGGTTTCTCCTGACTCTGCTTCTCAGTGCTGATATTACAGGTGCATACTTCCATGCCCAACATTCTTATGTGGGTGCTGAAGATAGAATTCAGGTCCTCCTGTTTGTGTACTCAAGCACTTTACTTATTGAGCCATTTCTCAGGCCACTTTACTCATCCTTTTTATATTGGAAGATTTCATCTCTTTGAACATAATGTATACTTAAAACACAGAAAGGCAATAGCTGCATGTATATAACTATACTGGTTTTTATATAAATCCTGATGTTTGCAGAATCATTTAAAAAGTTTGTCAAATAATCAGAAAACCAGCTGGGAGGTACAGACCAAGATATTTGGGGGTGATAGTTTGCCTCTCTACTTCTGTTCCAATAGTCCTATCTGATAGCTACTGAATTATGAACTCTCAGATTTCCTAGACTATTATCACAGCCATAGCAGCAATATTTCAATATAGTACTTGCTCGTCCAACTCCTATTATAATTTCCAGTGAAATAAAATATAAAAAGTCATTCAAATTCATAGACTAAAGATATATCTATAGTGACAAAGTAAAATATAGGATAAAATTCCTTATCCTGATAAATTAATGAACATGGACAGTCACTTTGAATAATTTGAGCCAAAGGAACTTTTTCTCTCAATGGCTGGTTATTTGGGGCCTTATTTATCCATGTAATTGCCTCAGTGCTTCATTTCATTTTGCCCATGTCAACACAACGAAGTCTCTGCACTTGATTTTGAAAGCTTCACTATTTCATGTCACGTTAGCAAGTGAGAAACACATAGCACATTTTGGACAGGGTTCTTGTGACAAATGACTTCTATGGTTTGCACGTGTCTTTTCAATGACAGCTGCTGGGAAGAAACATCACCTCCCAGCTGCACAACTTGATCCTTCTCTCCCTTGTGAATTAGGAGGAATTGAATGTTTGACTTTAAAGTGGCACTTCACACTCCTCTCATTGAATATCACAATCGCGCCCAGACGAAAGGAAACAAAAAAAAAAACCATCATTGGCAACTGATGGGAGAAAAAATAGTCCTCTCATTACAGAGATAATAAGCAGGATGCTCCCCACAGCCTTGCTTCTTAATTCTCCTTATTGTGTTTTATTAAATGATGCAGTTTGAAATTAAGTCTCTGGCAACCTTCATGCACACTCTGCATAAACAAGCCAAACAGAAACACAGTAAAAAGAGCAAGAATAAGCCCCTTCCAAAGGCCATCTGCTTTCTTCCTGTTATGAAACTTTGATTCATCAGCAAAACTCTAAAGAAAATATTTATAGCAGAAATATAAGCCTGCATTCCAAAGCTGCTTGGAGGCAGGGTTACTGGAGCATTAAAATCCTGGTTAGAATTTGTTAATTAATAACTAATCTAGAGCTAGTCACTGATTCATTCGATCTTTTAATCTTTTGTTCATTTGTTCATTCAACACAATTTTTTTCAGGGCTCTGTACGCCAGGTTCTGTGATAAGGTGCATTTATTTCCACATCGTCAAATGGAGAAAACGATTTTATCAGCCCAGTCATGCTCTTCTCCGTAGCTTGCTGCAAATACTGCTATAAAATCTAAAATAAGTTAAAATGTCTGCACTTGGTGTCCATCAGTAAGCAACCAGAGAAAAGTGCAGAATAATTCAATTCTTTATGGAGAAAAAGAGTCTAAATATGACTGTAATTTATGGGATATTTTTGCATGTCTATCACCACGATCTTTCTGCTGATTTCACCAGTAAACCTTCCTATTATTCCTACCTATTGGTCTTTTCAATAGAGGGAAATCAATCACTATAATTTTTTAAATGCCATTGGGAAATCACTGCATAAATACGTGAAGAAGTGTGTACCACATGCAAAAAATAACGTTGATATGTAATCCAAATTTGCTTAGAAAAATGTCTTCCTGAACCTTTTGCTCCATTTTTCTCTACTACATATGCCTCTCATCTGACAGTGGCCTAATGTGAAATAAGACAGGACCACAGAGCTTGATAAAGGAAAACAACTGTATTATGGCTGACAAGTACATTGGGACAGGGATATCTGTTTACACACCAAATTCCAGCCAGTCCTAACAAATTCATAACTTATTCCAAGATAAGAGACTCACAGAGGAACCTAAAATATGTAGCAATGACTTAGCAGTTAAACAGAGAGTAGAAAGGAATCCAATGTGGTTGACTAGAGAAAATGACAATAAATTTTATGCGGTATGAAATATTTGGCAAAATTGAAATCCTGTGGTAATTCAGAAGGCAGACCATGTGGCTTAGAATCCATATAATTAAAAAATATATAGGGCTGGAGAGATAGCCTAGCGGTTAAGAGCACCGACTGCTCTTGCAGAGGACCCGGGTTCAATCCCCAGCACCCACATGGCGGCTAAGAACCATCTGTAACTCCAATTCCAGGAGAACTCCAGTTCCAGGGGAATCTGAGACCCTCTTCTGACCTCCGCGGCATTGCACGACACGGGTGCACAAACCTACATGCAGACAGTACATTCATACACATACAAAAATAAATTTTAAAAAAATTATTTAAAAAATATATATTTGAAAGTCATGTTGGCTCTGTTTAACAATAGATTACAAGAAGGCATAGACTCAGGAAAAGCTTAGTTAATTTTTAAACAGAAATGGAAAAGGTAAGAATAGTTCATATATTTGGAAACTTGCAAGTTAGAAAAGTGACTTCTACGAGACTCCAACTAGTAAGATTTGATATAACAAAAGCTTTGCCACAAATCACAGTGAAACATCCCCACGGGAAAAATAGTGACTTGAGACAAGGAAGAGGGCGTGGAAGCTTTCCAAGTCTACAAGGTTGAGAAAGAAATATATGAAAGAGGCAAAGCCATTAAAGCAAATTTTTGACTGTGTTTAGAAGAGGGTTCTAGGTGTACTTGCTATATCATGTGGACTGTATGAAATGCAAACAGGTCAATCAGAAACCTACTGTTTTTATGGGAACTGCACTGTTAAAGAAGCCATAAGTCTAGATTTTTGGGGGAGGAGGGGGCTATTTTTTGAGACAGGGTCTCCCTTTATTCTCAGCTGGCCTGAAACTCGCTCTGTAGACCAGGTTGACCTTGAACTCACAGAGATCCGCCTGTCTCTGACTCCCAAGTGCTGGGATTAAATGCATGTGCCACCACACCTGGCAAGTCTGGATATTTTTTTAATGCCACTAATACTCTGAGATTTACAATACAAACTTTGAGCTGCTAAGGTGCAGTGAGAAAGGATTTTTCAGAGAAAACTGTGCAGTCTTGAAGAGGAGGCAGTGCATATTATATTATTGGCAAATTGTTGTGTACTATTTGAGCCCACTGAGAAGCTAAATCTGGAAGAAGGGTTGCCTGGGTGTTCATTACAGACCCATGCATACCTGTCTCAAAGTAGCCTATAAGACCCTTGTTGGGGATGGTCTGGCACACCTAACCCTCTGACAAGGAGAAGACAGAAAAACAGCCCAAGAGTAAACCATTGTGTCCTTGAGAACAGCTAAGAGGTAAATCATTTCCAACAGACATTATTATTGCTTATCCCATGGTATAAAGATGCTTGCAGTGGGAATGGGAGACAGAGATTCCTCCATGGGAAACAAACATGGAGAGAAAGCTCAACCAGGAACTGACTGCTCCAGCTGACCACTCAACCTCTCCAGCTCCAGCTGACCGCTCAACCTCTCCAGTTGATTGCCCCAGTCTGATGATGTTACCTTTGCTTGTTCACTCTCCTATTCAGGCTACCCCAGTGTCTATACTGGATGTCATAAACTCTTGATTTGATGATTTTTTTTCTGACTATCTCGTGCTTCTCTCTATATCCTACTTGCTATTTATTCTTTTACTTTGTCTTGATATGTATTTAATAGACTCATTCATTCAAAACTGAAAGTGCAGCCATCAAAATAATTATCCATACCACACAGAACAGAGGGCATCTTCTCCTCCATCCCCTTCAAAGACGGCAGGAAAGAGTAATATGAAGAAGAACATCTGAGAGAGCACAGCTTGCTTCAGTGCAGCACAACTGAAAATTCCTCTCAAGGATCAAAGCTAAGGACTAATCAAGAAGCACTGGCCTTCCGTAGAGGGAAAACTTCCCCGTTGTCCGTGTGGCATTTCATTGCTGCATGTCTTCAATCATCTCCCTTCCAAATAGAATGCGGTCATCAAAACTTTCAGAAAATGTCTAAAAATGAGAAACAAGGCATTTTTGAACAAAGTGTTGGCATTTGAGGCACTTATGAGTGATGCCAGAGTACCAAGTGGGAAAAGGAAGGGACAGCAACTGCCAGCACTCAGATGTCAATAGCACTGCCCAGCAGAAGTGATGGCAGAACTCTATAGATGCTACTTGGGTCATAGATTGTTCACGAGCCTATGGATCCTGAAAAATAAGATCAGAAAGAAGCAAGACTACCAGTATTGAATTCTTGGGTGAATAAACAGAACCAATGAAGTCTCAACCTAAGTTAGGTTGTTCACATATTACAAGGGCCATTTGTTAATTTCTCACAACTGTAGTTGGATTTCATGGCTTTAGTGATCCAAGTTTGGCTTGATTTGTATAATCTGTGCTCATATGTGTGTCTACAGTTAGCCTACAGCTGAGGCCTGCTGCACTGGGAATCCTGGGCTGAAGTGGCACAGCTTTCTTGTATGTATCGAGAGAGAGAGAGAGAGAGAGGGGATTTTTTTTCAGGGCTTAGATATAGACTTGGAGTGCCACACATTACACATTACACCACATTGTGCAAGTAGAAGCAAGTCAGGAAGCCAGGCCACATGCAAGGGTGGGGATGCTAACTCCACTTCATAGAAAAACTGCACTCAGATGCAAGATGGAGAGCTAATGAGGGGCCAAGATGGACATTGCTCCACCCATCTATCATACATGGGGTGTTTTATCTGTTGACTTTTACTTCCATTCATACAGCAGAAAGTTGGTTACACTCTGTCTAAATTCAAGGAATCTAAGGTTCAAAGAAGTTAAGTAATTTGATTAGTGGCTCACAGGCAAAGAAGGACTATAAATTAGCTCTGATTCAGCTTAGAACTGATTGAACACAAAATTTACTATTTTCCTTTCCAAGGACACTTTCAAGACTGAACGAAGTGTGCTTATGTTCTACATATTTTAATTCACCACACTCACTTTGACACAATTATCTAAAGCATCACCAAGAGTGGCCAACTGGGACCATTGGTTGTTGGCTGTGATCCTCACTGAGTCCCGGCCCTACCCTGCTTCCACCTGCACCCTGCCAGGACTACCTCAGAATTCCTGAGAGTGATCTAATTATCTGCCATTCACAGGACCATCCCCCCGCCCCTAGGTAGCCAGCATTCTCAGCGTGTCAGCATTTGCCCTGCTCTTGAGGTGACTGTCACTATGAACAATTGCTAGTAACTGCCACCCTGCAATGTCCTCTTCCATTTGCAATTCTGCCTTCCTCCATTGTAATCCTCCACCCCAGAATCTACAATACAAGCAGCAACAAAAATGATCCTGCAGCTGGGTGTGGTGGTGCACGCCTTTAATCCTAAGCAGAAGCAGGTGGATCTTTGTGAGTTCAAGGCCATCCTGGTCTACAGACAGCTGGGGCTAGAGGGAGACCCTGTCTCAAAAAAGACCAACAAAAAGAAAAAAAGATCTGCAGTACTTAGTTCCTACTTTAAAATATATAAAACCACATATATGACAGTGCATGAAATCTGTAGGGAGTATGGCAGAGGGGGTATAAAGATGATTAAGATGTTTTGTATGAAATGCACAAAAGTTCAATGAATATACAGATTAGAAAAATATGTAAAGGGCTGGAGAGAGGGCTCAGCAGTTAAGAGCATGATTGTTTTTGCAGAAGACTCCTGTTCCAGGTCCCAGAACCTATATAGTAGCTAACAACTGTCTATAACTCCAGGGGATCCAACACTGGCTTCTGACCTCTGCAAGCTTTGCACGACACAGGTGCACTTACACACATCCAAACAGGCAATACACTCATACCCCCCCAAAAAAACTAAATAAAATATTTTTCAAAGAAATGTATACACACACACAAATCATTTTGACTGGCAAAACCTTGTGTACAGAACAATTTTTGGTGTCTGAGAAAGAGAAGAGAAAATATATAACTTCCTTGCAGCATGGTCTTGATCCTAAAAAGTTATACAAAATATCACTCCAGGACAAGGAATTGTTGAAGTGACTCACCCCTAGAGAGGCCCTCTTCCCATACACAGAGGTTAATAATAGAAAACAAAGCTTCCCATCTTCAGCTACTTTTATGATTCATCTCTCTTTTATGGACACCCCAGCACAGTGCAGCTCATTAGCCATTATAGAGATTTTAATTCTCGAGTTAATCCGGTGTTCATTCAGCAGAATGAATATTAATATCTTTCTAATGTAATTTTTAATTAAATATAGCATCACCATTATTACACCCAAAATATCCAAATAGAGTTTGAAGGAGAAGACAGACACTATCACAATAAAAATCAGCAAATTCTGCTCACATGCCTTTCAAAAGGCTGATCACCTAAGAAGTAATGAGAATAAACTGTGAGATAATGTAGGACAGATCTAATTAAGATAATGAACTACGATTATGGACATGATTTTCCAGGGTTAAAGATCTTAACAAAAGGCAATCTATGGATATATTTTAACCATCCTCTCTGCTCTGTTTGCTTATATTACTATGCTTCTTAAAAAAAGGAAAATATTCATCAAAAGTAATGACCCTAACTCTGCTGCAGATACAAAGTTTTAAGTATTTTGCTATCAATGATGCATTTAATAGTTTGACAGGCTCTTTTTTGTAATTTTGTATATTTGATTAAAATAGCATCTTTTCAAATCCTGTCATTCAAGGGTAAAGAGACATTGGGATCAACGTTCCCACAGCACCTTAAAAGGTGTGTTCTAGAAGACATTTTGATTTAGCTAGTCCAGGTTTGGATGGATATTTCTGGAAAGAGCTAACTAATTAGCCTGGCTTCAATAGCAGTGGCAGGCGAGACAAGCAGGGGAAAGGAGTAATTAAGCTTTGTAGGTACGCCTGAGTGCCATCTCTGTTCCTTCTCCAGAGACAACTCAGAGCAAGAAAAAAAAAAAAAAAAACCTCAGAACAGGAGCCATGGACTTCTTTGCTCACCATGACTAATAAGAAGAAATAAGTATTTCCTGAACAATGTGGAACTGCTGCAGGAGACTGGCAAGGGTCTATGGAGGAAATTCTTAGAAAAGATCCAGGGTTACACACTGAAAAAATAAAGCATGTTGACTGGCACTCGCTAAACTTGATGAGTGGAAGGGATCTTGAACCAAGGGGCACTCACAGTTCTTCCCACATCCTGTGCCCTACCAGCGGTAGTTCTCGAAAAGAACCATTTTAATCTAATCAGTGAGGCTGAGTCACAGTAGCTATTGGGCTAAGAGTCAGCAGCTGCACATTGCATGTAGTCCATGGTGCACTTGATCACATCAAGTAGCATCTACTATGGCTCTGTTTTTTAGACCCTAGGACACTCTCAGCTCTTTCCTGATAAGGAGAGTGTTGCTTTAATGCTTTAATGCCTGGCTAAGACTACAGTGGGGTTAGGACTCTATTAATTGCCTGCCCTCCAGGACTTTCTGCTAGCCTTCGAGGCTATAACAACTAGCTGCTTGTGCATTTAAGGATCTTTGGGGTCACAGGGAAAAGCAAAAAGGTGGACTCCAGAAATACATAAACAGTGTGTTAGAAAGCTCCTGACATTTTAGGTCCGTTGCCATGAACTTTTATTGGTTTGATTAGCATTCTTTTTTCTTTTACCACCAATCTCATTCTCCTCCATCCATTGTCTATGTGGTATCTCAGAATGAACATTACTAATAAGTCAGGTTTGCATTTACAATACTGTCACCAATAAAACTGTGATTCTCCATTTCCTGAACTCTAAACCTCTCATCTCATAGAACTGACGTAAAAACTAGATAAGATTGTGAAATCAAAGCACATTGAAAATGATGAATCTCAGCATAGTCNTTTTACCACCAATCTCATTCTCCTCCATCCATTGTCTATGTGGTATCTCAGAATGAACATTACTAATAAGTCAGGTTTGCATTTACAATACTGTCACCAATAAAACTGTGATTCTCCATTTCCTGAACTCTAAACCTCTCATCTCATAGAACTGACGAAAAAAAAAAAAAAGATTGTGAAATCTAAGCACATTGAAAATGATGAATCTCAGCATAGTCACAGGAATTGTACTGTCAGTGTGCTCTATGTTCAGTGAATTTGGGAAGCTTATAACCAGTCTTCAGGATGTCTTCAGGAAGGAAAGCTATCCATTATCCATTTTAGATATGGTTTATTTTAAATGCTGCTCTCAGGGTACCGATGAGACATGAAGATCTAGGAAGAAGTTTAGGATAGGCACTGCCACCTATAAGTCCTGGCACGTCTGTTGCTTATCTTATTGTTTTTCCTTCTTCTCTTTCTTCAGGTCTAATGATAAGGTAGAAAGGACACTGTGGGTTTTGTAGGCAAAATGATCTGACTCTACCAACCTAAAGTGACCCAATGGGCTCCCACATGTGGTCCTGCCTACTTTAAATTGAGCTGGTGGGTGGTAGTGCACGCCTTTAATCTCAGCACTTGGGAGGCAGAGTCAGGCAGATCTCTGTGAGTTCAAGACCAGCCTGGTCTACATAGTGAGTTCCAGGACAGCTGGGGCTACAGGGGGACCAAAAAAAGCACTTGAGGTATAACTTTTAGACTATTTTGTGCTCTTACTGCTGAGAAAAAAACAGAGCCCTCTCCAAACTCTTTCCTATGAGAGGGCTACCTTCTAGAGGGGTACTTTGCCAGGCTGTGAATTAATATTCTCTACCTTTGAGCCCAACCCCAAACCAAGCTTCCCCTGCTCCTCACTGTTAAATGTCAACCAAGATGTGCTGCATTTTAGCTAGCCCCTTACAAACTTCTCCCAGAATCTTAGTTGTATTCTGATAACCACCTCCAAGTCTTTGAACATGCTTACTATCAAGAATACCTGTCCTCCCCTCCCTGCCTGGTGAACTCAGCCTTAATTTAATCAAGGAACATCTCTCTCTGGGCCCTCCTCTTTTCCCTACCACCCATCTCACATATCCCTATTTTCTACAAGTCTTTTGTCATGTTCAGTATACTAGTGTGCATACAATTGTTTACTAACACACCTCATTTCTTAACTAGTTACAGCATCTTAAAGACAAGAGCAATACCTTGGCCATCTCCATATCCCCAGAGCTGAGGGCTCTCATCTCGTCAACTATGCTAGGTCCTCTGGTTTCATCCTTCTCTCTTCTAGTTAATGTGCCACTCAAGCAAGCTCACAGGATTTGGTAACAAGAGAAGAAAGCCTGTGAAGACATTCTGATTTCACTTTGTTCAGCTCCACTTAGAGAAACAAGAGACCACCGGAAGACAGTGTAAAATAAAGTAAAATACCAGTTAGCTGGTGAGGATCTGAAACAAAGATTTATAATCCTAAGTAGTACTGGTTCTTACATGGGTCTTGAGATTATTGTTTGTTTCCTGGATTTTCTTTAAAAGCTGCTTTCATCTTTCCTTTATTCTTCCCCCTCATAGAAAGAGCCAAGTTAATTTTGTCTTAGGGAAATACATTGTTTCTATACAGTAGAAGGGCTGTAAACTTTTAATGTTTTACTTCAGTGAAAATTAATGGGATTCCAGAGGCTTCCAAGTATCCCAACATAACACAGTAGTCATACCAGTCATATTTGGACATTGCATACAGAGCTCTTATTCAGGTTTTCACTGTTACTTTGTGCCCGCTCCCCATTTCTCTGGTGCTCTAGTCTCAAGGTTGTATATTCATGCTTTTTGCTCTCTTCATGTTAAGTCTCTTCAATGAAAAAACAGATTTTTCTTTCTTCTGATGATACTTGTTCAGTCCTCCATGTTGACAACCTTTACCGGAAATATTCTGCACAGAACAATACCAAGCAAAATGTACATCTAGGATTGACTCAACTTTTATTGAAAGATTGCATCAATAGCATAAATCATTTTTTTAATTTTTTAAATTTTTCCCAAACTCAACAAAATTTGTGCTTTTTGTTGCTGTTGTTCTGTTTTCTCTCATTTGTTTTTTTAAGACAGTTCAAACAAACCAGGAATATAAATGCATTATTTCTCTGGCCTGTCTTATAATGTATTCACCACCACATGAAACAGAGGGGATTGTCTTGAGCAATAGAGTGCAGTATATAAGATCAATTTCACTTAAGGTTTTTTCCCAGTTAATTAAATTAACTTCTGATGTGGGCATTGGAGGGAGGGAGGGGCCTTTCACAAGCACATGCTTTAATGACTTGTTTATCTGGGGCATTTGTGGGGTTTGCTGAATTATTGTCTCTCATATACAAAAAAGTTTATTAAAATTGCTTTTATAACCAAAACAATGTTTTCTACTCTGGATTATGCATCATATTAATAACTGTTTTATTAAAGATTTATTTCCGATATTTTTATGCCAAGGATAGAGTCTAGTCAAATGAGTCCTGAAAGGATGGACAGTCTTCAACTTAGACTTCACTTCAGAACGCACTAGCAGTGGAGCTAGAGAGAGCTCAGTGGTTAGAGCACTGGGTGCTTTTACAGAGGACCCAGGTTCAGTTTCCAACACCCACATGGCAGCTAACAACCATCCAAACTCCAGTTCTGAGGGACCTGACACTTTGGGGGGGGGTGCTCTGCGGGCACTGCAACACAAGTACACTTACATACATTCAGGAAAAACATACACATAAAATTAAAATAAAAAAAATGATTTTTAAAAAAATACCAGCTGTGACATCCAGACATTTTTAGCTATGCAGGATTAATAATAACTTAAAGCAGACTGTTTCAAACTTGATAACTTTTGTTGTAATTTGCCTTTAAAACCATGCCTATAATAGCACAACAAAGCACCATTTCATGGGAAATGAATTCATGGGAATTTTTAAATGTTTCTTTCATAGCAGATAAAGATTGGAGAAAGCCCCGATTCCTAAAGAGCAAAGAAAAAGACTTGTTCTGCAGCACTTAACTGTCCCTGAATCAATGAAACTAGATGGAGGCTGGAACCTGGGAATCCCTGAGGCTCAGCCGTCATCCTGTGAAAATTTAAATTGATTGCCCATCCTTCACTAGAGGCAATGAAGAATGGGTTTTATCTTTCATCCTTGGTGGGGGGGGGGAGTAGGAAATTTCTTGAAGAAGTTATGCTTCCTTGCAGAATGCAAGTTCTTTTTTTTTTTTTACTAGTGGGTAAGGGGAGGAGAAATGTTCAGACAGCTCAGTAAATCCAAGGTGTGCTCCTCAGCACAGGCTTTGCAACATTTCAGGTGGCATGCCATCATCAAACAAACAACACATGGAAACTACAGTCCAGAATTACTGTAGTAAACACCATTCATTCAGGTCTCTATAGAACAGTGCACATGCCACCACACCCGGCAAACCAATTTAGAATTTAATCCAAGCTTTCGTGTACTATTGTAATCCTAGAGATTAAAAGAAAAATGGATGCTTGAGGGAGAATATGTTCATGGTAATAATAAATAGATTGTGTTTACTATAAAGCACAATGAATTCTGTTTATTATAAATTAAGAGTTATTTCCTATTTTCATCCCCACTATAGTGGTTAAGAGCGCCGACCGCTCTTACAGAGGACCCGGGTTCGATCCCCAGCACCCACATGGTGGCCGAAAACCGTCTGAAACTCCAACTCCAGGAGAACTCCAGTTCCAGGGGGAATCCGAGACCCTCTTCTGACCTCCGCGGCATTGCACGACACGGGTGCACAAACCTGCATGCAGACAGTACATTCATACACGTACAGAAATAAATAAAATTTAAAAAAAATGTAGACTTTAGGCTTTATTCATAATGATCGCAATCCTAGAACACAGAAAATCTACGAGGTTACTCTGACTTAGCATTGCCAAGTCATTTTACCCATGATTCATCTCTCTCCTCCCAAACAAATGTAATTTCATCCTGAGGCCTGGAGAGATGACCCAGAGGTTAAGAGGACGGGCTGTTTTTGCAGGAGACCTGGATTTGAATCCCAGCACCCACAGAGCTGTTAACAACTGTCCATAACGCCAATTCCAGGAGATCTGATGCCTTCTTCTGTCCTCACTGGACATTGCATGACACTGATGTACTTACACACATGCAGGCATAACCCTTATACATATAAAATAGAAATAAATTAATTTTTAAATTAATTTTGTCCAGAGGCCTAGCACCCTTTCTCTCCCAAGGCTGCCTTAGATTTATGCCCATGAATCTCTGCTTCTGGACTTGCAGGCTAGGTAGCTGGTATAAATCTTTCTGTTAAAAATAAATTGAAAAATATCAGATGACAAGTTTTTTTTTAAAACATTTTAAATGGCTACTTAAAAACTTCAGCACTAACAAGAGAGTGAGGAATAGCCATGCCCAAAGCTGAAACTGAAATGAGTGGGAAAAAAAAAGCAAAGAGAGAAAGTGAACTGGTTTTGCCTGTTGGCATTTTATGTTCATTTGTATGGGGTTTTTTGAGACAAGGTCTCATGTAACTGGGGCTAGATTCAAACTTGTTACATAGCCAAAGGTGACCTTGAACTCTTGATCCTCCTGCCTCTACCTCCCAAGTGCTAGGACTGAAGGCTTGGGCCGCCCTTTGTCTCCTGGAAAGGGGAGCTTAACAACTACGCTGCAGAATTAGCAGCATTAAGGAGTTTGGAGGGAAGAAAGTTAGAGTCAAGATCTACCAAGGTCAGGAAATTTGTTACATCACATTACTACTTAAAGTCTACATCCTTCAAATATGGAGATACTAAAAGAAATCAAGCTATTATTATCCATAGGCAATGGAATGGAGGAGGGAAAGAATTTTAAAGAATTGATGAAGCAAATATCTTACCCAAATCAGTTGTGTTTCCCCATGCCAGCATCAAAAAAATGGGAAATGAAATTTTAAAGATAAGGTTATCTGTAATAGCATCTACAACTCAAACACTTAAACAAATCTGCAAAGAAGGATATAAGACTTCTCTATTCAGGCTTGGTGAGCTTTCTGTCAGCTTACTAGCCCACTCACATTCTCAAGGAATTTGTTCCTTCCTTGATAAACTAGTTCTTTAAAAGAAGATACATTTTCAATAAGTTTTTATAAATTGCTGAAATTAATACTTAAATAAATTGTTTGCCATATCAATTCCTCCTAAATTCAGTCAAGTTATATTTTCAGTGAAACTCAAAGTTCTTTTCTCTCTTTTCTCTCTTCTCTCTCTCTCTCTCTCTCTCTCTCTCTCTCTCTCTCTCTCTCTCTCCTTCCCTCCTTCCCTACCTCATTTCATGATTTGACACATTTTTATAAAAGATAACAAACAATAAGCTAAAGCAAACATAAACCAAACAAAGTTGGACAATTTACTCTACTAAATATCAGGACTTATGAAGATTTACAAATTAACACAACATACAATCTGCTATTGTTACACTAATAGACAAATAGATCAACAGAAGAATGGAACCCAGAACCAATCCATGAACCCATGCATGGTCATTTGATTTAATATGTTCATAGGGAAGGAACAAAGTTGGACAATTTACTCTACTAAACATCAGGACTTATTATGAAGATTTACAAATTAATACGACATACAACGTGCTATTGTTACACTAATAGACAAATAGATCAACAGAAGAATGGAACCCAGAACCAATCCATGAACCCATGCATGGTCATTTGATTTAATATGTTCATAGGGAAGGAACAAAGTTGGACAATTTACTCTACTAAACATCAGGACTTATTATGAAGATTTACAAATTAATACGACATACAACGTGCTATTGTTACACTAATAGACAAATAGATCAACAGAAGAATGGAACCCAGAACCAATCCATGAACCCATGCATGGTCATTTGATTTAATATGTTCATAGGGAAGGAGGAAAGGTCAGCTGCTTTTTAAAATGGTGCTGTGTCGATTGGACATCCACAGGGAAAACAATGAAACTTGACCCTTACTTCACATCATTAAAAAAAAAATCAATCCAGGTGGATTTTAGGTCTAAAAGTCAAAGGTGAAGCAATCAGAAATCTCAAAGATAACATAAGGAAACAGCTTTGTGACCTTGATAGGCAAAGATTGATTTAACAGGCATAAAATCACTAACCTTGAAGGGAAGATTGATACACTGGATTTCTATAACTTCAAGACTTCATATTTATCAAAAGTGACCACTTAATAGCATGAGAGGATAGATTATACATTAAGATAACATGTTTACGATACCAGACAAGGAGCCAAAATCTAAAACATATAAGAATGTCTGTGAAACAACAGGAATATACCTGGCAAATGGACAAAAGACTACTAAATCCAAAGCATCAACATAAAAGTATAGTATTAGTAGGAAAAGACAATCCAATTAATTCCAATCATTCTAGGACAGGAGATCTGGGGCTGGAGAGATAGCTCAGCAGTTAAGAGCCCTGGCTGCTCTTGCGAAGGTCCTGAGTTCGATTCCTAGCACCCACATCTGTAACCCTAGTCTCAGGGGATAGCAGATTCCTTTAGGAATGACATCGTTTATGAAAACCTACAGCCTCAGTCTTCATTCTTCTCTGGGTCTGAGAGAGTGAAGAACATGCGTCATCCATGTTTTTGGTAGGCTTGGTATTCCTGAAGGTAAAAGACATCACTGTCTGTGAATTACCTATTGTGATGTGATGGTTGGTTTTAACTTGGCACAAATTGCAATCATGTAACTATGAAACCTCAACTGAGGAATTGTAGTGATTGGCTTAATTGATGTAAGAAGGGCCTCCCCAATGTGGACAGCACCTTCTTTTACCAGTCCAGATGATAAAGGGCATGGCAGAGGCAGATTATTTGCCTTTTGCTCTCTTGGCTTTCCTTCTTGCTGAGTAATTTATTTATCCTGGTGCTGCTGCTGATGATGATGATGATTCCTTTGCTGATAACAAAACCAGCATTTCCAGGCTTCCATTATTGACTAAGGACCAACAGAGATTTCTAAGACCCCTCCAGGTTGGGACTACAGAAGCACCCAGCCTTGTGGACTGTGCAACCATCAGGTTCTCCCAGGTTCTCCGACTCTCCAGTGTAAGACAGCCCCTTGGGACTATTCTGATTGCTTAGGTACCCAACCTCAAATACTGAGCAACTACTGGTTCTTAGCGTTTCAGAGGACCCTGACTAAGGCCATGGAATTCTAATAAATAGGACTGTGTCTAAGAATTAGCTCATCAAAGAATTAAGTTATTTTACAACAAAGCTACAAGGTTTGAGATAAAGATTCAGATGATCCCTGTTTCAAAGCCCAATTCCATCTGTTAATAGCCATTTAACCTCTATCAGCTCTCCTCTTGAGTCTCAGTTACCTCAAATACAAAAACAGAAATTATATTAACCATGCTAGGTTGTCATGGAAAGTAGTAAAAATAAAGCATATAAAATGACTTACTGAGGGGCTGGAGAGATGGCCTAGTGGTTAAGAGCGCCGACTGCTCTTGCAGAGGACCCGGGTTCAATCCCCAGCACCCACATGGTGGCTGAGAACCATCTGAAACTCCAATTCCAGGAGAACTCCAGTTCCAGGGGAATCTGACACCCTCTTCTGACCTCCGCAGCATTGCACGACACGGGTGCACAAACTTGCATGCAGACGGTACATTCATACACATACAGAAATAAATAAAAAATTTTTAAAAATGACTTACTGAGTAGATTATTATTTTTTTCTTTTGAGACAGGGACTCCTGTAGCCCATACCGGTATTGAACTTTTTATGTAATGGAGGAAGGTCTCCAACTCCAAAGGATCAAACCAACGGCTAAGCAGGCACCCTACCAACTGAGCCATATTTCTAGCCCTATGAAAGGCTTTTCATAGGCCAGGCGTGGTGGTGCACGCCTTTAATCCTAGCACTTGGGAGGAAGAGGCAGGCAGATCTTTGTGAGTTCAAGGCCAGCCTGGTCTACAGAGTGAGTTCCAGGACACCTGGGGCTACAGGGAGACCAAAAGAAAACTTATGTTTTCCATATTCAATATCCTCATTCACTGCAGAAGAAAAAATAGAGTAGGAACAACGGTTTTATGCCCAGCAAAACTGACTTCCAGTGTAAAGGGCGCATGTGTGGGGCACAGCTTAAAGTTAATTAGACTTTTTTGTGCTGATGGGAAGCAAAACAAAATAATAAATCAGTCTTGTTAATGGCAAAGCATCCTTGAGGCTGAGCGAAACCTTTCAAATGATTCTATTTAAACAAAAAGCTAGGGATGGCCATAGCAGGTTAAGCAGCCGCCGACGTTTACAGAGGACCCGGTTCGATCCCAGCACCCACATGGTCGGCCGAGACATCTGTAACTCCAAAATTCCAGGAGCGAATCCCAGTCTCAGAGGGAATCAGACCCTCTTCTGACCTCCGCGGCTCTGGCACGACCCACGGGTGCACAGAACTCTGCATTGCGACAATACATTCATACACATTAAAAGTAAATAATAAATAAAATTAATAAAAAAAAAATAAAACAAAAAGAAACAAAAAGTTTGTGATAAAAACACTGTGTACCTGCATCAGATCTCTGTTTTACATCTTGGATATATCATATCCCTTTAGTAAAGAGGTTATGTGAAGTTTCTGAGCTGTAGGTTTGTACACTTTGTGATGCTGTACAGCCTCAAGCCGTTATGGCTGATGCATTACACTTTTCACATGTAATATTTAAAAAAATTATCTATGCCGGGTGTGGTGGGTGCACGCATTTAATCCTAAGCACTTGGGAGGCCGAGGCGGCGGATCTCTGTGAGTTGCCAGGCCAGGCCTGGTCTACCGAGTGAGTCCAGGACAGCTGGGGTACGGGAGGACCCGTCTCAAAAAGACAAAAAAAAAACTAAAAAAAAATGCTCTGCACCCACACATCCAGGCTTAATGTCCACTTGTCACGAAACAATTTGAGGTGCCTGTTTGAAGGTCGTTATGGTACAGGGATGACCCTGTCGCAAGGCAAAGACACAAATCCCACCACCAAAGCCAAAACAAACATACAAACAAACAAACAAGCACTAGCAAATACGGTTAAACAGGGGCTGGAGAGATGGCCTAACCTAATGGTTAAGAGCATTGCTGTTCTTACAGAGAACAGAGGTTTGTTTTCCAGCACCCATGGACACGTTTTATCAGCTGTTGGTAACTTTAGTTCCAGGGGATCTGATGCCCCTCGGGGTTCCCAAGAGTACCTGCATACATGTGACACACACACACAAATACCACTATAAAGGAAAGATTTTAAAAACATATAATTACAGTAATCATCTACAGGAGGTCAGGAACACAGCACAAATCCAAGACTTGCATAGGGTGCTTGAGGTTCTTCTGGGTTGCGTAGAAGATGAAAAAGAAAAAAAAAAAAACAGTAAAATGTGAAAGAAAAAGGAAACTAACTTTTGTTAAAAGGCACCACTGCTGTAAATGTTAAATTTTTTTCTTTGAGGGACAGGGTTAAGCTTGTAAACCCTAGCAGCCTAGGCGGGGGGGGGGGGGAACTCACTATGTAGACCAGGGCTGGCCTTGAACTCAAAACAGAGATTTCTGCCTCCTCTGCCTCCCTAGTGGGGGGATTAATTAAAGGGACACTTGCAAACACTTTCACCCAGCAGCAATTTTTTTTTTTTNTTTTTTTTTTTTTGGCCTTTTTCGAGACAGGGTCTCCCTGTAGACCCAGCTGTCCTGGAACTCACTCTGTAGAGCAGGCTGGCTTTGAACTCACAAAGATCCACCTACCTCTGTCTCCCAAGTGCTAGGATTAAAGGCGTGCGCCACCACGCCTGGCTTAAAGCTATTTTATGAGGACACCGATAATCTATAAGGACTGTAAAGGCTTTTCTTTCTGATAACTCACTCACTTCTGTGTAAGAACTCAAACCTCAATAAAAAAAATTACTGCTGCACATTTGAATCCTGAATTACATCCTGTCAACTCTCTTAAGACTCTCTTTTATCCTGCACAGTGCATGCTCAAAACAGCTATTACAGGAAGTGTTGGACTATCAGCTATTTATAAATGTACAAAAAATCTTTAAATAGCATTGTCGGCTAACTCTGTACAATTCCAGACCAAAAACATAATCTATTTTTAAGAAATGGTCATGTTAGTTACTCATATGTTAAAATGTGCTCTAAAACACTGTTTCTTGTCATTTTGTTTTGGAACCAAAAGGTAGTACTAATGCTATAAAGCCACGGCATTACAAGATAACAAACAAGTTAATCTTTGAAAAGCATGTTAGACTTTTTTTTTTAATTAATTTTATTTAGTTCTGTATGTGTATGAATGTACTGTCTGCATGCAAGTCTGTGCACCCGTGTCGTGCAATGCCGCGGAGGTCAGAAGAGGGTGTCGGATTCCCCTGGAACTGGAGTTCTCCTGGAATTGGAGTTTCAGATGGTTCTCGGCCGCCATGTGGGTGCTGGGGATCGAACCCGGGTCCTCTGTAAGAGCGGTCGGTGCTCTTAACCGCTAGGCCATCTCTCCAGCATTTTTTTAAATTTCATTTGAGATAGGGTTTCCCTGCAGCCCTAGATGGCATGGAACTTGCTATGTAGACTAGGCTGGCCTTGAACTCACAGAGATCCACCTGTCTCTGCCTCCAAAGTGCTGAGATGAATGGTGTGTGCCACGGCTGAGTCTGGTCATCTAGAATGTTATCCGAACCCACCCGTCTTCAAAACACAGCTCACTATCCTGCCCCTGCAGGAAAACTTTCCTCTTGTGGTACCATATCTTTAATTGGTGGCCCTCTTTAGAATTCCGACTCCTTTTAAAATCATATATTCTCTTGAAGTGCTTCTATTGAGGGTCATTAAGGTCTGTCCTATATCTTTCTAGTGGAAGTTCCTATAAGATGAAGATGGAGACCTTCCCAGTCACATTTCACCAACAGTTTTTAAATTAAGTTCTGCATCTGCATGTCAAGTGAGAATGTCTACCTAGGGATAAAAATGTCTACATTACACAGCCTGCTACCAAATCTACTATGGGCTAACCTCAAATCACCTCCACATGACTCATCTACAGAAATTCAAGGCAAGAGGAGGGAGAAAAAGCAGCAGAACAGTCACATTTCCAGACAGAGGCAATGTATTAATCTTGCTTGCAGAAGTCCTAAGTTTACATACTTCATATTTCTGGCCTATTTTTTGTGTGGAGAATGAAAAAAAAAAAAAACTACTGTTGTCCACCCTGTTTCAAGTCTCAGGAAGCCAACCTGCATGATCCTCATCTGCTGGCTCCTTTGCCCACTAAGTTTTAATATGTTCCAATGCATGGTACCAGCAAATTGGAGTGAGGTCAAAGCATTTATCCCACACCTCCCCCAAGAGGTAGGTTGCATCCCTCTACAGATGGTCTCCAGAATACTCTGCATGTAGATTCACTGTGTCTAAGTCCTGCTAACTGCCTTCCCTCACCCACGACTTAAGAGTGGTAATGCCCTCTTCTCCCCACAGTCTACCATCTTCTCCAGAGGTTTCACTCTACTCTCCCTGCACATCTGCCAAGATCTTCAAATCACTCATTATAAGCTGCTATTTCCTGTCAGTCCTCTGTCTGCTACAAAAGTTTTACTTATGATCTTTTCATTTTAATATTTATGATATTGATGGTATGCCTCTTTGTTTCCTTAATAAATGAGTGTGCTTATGCTAATGTGTTCTCTTAATGATTCTGGGTCATCAGAAGGACTCTCCCGGACATAGCATAATTGTTTATCAGCTCCTTCCATCCACTCTGTCCTTTTGTGCTGTACAGACATTACCTTATCTAATTTTTCCTTTTATACACACATACACACAGGGAAAAAAACTGAACTAAAACTGGTCCGGTTGCTTTGCTTCTAAGGAGATCTGTGGAGATGGCTGCATGGGTAAGATGCTTGCTGCACAAGCAATGAGAACCTGAATTCAGATCTCCAACACATGCATTAAGAAGTAAATAAATAAATAGTCATGGCAGTGTGTATTAGGCAAATGGGAGCATGCAGAGACAGGATTCTGGTGTTTGACAGCCAGCCAGCCAGCCTAGCCAAAACAGCAAGCTCCAAGTTCCCTGAGAGACACTGTCTCAAAAAGTAAGGTGAGGAGCAATAGAGGAAGACACCACCCAACATAGACCTCTGCCTCCACATGCACACACATCTGCTAGTGCAGCCTCCCACACACGGATGCACATATGCATACCACACACTCGTTCAAAGAAATAAGAACACAAAACCACGAGTATCTCACTGTAAAACTTGCATCCTTACCCAGAAGATGAGATTAAATCAGCACCCTTCCCCACGTCAATCTCAGAAGCCTGATGAATTGTGTAGATCTATTGATTCTTATAGTCGATGATCTATACTACTGTTCTTCTGGAGTTACAGTGATGATCTATTTACTGTCTGTAACTGATTAAAAATGAGAGATAAATGGAGCTTAGGGGTATGAAAAACCAGAAGGAAATGTGTTACCTCAAAAACCCACTGAAAAATGCACATACAATATCTGAATATCTCTGCATACACAAGGAATATATAACAAACAACACAGGGCCAGACAGGAGAAACCTCCCTCCAAGTTGTTGGTCAAGGGCAGTCCAAGAAACTCCCCCCAAAACACAGGCTATCGCCACAGCCCTTGATTACCTCCCAGGACTTGAATATAAGACCCTACTCCTGAAGACAGGACATACTTCAAGTACAGGCTTTGGAGTAATGGAGAAGAAACTGAGCTAGAAACCCCCTCCCTGAACACTAGCTCTCATAATTCTAGTGGACACTATGCAAGATACTAAGGGAGACATCAATCAATGTTCCAACCCCACCTTCAAAGCCTAATAACCGTACCAATTACCAGCACAACAAACTACAGTGGTGCAGTAGTGGCATGTTTATCTTGGAGGTAATCAACAGCTATCTGATTAGGCTTAAAGTGGAAGGAAACTCATGGGTGGCACTGTAAACTTAACCAAATATACACAGCAGGAGAGGTCATAAACCCTAGAGAAAACCCTATCTCGGTCATATCTCTAGACAAATGAAATTTCTTATCGTATGCTAAAAATGGATCCCTATATTTACAGACATACCATTCGCCACTCATCAAAGAAGCTACTTTTTGCAACAGTTGGAGGCTATTACAGAGTTCTAAAACTGGTCACACACAGAAAATACGTGTCTGAGAGATGGCCAGCCCTAAGTGACACACCTCTAACCTAAAGCTCATGGAACATAGGGGAACAGGAGGTAGAAAGAATACTAATGCGTCCTTCAACTCTCACCAGCAAACCTTCCTCACGCAGCAGAGTGTGGTACATGCAGAAGGTTACAGCTGGCCAATTTTTAGTGCATGAGAGACTACAGAGTGTGTGTCCCTGGATAAGACTCCTATATTAAGCTTCAACTACTAACAGCTCATGAACCATTTCAGAAGAGGAGGCAAAAAGACAGTAAGAGCCAGGATTGGTGCATAAATGTAAGAAGACAGAAACTTCCAGGCCTCCGGGAACTTGCTCATATGAACTTGCAGCATTGGTGTCTGCATGCACAAATCCCATGCAGAATTAATCAGACAAAATCCAAGCATAGCATAGAACTACAGAAATAGGCAGCAGACTCCAATCTTAGTTGAGAAACTATTGGCAACTGATTATTGATAGAAGACAAAGAGTACATTGTCTTTAAGGAAGTGACTCTAGATAAGCTGACCAGACTCCAGTTGATGAACTAGCACAGAGGGACATCTGGGTAAAAATCTCAACTGGATAGGCCTTAAAATATATGACAGAATACTTCCCCAAATAGCTGTACCAGATAAGGACCAAGTATTCAAACATACACATCTATGGGGCATATTTTACCTTCAAACCAATAATACTACTATATTTTAATGTATATCTTGAAAATCACTGTTGGGCCCTGAAGCCAAATAATGAATATGCATCTAGACACCAGTTGTGCCTCAGCTGAACCACCTTCAAGATATCCTATCCCAAACAAGAGTCTCCAGATGATTCCAGGTCCTAGCCATTCAGTCATTTCCAGCTATTCAGTTCTTCCCAGCTGGCATCCTAGACATCATGGAGCAGAGAGCTAAACCCATTGATGTATGCATGCCTAGCAATATTATACACAAATATAGATTATACACATAACATTATTTATATATGCACATATGCATATATCAAATGAGGCTGTTAGCAAAGACTCTGGGAAGCTAAGTGTAGGCATTCTTTGGGCAGAAGTACTTAGGAGAGTCAGCAAGCAGCCTCCAAGCCTGGATTCCTGCTGATATCCTGCATACCTGTCAAACCTGCTCCAGCACCACCATCTATCTTTGATGCCTTAGGGTAGGGCAAAGCATTGATTGGAAGCAAATGGCCTGAAGTCCCACTTGTCCCAACCCCCAATTCTGTGTGTCCCAGCCCCTTCCAAGGTTTTGTATAAAATACCCTGAGTTACAACATTAAAGCGAGTTTTTCCCCCTTGTGGAATTACTCCCGGTCTCTATGAGTTCATTTCCTTTTTCTCTCTGGGTCTTACTTCCCACTGTTCCCTCATCCTCCCTGCTAGAGCTCAAGCTAGCTCAACCATTACTGGCCTGGCCAGGAACAGTTCTGAGACTTGCAGCATCACAGAGCTGCGAGCCCTGATCCAGGGAGGAAGAACATCTAATGGAAGGCAGCATTACATGTCATACATTTAAAAGACCACCATATATATACTTCAGATGACAGCTAAGTTGGCCCCTTACCTCACCCAGCATATATGTAAATCTTTAATCTTGCAAACCTCTGCAACCAGCAACAGAAAGGGGTCAAAACATAAAGGAAGGTAGCAGAACCCTACAGGGCTGATAAAAGATAAGAAAATCACAGCTCTCTTCAGAAAGCCATGTTTATTAATAACTCCACCATATCTGACCCAACTAACAATCTAAATATCCACTCAAAATGGCCTTCTTGCTTTTCAAAAGTTAAGTGGGTATGAATGACCAGCATGTTTTATTCCTAGGATAAGGAACCAAATAAAGAACTTTCACTTTGCTGTAACGACCGTTCCTAGCTCTAAGGTAAAACTTTAGACATATGTTGGAACCCAGAAAAAAACTGACTATTTGTCCTTAGCATTCATTGAAGCTAACTTTTTGAGGCACTACTGTCCCAGTCCTGCCTCCTGTGAAGGACCATGGTTAAGCTTGAAGACAGCCTTCTTTTAGAAGTGCTCCTTGGGAAAAGACACTCCAGGTCTCCTCATACCTGAGTGCCCATCTTGACTGGAAAATAATTCATCTACAGAGATGATCAGATATTTCCCCATCAACGTGAGACCAACTTACACAGGGTTGGCACCACCAGGCCCCCAGTTCCAGAATGGAGTCTACAATCCCAGCTTTCCTGAAGTGGTTTCTGCAATGGAAGTCTGTCTTTTCCATGTTCTTGGACACAAAATTCACCTCTCTTGTGTGCAAAATCTCCCTTACCTGTCACACCTGCCCACTGGCCTCCATTCCTAGTATCCCATCCACCTGCACAATTCCATCCTAGTGATAATTTTATAAATAGAAAGAAGATGAAAGCAACTCAAACTCTTGAGCAGACTGAAAACACACACAGAGCAAGACTTCTCACAAGCTGCTGGCTGGGCCTCATATGATAGTAGTGTTGTCCTTGCTCCTGTAATTGAACTTGAAAACATTTCCAGGGTAGCTGAGGAATCTTTGGCTCAGGTGATGAAGAACCAAGGAACGGGACTTCCTAACCACAGTCCATTTACTGACACACCTGTCAGAGGGAAAGTGAGAGTGGATGGTGCCTTAGAACATGAAGGTGGAGGTGCACTGTATAACCCTTTAAAGAGTGGCTATGACATAGATGAGCTTAGAGCTAGGCTTCTGAGGGAGCAGTATAAAGACGTTCTAGGAGCCAAAGATACCAAAAAGTCAAGTGCTTGAGCAACAGACCCACATCTTGGAAAAAAAAAAAAATGGACTTCATCTTATAAGAGAAAATAAGTTTTTAAAAATTATTTTTAACACTAAGGTGCTACTAAATAACACAGGTTTGATAGTGGGTTCATGGTTTGGAAAGGGATTCCAAAAGTTTAATAAAATAACAAATGAAAAAAAATGTTCCCAGGGAATGAGAAGGATGGAAATCGTGTGAAGGCTATATTCATATATGATGTTCACCAAAAATATAAATAAATAAATTTTAAAAATTAAAAAGGAAATACTACTTGGATCTGAGTCAGAAGGAAGTTCTATTCCCAAGGTAGTGTGAATATTCATCACCAAACACACCACAGAATCCTGTCTAAAAGAACCCAGGCCTGATTCCAGGACAACCCAGCACAGACACAACGCAGAAGATGAGGTGAAATGAGAAAATCACTTAAAATAACTGTGCAGGGATGATGAGTGAAGCAAAACAAGATGAAGCAGGCACTATTACCCTTTGGCAATACACTTGGTGCTTGGTGGTGTGGCAGGAGTAACTGGCAAAAGATGACACCGTGGTTAGCTTTGGTTGTCAACATGTCTGGGAAGAGAGATCCTCAATCGTGGGATTTCCTCTATCAGATTGGCCTGTGGGCATGTTTGTGAGGCCTTTCCTTGATTGTTGGGTGATCTGAGAGAGCCCAGCCCACCCCTGGGCAGGTGGTCCTAGGTTGACCACAGACTAGAAGAGTAAGCCTGTAAGCAGCATTTCTCTGTGATCCTTGCTTCACTTCCTTCCTCTGTGATACTGCCCTGACTTCCCGCCTGACTTCCCTCAAAGATGGACTGTGCCTTAGACAGGCATGCAGTAAACCCTTTCCTCACCAATGTGGCTTTGGACTGAGTGTTCTGTCACAACAATTGAAAGTAAACTAGGTCAGATGACAAGATGGGATCCAATCTTTTGCTAATTCTACCTTGTGAAGGATGGGTCAACATAATCCCACGCACACACTTGGGCCTGGTAAGAGCAAAAACAAATGAGGTGATATCTAAACACAATGACAGAAAAGCCAAGTTCTTGGGGCAGAAGATGCCCAGTGTTCGAGGACACCCCCACAGATGTAGAGTAATTGGAGAGGAGGAGAAAGAGAAGTCAGAGGTAAGGTAACACAGGACCTGAAGGTTTGAGCTTTGACTCCAGATGGTACTATAAACTATTAGATGGTTTAGAGATAAGATACTATCTAACTTCTTATCTAACTTCCTTTTAGCACAATTTCCCACACTGCTGTACTAGAAATAAACTGAAAGGCTGATGTCAAAGCAGGGAATAGTCAGGAAAGAATTGCTCTACTTTCCCTAGATATATTGGTGGCCTGGCCCTGTACAGTGACAGTGGCTAAAGCGTAGATTTTGAATGTATTTTGAAAGTAAAACCATCAAGATTAGTTGAAAGAGTCAGTATAAAGTATGAAATGTCTTGCTTTTGTGCATTATTTTTCTTCATAGGACTTACTGCTTCCTGACATACCACATATTTAATTTTCAATGATTTTATTGTCTGTCTCTAATAAATAAAAGCCTCCTAAAAGTAGATATTTTTGTGCCTGATCCATAGCAGGCACTCAATAAGTGGTTGTTAACTGAATAATTTGCCTGAATTATTTAAATTATACTATTATGATTTTTTAACCTTGTCTCATCCTCTTCCATTTGTAGATACTATTTATTATAGGTTTGATCTCATTACTCTACCATGAGTCACTTACCTCAGTAAATTCACTTTAAATTGATCTATGTTGTTTAGAAAGTGCCATGTAAATTACCTCTATGGCTTGGCTGCCCTGTTCTGCTAACAGGGATAAACAAACAGCTTCTGATGTGTAAGATGTGGGATTAGGTCATGGCTGAGTTCTAACTGACTTGATTTAATTAGTCTGGATGTCAGGGATGCACATTTACAAGGGCAGATGGTGTAATGATCAATCTTGTGTTGAGGTAATATTGTACCTGAGTTCTGTTTTGAGAGGGTAAGCTATTGGTGAAACTGTTTTGACACAGCTATTGTAATACCAAGGACAAAATGATGATGCCAATCAAGGGGACCACTTGTCACATAATAAACTTTATTCCATCTCTGAGATGGACTGAAAGTGAAGGAGAAGTGGGTCATAATTGAGGTTTGGGCTGACCCTTCCCTACTGAAATGATGGCAAGTCCATGTGTGCCTTTCAGTGACCCCCAAGCTGGAGAACAGAGTGCAATGACAGTTCACCTGTACCTTTAGTGTTCTCATGGGATGGCGGGGAATCCTCGATGACCTCTTTTCTGTGCCCTCCCCCTTGATTCTCTGCCGGCAAGGTACAAGAAAGGTCCAAAGTAGGACCCTGCAATATGTAAAAGTCACACAAATAACTCCTGCCAAAAGATAACATTACAGTGAATGATATCATTTAATTGGCTTTTATTTGCAGTTCGTGAATTAGAGCAGCACTTCCTCTAGAAACGTAGAAATGGTTCTTCATGGAGTTGGGCAGAGAACTGGAATTCATAGTTAATAAAGGGCTGAAGACAACAGGGATGGGAACAAAAAGGAAAGTGCTTCACATCAGGCTACTTCAGGTTGCTTTCCTCTTAAAGGGATTTCCTTACGCTGGCTACAGCCTATCTGCTGAAGGATTTAGTTATTCTCTCTCTCTCTTTACCTCTTCTTCCTTCCTCTTCCACCCCCTCCTCTTCTCCCTCCCTCCCCTTCCCCCTCTCACTTCCTTTTCTTAATTTCTCCAACATTCAGTTAAGGAGCTCACATATAAGCTACTATATTTGACATCAGAAAGTTCTCATATAATGAATGCAGTGCGGTGTATGGGTGTCAACAGAACTGTCACTTGTATTTGTAGTCTATTGCTGCACAATAAAATATAACAGCTTGCAAACAGCATGCATTTAGTAGCTGCACTCAGATTTCTGTGGCTCAACTAAGCTGTAAAGGTTACAGTCACTATGTTGGCTCTGTTCCCTCCTGAAGCTGAGACTTCTGCCAAGCTCGCCTGGTGGGGGACAGCATTTACGGTCATGTGGCCTTCTCTCCAAAGGCTGCTCCTACCTTGAGAGCTTGATATCTTTTGTCGAGTAAGAGAGTATTTCATTGTTCCTTCTCTTAACAGCTGCATATGATCAAGTCTGGTCCATAGGAAGTAATGTCACACTGCATTATAGCACAGGAGTGACATCTCAAAATCTCTGTCATATTCTGTAGGTGAAAAGAACATCACAGGGGCTGGAGAGATGGCTCAGCAGTTAAGAGCATTGCTGCTCTTGTAGAGGACACAGGTGTTATTACCAGCATCCACAAGGCAGCTAACAACACTCTCTAACTCGGGTTCCAGGGGGATCAACGCCATCTTCTGACTCCTACGGGCCTTATATGACATGAATGTACTTACATAAATGCAGGCAATATGCTCATATCCGTAAAAAATAATAAATAATGGCTGGAGAGATGGCCTAGCGGTTAAGAGAGCCGACCGCTCTTACAGAGGACCCGGGTTCTATCCCCAGCACCCACATGGCTGCCGAGAACCGTCCGAAACTCCAATTCCAGGAGAACTCCAGTTCCAGGGGAATCTGACGCCCTCTTCTGACTTCCGCGGCATTGCACGACATGGGTGCACAGAGCTGCATGCAGACAGTACATTCATACACATATAGAAATAAATAAAATTTAAAAAAATTAAATAATAATAATAAATAAAATATTTTAAAAGGAAGTACATCACAGGTTCCACCTACACTGAAAAGGAGTATTACACAAAGACCTCAGACATCAGGAAGTAGAAAATCATTCGGAAGCACTTTAAACTGTCCACAGCATCACTTAAGATTTGCTTAAATTAACCACATGCTTTGTTACAAGTATAATCTATCTTTCTTAAAAATCTAGCCATTATAACAATGAATAAAATAGAAACTCAAAAGTTTCCAGTAATTGGCTAAGGATCAGAAATAGAAACAGATTTTGCATTCTGACAGGCTTGTCAAAATATTCTATTTTATATTGTGTATTATTCTAGGTAAAGAACTAACAATGACCAGTTCCATGATTCAACTTAGGAACATCCAAGTCTAATATGTCACTTTCTTTAAAAAAATCTGGAAAAACAAGTCCAAACTCAGCTTCGAAGATTCAGAGACTCACATCTAGCAGTGAGTCTTACTTCACATGGGCACAGGAGAGTGGGATGTTTACATAAGCCCCTTAATAACTTGAACTGGCAAAACCTTGAGAATGCTCTGGGCAAATCTCGGCACATCTTGCTAAGGAGCAGTTTCTAACAGATGACAGGCCACACAGACCAACAGTTCTAATCTATAGAATTAACCCAAGGCACCGTCTGGAAGAGTATGAATATGTACAGCTTTTGTCCAGGAATATAGAATTCGCTACGTAGAATAGCTTTTGTCCAGGAAAATAGAATTGACTACAGACAGCCTTTGAAATAGCAATGTGGTATGAATCTGGCTGTCCATATGCATTTATAGGAGGAGGAAATAGAGCTCTCATACTTATCCTAGTTGGACTCACCACGGCCATAGGCCATGCCCTGTCCACTCAGGGCAGCTGTCTCCCTCTCTCCTCTCCCTCTCCAACTGCAGATGTACCTCTGTGGTTCTCTCACCGTATTCCATTATTTTTAGTTAATTTTTTAAAGGACCACACAAATGTATTGGATTTCTTTTTTTCTCTATAAAGGTCAAAACTATTTCTTTTTATTGAGCACAATCCCTACAACATTTCTTAATCAAATTTAGACTCATTCCCCCATCCATGCCCACCCCTCATGCCCCCTTCCCCCCTGTCAGAGCTTATGAATTCTGTCATACACAAGTCCTGTCTTGCATCTTTTTCTCAGTTTTTATGACCTTTTTGGTGCACAGGTTTACTGTTTTGGTCAGTTCTTTGAATAGGTTTTTTTTCTCTCTTTTTTTTTTGTTCCCATTTGATTTTATATTATTCCAAAATATACATACATACACTCCACACATAAATCAAAGCTATAAAATCTGAAAATAAACTATAGGTTAATTCCAAAGCACATTTAGAGATTTATTTATTTATTTATTTTTATTAATTTTTATTTATTTCTGTATGTGTACAAATGTACTGTCTGCATGCAAGTCTGTGCACCCGTGTCGTGCAATGCCGCGGAGGTCAGAAGTGGGTGTCGGATTCCCCTGGAGCTGGAGTTCTCCTGGCTGGAGAGATGGCCTAGCGGGAAGAGCGCCGACCGCTCTTGCAGAGGACCCGGGTTCGATCCCCAGCACCCACATGGCGGCTGAGATTTATATTTTAACAGTAAAGTTACATGCATGTAAAAAGAAATATAACTTTACATTCTCTCTTTTTTCTAGAATATGAATATTAGTATTCCTATATGATAGAACACGCCATAGGATTACATAAGGATAAATTATGAATGGTTGTAACATGTATCAATAAAAAGAGAAAAAAAATTTTTCGGTCTTTTCAAGACAGGGTCTCCCTGTAACCCCAAGCTGTCCTGGAACTCGCTCTGTAAATCAGGCTGGCCTTGAACTCACAAAGATCTGCCTGCCTCTGCCTCCCAAGTGCTAGGATTAAAGGTGTGTGCCACCACACTCAGCTGAGAAAATATTATTTTACAAAATATTTTTAACTTAAATATAATCCTTTTTTTTTTAACCAAAAGATGTCATGTTTTCCCCAAGGAAGTGTTTGAAGGTTCTTCCTTGGCAAACCCAAACAACCGTCAATCATGCCACTGTGCTCTGGGGCCCCTCCCCGCTATGGCCACCCAAATGTGCTCCACCAAGCGTGTGTCCTGCACTGGCCTCCATGACACAGCATGGGTAGTCAAACAACAGCAGTCTACTCTCTGAAGAGGCTGAAATCCCGTGACCCTTGAGGACCAAATCCTCAACTGCCCTTGAAAAAACAAAAACCTTGGTTAATATGGGCTGACTGTGTGGCCTTAAGCATCCAAAAAGAAAAGTATAACCAGAAATAAATAATCAATAAGGTCTGAGAAATTGTATTTCAGATATAAAACTTGAGAATCCTTCAAACCTTCAATGCCAGATGGTGACTATGGAGATGTCCAGTGTGTGGACTGTATGGGTTTCTTTATGATGTTTCATACATGTATATTAATGTACTTTGTTCATATTCATCCCCATTCCCCTCTTTTGACCCCTCCCCACCCTTCTGGTCCACTTTGTCTCCCTAAATAGTTCCCCTTTCACTTCCATGTCAGATTCCCTGTGTAAGAGAACATATGTGCTATGTGTCTTTATAAGTCTGGATTCATTCACTTCATAATCTCCATTTCCATCCATTTTCCTGCAAGTGGCAAGATTTTAGTCTTCTTTGTGGTTAAATAAAATTCCACTGTCTATAAATACCCCATTGTTAATCCATACATTTGCTGGTAGCTATCTAAGCGGATTCCATATGTTATTCACTGTGAATAGTGTGACAATAAATATGGATTTGTATGTAGGGACCTGTGCTACACTGACTCGGGAGTACTATACCTGGATCGCATGATAGTTATATTTTTAGTATTTTAAAGCACATCTGGATTGTTTTCCTTTGAAGCTGTACTGATTTGCATTCCCACTAGAAGGATTTAAAGATTCCTTTTTCCTTCCCTTTTCTTGACAGCATTTATGGTCATTTGTTTTCTGGATGAGCCATTTTAACTGAGGTGAAATCTTAATGTAGCTTTGATTTTTATTTGGCCGATGGCTAAGGATATTGAATATTTTCCCTATGTGTTGGTCATTTGTATTTCTTTTGAGAACTATCTGTTGAATTCATTTGTCCATTTATTTGTTGGATAATCTGGGTGTATTTTTGGTATTTAATTCCTTTGAGTTCTTTAATTAATCCCATGTTAGATGAATAGCCAACAAAGATTTTTGTCCTATTCTGTAGGCTTCTCTTCATTTTGGTAATTGTTTCCTTTGCTGTGCAGAAGCTTTTGAAATTGCTGGAATCACATTTGTCAAATTCTTTCTTAATCAATTTGGAGTTCTTTTCAGAAAGCCTTTGCTTATGCTAAAAAACCTTGAAATGTTTCTTCCATGTATTTTGCTGACACTTTCAGCATTTTAGGTCTTATATTAAGGTATTATGTCCATTTAGAATTGATTTCTGTGCAGAAATTGGGACTAGTTTCATCTATATTATCTGTGGGCTTCCAGTATTTCCAGCAATGTGTCAAAGAGGCTTTTGTTTCTCCAATATGTATCATTGGGACCTGTATTAAAAATCAGGTGGCTATAACTGTATGTCTTTATTTCTGGGTCCTCTAGTCTGGTCCATTAGTTTCTGCATCTATTTTTGTTCCACTTTCATGCTGTTTTGTTACTACGACTAGTAAAACTTCCAGCACTGCCTTTTGTGCTCAAGATTGCTTTCGCTATTTAGGGTCTTTTGTGTTTCCATGTGAATTTTTGAAATATCTTTCTCTGCCTATAAATGTTGGGATTTTTATGGAGATTGTATTGAATCTGAAAATTACTTTCAGTATATATGACAGAAATTTTCATATTAATTCTGCTGATCTGTGAGTACAGGAGGCCTTCCATCTTCTACTGTCTTCTTCGATTTCTTTCTCAAGTGTTTTGAAACTTTCATTATAGAAGTTCTTCACCTACATGATTAGGTTTATTTCTAGATATTTTATTATTGTGAAACTATTATGATGGAGACGTTGTACTGATTTATTTCTCAGCAAGTTCATATATATTTAATATGTATATTATGTTTGTGTTGGTTTGTATCCTGACACTTTACTAAAAGTGTTTATCAGATCTAAGACTTTTCTGTTGATCATTAGGGTTTTTAAAGTATAAGACCTTCTCTAAAAATAGGGATATAAGGACTCTTTTCCTTCTTTGCTTACTTACATCCTTTTTATTTTTCCTTCAGTCTTATCGCTCTGACAAAAAATTCAATCTCTACAATGAGTGAATTAGAGCAGACACCTCTGTCTCCTTCCTGACGTTAAAGGAAGCATGTTGTTTTTTCATATAACATAATGTTGAATGTTTGTGATATATAATTTTAGTAAAATACTTTTATTGATGTTTTGTGTATTTCATACATCATTCTTCAGTGCAATTTAGACACATTCCCCTTTCCATGCCCCCTACTCCACCCCAGCTCGTGCATTCTGCCATACAAATCTTGCATCTTTTTCTCAGTTTTTTTAAAGTTTTTCTCTACAGAGGTTTGTTTTGGGCAGAAGTTAACTGTTTCAGACAGTTCTTTGACCCAGTCCTTTTGTTGTTGTTCCCTTTCATTTATATTGCTCCAAAATAGGTCTATATAAAGGTCACATATATACCAAAATTATGACCTCTGAAAATAAACTGTATGTTAATTCCAAAATATGTTTAGGAATTCACATTTTCCCTTTAATTTTATATTACTCTAAAAATATGAATACATACCTTCCACCCATATACAGCAATTACAATGTCTGAAAATAAGTGGTAAATTAATTCTAGAGCCCATTAAAGGATTCACATTATAACAGCACAGTTACTTTCAGATAAAAAGAAATATAACAATAATGTTGCTCAGCTTGCTTTTTAACTATCGACTTGGTGCTAGCATCTACAAGTGAGGGATATGATTCATCCTTTGTTTTTCTGGGACTGTGTTACTTCACTTCACTTAGCATAATGTTCCATCCATTTACCTGCAAAGTTCATGATGTCATCTTTCTTCTTTTTTTTTCTGCTCAGGCTTAAAAAGGATGTCATCTTTCTTTACTAGTGCATAAAACTCTATTGTGTAGATGTACCTCATTTTTGTTATCCACTCATTGGTTGAGGAACATTTGGTTTGGTTCCAGCTCTTCACTATTCTGAAGAGAGCTGCAATAAACATAGATGTGCATGTATCTTTGCGGTAGGATGAGTCTTGTGGGTATATACCCAGGAGTGGTATGACTGAGTCAAGTGGTAGGCTCATTTTGAGTCTTTTCAGGGTTCTCCACACTGCTTTCCATAGTGGTTGTATGAGTTTACATTCCCACCAGCAGTGGATGAGTGTTCCCTTTCCCCACATCCTCTCCAGCATTTAGTGTCTTTTGTTTCATAATCTTAGCCAGTTTTATCAGAGTGAGATCATATCTTAAACTAGTTTTAATTTGCATTTCCTTAATTATTAATGTTGTAGAACACTTTTTAAGATGTTCCTCAGCCATCTTTCTTTCCTCACTTGTGAAGTCTCTGTTCAGCTCTTTACTCCGTCTCTTGAGTGGGTCATTTGTTTTCTTCTTTGTTTTTTGAGTAGTTTACATATTCTGGATGTTAGAGCTCTGTTAGATGTATCACTGGTGAAGGTTTCCCTCCACTCTGTGGATTTTCTCTTCACTTGATGGTTTCTTTCACTGTACAGAAACTTGTGAGTTTAATGAGGTCCCACTTGTCAATTGTCCACCCTGTTTCCTCCTCAGCTGCTGTCTGATTTAGAAAGTCTTTTCCTACACCTATGTCTTGTAGGTTGCTGCAAACGTTTTCTTCTATCACCTTCAGAGATTCAGGTTTCACATTGAGGTCTTTGATCCATTTCGAGTTGATTTTTGTACAGGGTGAGAGGTAGGGGTTTAATTTTGTTCTTCTACAGATGGTGATCCAGTTTTGCCAGCACCATTTGCTGAAGATGCTATCTTTCCTCCATTGAGCTTTTTTGGCCTCTTTGCTGAAATTGTATGTGCTCAAGTTTGGATCTTCAGTTTTGTTCCATTGGTCTACAGGTCTGTTTTTGTGCCAGTACCAAGCTGTTTTTATGACTATATCCCTCTAATACAGTTTGAAGTCTGGTATAATGATCCCCCTGTATTGCTCTTTTCGCCCAGGGTTGCTTTAAGCTATTTGGGATCTTTTGTTTTTCCATATGAATTTAAGGACTGTTTTTTCCAAGTCTGTGAAGAAACTCATGGGGATTTTAATTGGGATTCCACTGAATCTGTATATTAATTTGGGTAGAATGGACATTTTTACTATATTAATTTTTTCCAATCCATGAGCATGGGAGGTTGTTCCATATTTTGATGTCATCTTCAATGCCCTTCTTCGGGGGTTTAAAATCTTTATTGCAGAGATCTTTGGTGTTTTTGGTTAGGTTTGTTGCCAGGTATTTATTTTTTTAGGCTATTCTGAGTGGAAAGGTCTCCTTATATTCCTTCTCCAGTTGCTTGTTGTTAGTGTAAAGAAAGCCTACTGATTTTTCTAGGTTTATTTTGTATCCCACCACTTTACTGAAACTCATAATTGTTTCTAGGAGTTTTCTGGTGGAGTTTTTAGCATCCCTTATGTAAACTATCATATCATCTGCAAAAAGGGATAGTTTTACTTCCTTTTTTCTAATTAGTACTCCTTTAATTTCCCTTTCTTGTCTCATTGCCCTAGCAAGCATTTCAAGCACTATATTGAAGAACACTGGCAATTGAGGGGAGCCTTGCCACGTTCCCACCTTTAAGGGGAATGCTTCTAATTTTCTCCAGTTAGGATGATGTTGGCTGTGGGTTTGTTGTATATGGCTTGGATTATGTTGAGGAATGTTCCCTTCAGTCCAATTCCCTCTAGAAGTTTAAACATGAACAGATGCTGGATCTTGTCAAAGGCTTTTTTTCTACATCAAGATGATTGCATGACTTTATCTTTTGGTCCATTTATGCATTTTATGATATTTATTGATTTACATATGTCAAGCCTTCCCTGCATCTCTGGTATGAATCCAACTTGGTCATGATGGATTATCTTTTTGATATGGGTCTGTAAGTGATTTGCAAGTATTTTGTTGAGAATTTTTGCATCTATGTTCATTAGTGAGATGGGTCTATAGTTATGTCTTTGCCTGGTTTGGTTATTAGAGTGACGTTGGCATCATAGAAGGAATTTGGGAGATTTCCCTCTGTTTGTATCCTTCTGAACAGTTTGAGTAGCAATGGTTGTAAGACCTCCTTAAATGTTTTATAGAATTCTTCTGTGAAACTATCTGTGCCTGAGACTTTTTTAGTTGGGAGATTTTTTTATTACATTTTCAATTTCTCCAAATATTATGGTTCTGTTTAAGCTGTCAATCTCTCTTGGTTAAGCTTTGCTAATTTCCAGTATTTCAGATATTCATCAATTTCTCTTAGGTTTTTAAATTTAGTAGAGTATATGTTTTTGAAGTATTCTTGTATAATTATCTGGATCTTTTCTTTGTCTGTTGTGATGTTTTCCTTTTCATCACAAATACCATTGATTTGGAGTTTTTCTTTCTTTTGGTTAACTGGTTTAGAGGTCTGTCTATTTTGTTTACCCTTTCAAAGTACCAGCTTTTGGATTCATTGATTTTTTTTGTATTGTTTTCTTTGTTTCTACTTCATTGATTTCTGCTCTGATTTTTGTTATTTCTTCCTGTCTGTTGGGTTTAGGGCTCATTTGTTGTTGTCGCTCAAGTGTTTTTTAGCTGGAGTGTTATATCATTTATTTGTTTCCTTTCTGGTTTTTTTTAATGTATGCATGTAGGGCTATAAATTTCCCTCTTAGGACTGCTTTTAAAGTAGCTCACGGGTTTCATTGTGTTGTATTGTCTTTTTCATTTAGTTCTATGAATATTTTTATTTCTTTTCTTTTTTTTTTTTTTCGGTCTTTTCAAGACAGGGTCTCCATGTAGCCCCAGCTGGCCTGGAACTCACTCTGTAGACCAGGCTGGCCTTGAACTCAGAAAGATCCACCTGCCTTTGCCTCCCAAGTGCTAGGATCAAAGGCATGTGCCACCACGCCTGGCTTATTTCTTTCTTTATTTCTTCCTTGACCCATTCATTATTCAGGATTATGTTATTTAGTCTCCATGTGATCTTGTTGCTAGTTGGGCTTATTCTGGTGTCAATATTGAGCTTTACTGCACTATAGTCTGATAAAATGCATGAAATAATTTCAATCCTTTTGTATTTGTTGAGATTTCTTTTGTGTTCCAGTATGTGGTTGATTTTGGAGAATATTCCATGGAGCACTGAGTAGAAAGTATATTCTCTGGTGTTTGGGTGGAATATTATGTAGATGTGTGTGAGGTCCATTTGGTGTATTGTATTGTTCAGTTCTGATGTCTATTTTTTTGTCCAGTTGATCTATCCAAGGGACTCAGTGGGGAAAGTCCCCCACTATTAGCATGCTGGGATTATTCTTTGTCTTGAGGTCCTGCAGAACTGTGTTTATAAATTTCAGTGTACCTGAGTTTGGTGCATAAGCATTTAGGATGTGAAATCTTCATGGTTAATTGTTCCTTTGATAAGGATGTAATGGCCTCTTTGTCTCTTCTGATTAATTTTACTCTGAGGTTTATTTTGCCTGATATTAGAATAGCAACTCCTGCTTGCTTTTTGGTACCATTTGCTTGAAATATTTTTTCCATCTTTTCACTTTAAGTTGGTGTCTGTCCTTGAGGGTGAGATGGGTTTCTTGTAGAGAGCATATAGATGGGTTGTTCCCTAATCCATTCTACTAGTCTATGCCTTTTGATTGGGGAGTTTAGACCATTAATATTTAAGGTTATTATTGAGAGATGTGTGTGGCTTCCTTTCACCTTATTTTTTTGTTTGTTTGTTTGCATTCTTGGTCTAGGTTTGTATTTCCACTGTTGTGATATATAATTTTTTAACACTTTTTATTGATGCTTTGTGTATTTCATACATCATTTTCCAATTCAGTTCAGGCATATTTCCCTTTCCCTTCCTCCCCACCCCCACCCTATCCCAGATCATGCATTCTGCCATAACTGTCCTGCATCTTTCTCTCAGTTTTTTTTCTTTTTTTTTTTTTTTTTTTTCTTTTTTTTTAGCTAAGCTGATCATTTTTGAGTACAAGAATCCTTCATGATGAAACCAATTTGCAGGCTGTTGTGCCCAAACCCCACAGCCCACCATCCAGCGGGGGGTGAGGGGTTTGTATGTTCAATCAAGATTGATCAAATGAGTGTCCAGACTACATTGCTGTAGTTTCACCATTCACCCCAATCGCAGCCCTTACATGTTCTACCCCACACACCCTGCTTCGTTTCTGCAGAGGTTTGTTCCGTAGGACTTTAGAAAAGGGGCACAGTGTGGATGAGAAGCAAACAAGTCCATCTCTTCTGGAGCTTGTTGTGCCTGGTTGGAGCCTCGTTGGTGCAAGTTCTGGCTGTTCCTTTCATGGGTGACAGTTTGGCTGCCAAGGCAATAAGCCTTTCGAATCCTACTAATGAAGCACAAGCAATTAGATATATAGGATTTAAACAGATAAAGTTATGGTATGGTGTAATTTGGTATAGGACACAGTATGTTCTGGATTGATTAGATGTTAATCCATGAAAGGACCATCTACTGCTAAAGTATACATTGCACAGCTATGGTTAAATGTGGCAGCTTCGTCCCAACAATAGCGAAAGCTGGAACCAGCCCAAGATGCCCCTAAAATGACAGTGGATAGAGAAATTGTGGTACGTGTAATACAATGTAGTTCTATGCAAGGCAGTAAAGAGGAAAACCATTCATGAAGCTTTGCAGGTAAATGGATGGAGCTAGAAGTGACAGATATTGTGAAGCTGAGTAACAACAGTCCCAGAAAAAAACAATTGACTAAATAGTGTCCCTCATATGGTGATGCTAGTGTCCAATATTGACCAGATATAAATATTTCTTTTGGAGAGGGATGCTAGTAAGAAGAAAACACGCAGAAAGACTGCATCAGAAAATGGCTGAAATAGTGAATTGGGGAGAGGGGGAGGGTGGGAGAGGGACAGGGGGTGTGAATATGATGTTAGAAGTTTCAACCTAGTACCAGCCAGTTTTTTGCCCTAGAAGCTGATGTCGGAGTTACAAAGGGATACATGGTGTTTTTTTAGGACTTAGTAAAGAGTAATAGTAAGTATATTAAACCACTATGATTGTACAAGACTGCTGATAAAAACGGTAGAATCGCATCTGAGTTAAAGTTGGAGATATTAAATCGCTGTTGTCGCACATTTGGTTTACAAAAAAGTGTAGAGCAATAACTTGTTGGGATCTGGCACAATACAAAAATGTTCTCTATAATTTAGTCTCTGTTGTACAGTAATGCAAACTATGTAGCATTTCTCTTTAAGATGATTTAACCATAAAAATAAGTTTGCTGTCCCAAGGTTAGATCATATATGTAGGTCCAGCCCAAAAACAACATGGGGTGAATTTGATGAAAATCTGTGCCTTGATTCCTACCCTAAAGTTATGTATAATACAACTGTCTTCGGAGATTCAGTTAGGTTAAAAAAAAGGAGGTGATACAGATAGACATGAAAACCTTTTGTTCAAAAACTATGGGCAATTCCAAAATCCTAAAACTAACTATGGAAAAGATTGTGTGGTCCCCAACAGAGCAGAAATGTCACCAGACTTAATGGTGAGAAAGAAAAAGGATACAGCTTCGCATTGAGTAGGATGTACCAGAAAGTGCAACACAGAAAGGTTGACAGCTGTCTGGACAATCGAAAGGGAAGAAAAGCCTGCAGATTGCTAGGCTTAATCCAAAACCCCCCCTTCTGTTTTGGATCGGGGCCTACTGTGTAACAACTTTTATTAGATGAAGTCCTAATAACGACTTACCTGTCTATGGTGTCCGCAGAGGTTTTGAATATGAGAAACTTTTTGGCTTCCCCCACCTAAGAAAAAGGAGAAGATGATGATGATGATGAAGAGGTCGCTCTGCCAAACTGTTAAATTGGAGACAATTTATAGAGGTAATCTCTTCATTATAAAACTGGTAATAACTGCCTTCTTTTAAATTGACTAATAGACATAAAACTGGGAAAAGAATTATTCTCTGTTCAGAACAAAATATAGATACTAATAGTCCTTAAGCTATGCACTAAGCAAAATATATAATACAGGGAGCTCTGACATGCGAGCAAATGATGATTATCTACCAAGAGAAGATGTTGGCCAAGGGGGAATCCAAGGGCCCCACAAAAGGATGAAAGATCCCTTGCCTCTAAACTGGGATACCTGCAAGAAGAAGAGAGGCAATAAGGCCACTGCTGCCGAAGACGTGACATTAACATGGGAAAGATGTATTGAGACCACACATGCAAGGGTACAGATGGCCTCTGGAATACCAGAGAGTGTTACCAAAGGCCACTCAACCAATAAAGCAAATACAGGTCTCCCTGAGTCAAGCAAGACTCCACCATCAGCACCAGCTACACACCTCACCTGCCTGGAAATACTGTGCAGAAGAGGCAGCCATATGCCTGTATATCCCAAACCTAATTGGCTATTGGCTCTCTCCTTGGAGGAATAACCCATGGCTGATGCCACAAGCTTACATCTTCTAGTGGTTAGGAGATGTTATAAGCCACAATAAGACCCTGTCATATTTAACAGAATTGTATTATTTTCTAGACAGCAGTACCAACTGTTGTGCTTTCTAGTGTTTCAGCAGCTGCTAAGTTTCCTTCTTGTCCTCGGGTTTCTTGGCAGGAAAGAGAAGTACTAACTTGATATTATTGGGGTCTGTTAGAAACATGGTGATGCGATGATGCCCATGTCCCAGCTAGCTTTGGGGGCAGCCCGTACGAAGTTTTCATCTATGAACATGGCTTCATAATCACCAGCAACCTTGGCCTGGTCTTCAAACAGCTGCCACTGCCACATGAAATCATTCAGCTCAGTGTAGGTATTGCATACTTCCTTCATAACAAACAGCTCAAACCTCAGCAGTGCCATTTGGCCAAAGGGCTCATTATCTGCAGGTGATAACAGATGAATGTAGGATTGATGTCACTTCAAGGAACTCTCCACAAGTTTATCGCAGAGCCTGGCTGTGGTCTGAGGTGGGGGCATTCAACAGCTTTTGCCACACAAATATCATCAAGAGTTTTGCAAGTTTCTTCAGTTTCAAAGAGGTTAGTTTCTGGCAGCTTCACACCCAGGCTTTCTAGAGCTCTTCTACCATGCTGACTCTTTGGAAAGGTGGGGTGAAGTCAATCTTGTAAGCTTGGCCTTCTGGCCCATCTGGATGGCAGGTGATCTTGTAACTACCTGTAATGTTTTTCACCATCCCTAACAGCATCTTCTCTGATTTCCATGAGATCATGATAATCTGCATAGACCATGAAAAATTCACAGGTGGTGAGTCAAGTCAATTCCTTCATTCTGAAACTGGTGCCTGATTTCATAAACCCAGTCAATGCCACCAACTACAAGCATCTTATGGTAGAGTTCTGGAGCAATCTTCATATATATATATATNGGCCCAGACAGAGACTCAGCTTTGAGAAACACCTAAGCCAGGCTGCTGTTGCTGCTGCCACCGACACCAACCACACTGCTGACAATGGTGTGGGTGCCAGAGGAGGTCACTCTGGACCCAAATCAATACTACAAGATCCGTAGTCAAGCAGTCCACCAGCTAAAGGTCAGTGGGGAGGACTAGCACCCACACAAGTTCCACGTAGATATCTTCAGTCACTCAGTTCATCCAAGCAATACAGTCACTCTTGCAAACCTGGGACCACCTAGACTCGAACTATCAGCTTAACACAGTGAATGTAGGCGTCATCATGCCAAAGAGCTTCTTGGGGGGAGGGCGGGAAATCTCATTTCTTCTATGACCTTCAAGGCAGCAGGCGTCAAGTTACAAGTCACACGGCCAACTCAGGAATTACAAAATAGGAGGAAGAAATTGTTCATATCAATAACAAACTGTGTCCAAGGAACATATTGGAGTCCAAGGGGAATCCTCGCGCGAAAACAAGAAGTGTTGAGCTACCAGCATTCATTCCCTATGAAATCACACTTGTTGTCTCCTGCTTGCATATGCGTGCCTCATCTTCATTTTGGCCTCAAAGACAAGGAAACAAAGTATCATTCAAGACCCGGTACTTGGACTTGATACTGAACAACTTTGTTAGACAGAAATTTATTGTCCCACTCTAAGATACACTCACATACATAAGAAGCTTTCTTGGCATTGAGCTGTGGTTCCTGGAGATAGAGACTCCATGATGACACATCATCCCTGGGGGACCCTTGTGGGCCAAGCCCTTTTATCACCTATCCACAATGAGCCTATATTATATATATATATATAATATATATATATATATTATATACTTATAATATATATATATATATATATATATAGCTCATTGTGATAGGTGATAAAAGGCTTGGCCACAGGTCCCCCAGGGATGATGTTCATCATGGGAGTCTCTATCTCCAGGAACCACAGCTCATCCAAGAAACTTCTTATGTATGTGATGATCTTAGAGTGGACAATAAATTTCTGTCTAACAAAGTTGTTCAGTATCAAGTCCAAGTACCTCTGATGATACTTTGTTTCCTTGTCTTTGAGGCCAAAATGAAGATGAGGCAGCATATGCAAGCAGGAGACAACAGTGTGATTTCATAGGGAATGATGCTTAGCTCACACTTCTTGGTTTTCCCAGGATTCCCCTTGACTCCAATATGTGTCCTTGACACAGTTTGTTATTGATATGAACAATTTCTTCCTCATATTTGTAATTCCTGGAGTTGGCCGTGACTTGTAACTTGACCCCTCTCCTTGAAGGTCATAGAAAATGAGATTTCCCCCCTCCCCCAGAAGCTCTCTTGGCATGGACCCTACCTTCCACTTTTAAGCTGATGTCAGTCAGGTGGTCCCCAGGTTGCAAGTGACTGTATTCTTGGATGAACTGAGTGACTGAGATATCTACGTGGAACTTGTGTGGGTGCTAGTCCTCCCCACTGACCTTTAGCTGGTGGACTGCTTGACTACGGATCTTGTAGTATTGATTTGGGTCCAGAGTGACCTCCTCTGGCACCCACACCATTGTCAGCAGTGTGGTTGGTGTCGGTGGCAGCAGCAACAGCAGCCTGGCTTAGGTGTTTCTCACTGAGCTCTTTCTGCTTGGCCTTTCTCTGTCACATTCCTCTCAGCTTTCAGACATCTCTTTAGTACATTTTTGCTTAGTTTTGACTCACCATCTACTTTCACTCCAGCCCCAAGCAAAATGTAGTCATGCTCCTCCTGGCTGCCCAATCCAAAAATGTGATATATAATTTTATTATGCTGAAATATATTCTGTCAGGGGCTGGAGAAATGGCTCAGTAGTCAAAGCACCAGATGATCATCCAGAGGGCCTGAATTTGGTTCCTAGAACCCAAATCAGGCATCTCACAAACACTTGCAACTCCAGCTCTAGAGGAACCTTTGGCCTCTACAGGCACCTACTTTCACATGCACATACTCACATAGACACATACATACATACATACATACATACATACATACATACATACATTAAAAATAAAATATTTTTAAAATATGTTCTAAGCCAAGCATTGTGGTGTATACCTTTCATCCCAGAACTCAGGAGGCAAAGGCAGGCAGATCTCTGTGAGACTGAGGCCAACCTGGTCTCCATAGTGAATTTCCGGGTACCTAGGACTACAGGGAGACCCTGTTTCACAAAGACAAAGAAAAGTTCTATTACTAGATTTCTAGGACTTTTGTCCTAAAAGGGTGTTTGACTTTGTCAAATGCCTTTTCAGTATCTATAGAGATAATATGTCATTTCTGTCCTTGAGGTTTTGTGCTGTATTCCACTCAGGATTTGTGTGTGTGTGTGTGTGTGTGTGTGTGTGTGTGTGTGTGTGTGCATGCATGTGTGTGTGTTAAAACATATGTCATCCCTGAAAGAGAAACCAACTTGATTATGGTTTATGATCTTTTCTCATGTGTTGTTGAAATTGGTTTACAAGTTTTCATTGTGAATTTTGTGCCTAAGTTCATTAGGGAAATTGGTCTTTGGTTTTCTTTAGTTGTGTCCTTATCTGGCTTGGATATCAATACTGGCTTCATATAATGAGTTTGGCAATAGTCCTTCCCCTTTCTGCTTCATGGAATAGTTTGAGGAGCACTGATGCTCTTTAAAAATCTGATAGAATTTAGCAGTGAGTCCATCAGGTCCTGAGATTCTATCGTTGGGAAACAATTTATCATTACTTTCTATCATGTCTTTTTTTATAGACCTACTTAAGTTGTTTATATCTTATTGTTTAATTTTGGTAGGCCATATAGGGCTAGAAATTTTTCTATTTCTTTTCAATGTTCTATTATGTTTTCAAAAAGTTACTTAATGACCCTCTGGATTGGTGATATCTGTTATAATGTCCCCTTTATGACTCTAATTTTATTCACTTGGATCTTCTCTCTCTTTCCATTGGTAGGTTTGCCTATGAGTTTAGTCTTCTTTATATTATCAAAGAACTAATTATTTGTTTCGTTGATTCTTTGTGCTTTTATTTCAGTCTCTATTCATCAATTTCTGTCCTGATCTTCTTTTATTTCTTTCCATCTACTTTTTTGGGTTTGGCCTTTTGTTTTTCTCAGGTATTGAAGTACATTATTAAATTATGCACTTTCATTAATTTTCTTTGTGTTTTTTTTTTTAAACATGAGCACTAACAACTGCAATCTTGCCTCTGAGACCTAACTTTGCCCCAAAGGTTCTGCTAAGCTGAGTTTTCATTTTCACTTGATTCTAGATATTTTTCCCTGATTTTTCCCATGACCTACTCATCATTCAGGAATGTGTTCTTCAGTCTCCATGCATTTGTATAGCGTCTATACTTATTTTGCTATTGTTTTCTAGCTTTATTTCATTGTGATTTCATAAAGTATAAACATTATCTTGAAATGTTTGTATCTGTTAAGATTTGCTTTATGACTTAGAATGTGATCTATGTTAGAAAAAAGAAATTTTATTGGACTGCTGAAAATAATATAGATTTGGCAACTGTTGTATGGAATACTGTTTAAGTTCATTTGATCTACAATGCTGTTTCCCTGAGTTTTCTTTACTGTTTGCCTATATAAATGATCTACCTTGATGACAGTGGAGGATACTAAAGTAGCCTTCTATTATTGTTTCAGGATTGACTTTCCCTTTTATGCCCAGTAGGATTTTTAATTGAAATTCATTAATGTTCAATACATATATGATTGCAATCTTTTTATCTTCTTGATAGATTATTCCTTTTATTATGTGAGGTAACTGCTTTAATCTCTTCTGACTAATTTGGGTTTGAAATCTACTATGTTAGGTAACTTAATATATATTTATATATATATATATATATATATATATATATATATATGATGTACAGCACTAAGTGACACATCTACAGCAGCACCTCTACACCTAAGGCTTGTGTAACGCTCCATTGGACAGGCCTGTAGCCATGTTTGTGGAGTATTGTCTTGATTGTTGGCCAATGTGGGAGGGCCCAGCCCACTATGGGTGGTGCCACCCTGGGCAGGTTGTTGTGTATGGTATAAGAGGGCAGGCTGGGCATGGGCCAGGGGAGCAAGCCAGTGAACAGGATTCCTCCATGGCCTGTGCTTCAGGTCCTGCCTCCAGGTTCCTGCCCTGAGTTCCTGCCTTGGGCTACCTAAGTGATGAACTGTGACCCAGGAGATGTAAGCTGAATTCCTCCCCAAGTTGGTGTCGGTCAGAGTGTTTTGTCACAGCAGTGGAAGACAAACTAGGACAAGGGGGTAGAGGGACTACTAATACATCCACTCAGAAGGGCCACAACTGGCTAAATTTTAGAGAACAAGAGACTGCAGTGTGTGTGTCCCTTGATAGGACTTCTATATTAAAATTCACCCACCCATGGCTCAGGGACCACTGTGAAAG
>VZQC01005128.1:0-16571 GCA_009823505.1 Rhizomys pruinosus
AAACATTTTTTATGAGTTGAATCTATCTTACAGTCAGCTCCTAATTAGATTTAAACCTGTAGGATTATAATGAATTAAAAGCCTGGCTAGCTCAGTCAGTAGAGCATGGGACTCTTAATCCCAGGGTCGTGGGTTCGAGCCCCACATTGAGCCCCATTTGTTGGGGGTCCACCGAGATTTGTGGGAGGGCCTATTTAATCCCAGGATGATCCATGTGGAAGACACGCACAGGAAAGCACACCACGTGGACGCATGTTAAGGTCCAAAAGAAGAGAGAGTTTTTATTCTAAAATGTCTGGTTATATATCAAGCATGACTCAAATCTCAGGGCCAAATCCTAAACCTTTTCATCACCTGTGGCCAGGGAGGTCCCATTGGTTTAGAATGCTACCCATCTTAACTAAGTTTTCCCACAGTAACCTATTGGAATTTGGCCAATTAAATCAGGTCAGGGGCTCAGATCTGGAGGTGGGTTTCAGGTCCAGAGGTCTCATGGGAATCTGGCCTGACCGGAAAAGAAAGGAGGGTCTTTCCAGTCTATGCCATCTTGGCTTTTTGCCTTGAGCCAGCCCTAACATCCCAGACTCTTAAGGTATATGGGCGATGATTCTGCTCTAGGCCTACTATTTATTATTCAGCTAAATGGACATAGTATTAAACTGCTTCCTAATGACTTACTGTTATACTCATAGGTTAGTGCATCTCTCCACTCTCATCAGAAAAGTGTATTTTCACAGAAGATGGTGATTAACACATAGACCCATGACTGGTCAATGTGCAGAGAATAAGAGACTGCAATGTGTTCAGCCATAAATGGTACATTATATCACACTGACTACTCTTAAATCTCAGGGATCATTGTTGAAGAAGGAACAGACAGATTGTAAGAGCCAGAGGTGGTGGATGACCACAAGAAAATCATGTTGTCTGGACACAACAGCAAAGTTGTACATATGAACCCACAGTGCTGTGACAGCACAAGACCTGTGAAAGCTCAAGCCAGACAAAAATTACAGCAGAGAGGGGGGAGATGGGCAGGAAGCCTCAGCTCTAGCTGAGGAACTCTGGGCTGCTGGGAGAGAGAGAATCAGTTTTCTTTAAGGGCATGACCCTGGTAGATTGGCCAGGCTCCAGAGGATGGACCCACTCCCCAAAATATTTGAGAAACAAAAATTTGACTCAATGCACTTAAAAAAAATAAAGGAGGGCACAATTTGGAAAGATTGAGAGGTGGAGATGTATTTTAGAGGAAATAGCCTAAAGAGCAATAAATATGATCAAAATACACTGTATGAAAGTCTCAAAGAATAAAATATTAAAAATAATATAACTTTCGAGGAAAAAAATCTTTGTATAAAACTATGTTCATGAACAAGTAGCCAAAGGTTTTGCATGCATGTTTGTGGAATGCCAGTGTGTTTCTATGTTAAGAAACCTGTGTATGGGGGCTGGAGAGATGGCCTAGCTGTTACCAGCACGGACTGCTCTTGCAGAGGACCCAGGGTCGATCCCCAGCACCCACATGGTGGCTGAAAACCGCCTTTAGCTCCAGTTCCAGGGAAATCTGACACTCTCTTCTGACCTCCGCGGTACTGCATGACATGGGTGCACAGACCTACATGCAAACAGTACATTCATACACATAAAAAATAAATAAAATTGGGACTGGAGAAATGGCCTAGTGGTTGGGAGCACCGACTGCTCTTGCAGAGGACCTGGGTTCGGTCCCCAGCACCCACATGGCAGCTGAGAACCTTCTGAAACTCCAATTCCAGGAGAACTCCGGTTCCAGGAAAATCTGAGACCCTCTTCTGACCTCCGTGGCATTGCACAACATGGGTGCACAAACCTACATGCAGACAGTACATTCATACACATAAAATAAATAAATAAATAATTAATTAAATAAATAAATAAAATTTTTAAAAAGTTAAAAACTGTGTATATGCCACAATTACGTGTGTGTGTGTATATAGAGGATTGAGGCTGACATTGGGAGTCATTCATTGGGGCAGAGTCTCCCCACTATGCCTAGAGCTATCCCACATGCCTAGTCTAGCTGACCAGCCTTTTCCAGGGATCCTGTATCCATTTTCTGAGGACTGAAATTGCAGGCAAGCCCAGTGCCCATTTATGTGGGGTGTTGGGGATCTAAACTCTGGCCTTCATGCCATGTGCCACAAGCATTTACCCACTGAGCCATCCTCCTAGCCCAGTAACTAAAATTTTATTTAATTCTTTTCCTGTGTGTATATTGGGGGGACATGTGTACATGAAGTTGCCCATGTACATGTGTACAAGTGCACATGGAGCCCAGGGTCATCCTTGGGTATTGTTCCTTAGTACCTGTCCATCTTGTTTGTTGAGCAGCATTTCTGACTGGAATCTGGAGCATGCTGGTTTTGGTAGGCTGGGCCACAAATCCCAGGGGACTTCCTGTTTCTACTTCCCATTATTAGGATTGCACCGAGGTTCTTCATCATGCCTGGCCATTTATGTCAGTGCTGGGGATCAGACCCAGATTTTCATGCTTATATACCAACCTCTTTACCAGCTTAACTATTTCCCTAGACCCCAATATTACATAATTTTAACTTATTTAGCATTTCCTTTTGCACTTTATCCTGACTTGGATAATGAATTTTCCTTTCATAACTAACAAATTTGAAGTGTTGACACCACTAGTTGGCTTTTAATTTAAGCCAAAATGTTATTGAGAAAATATTCTCAGTGTACTGAGGTAGTTGATTAAACTCAAAGCCAAAGCAAACTTCACTAAGTAAAGGTGACTGTCAGCTCATTTTTAAAAAATAAAATGTTGTGGGCTAGCAAGATAGCTCAGCCAGTAAACGTACCTTCTACATGCCTGATGACCTGAGTTTGATTCCTGGAACCTACCCGGTACCCAACTCCAGCTAGCAAGCTGTTTTCTGACATATGCACATGCACCTTGGTGCACACTCACGTGCCCTCACACACAGCAAATAAATAATAAATTAAATAAATAAATATGAAAAGGTATTTTAAAATGAATTACTGTATTTGTCCCAGTTCTCTGAAGAGCAGATGCCAATATGGAGCTTGTTAAAAATCAAATGACTGCCAGGCCTGGTGGCACACACCTTTAATCCTAGCACTTGGAAGACAGAGGCAGGCGGATCTTTATGAGTTCAAGGCCAGCCTGGTCTACAGAGTGAATTCCAGGACAGCTGGGGCTATAGGGAGACCCTGTCTCGAAAAGACAAAAAAAAAAAAAAAAAATCAAATGACTGTATGAAGGGAACTCCTGTCAGGGGAGGTGGGGAGGGACTCTGAGAAGGCTGAAGCATTCCAAGACTGATGCAAGTTTAGCCCCAAGTGAAGACACAAGGAAAGAAGGTTAGGTATAGAAGCCAGGCTGAGATTCAATGGTGCCAGGCATGGTTATTGGTCATCAGAAAATCCATCCCAGACATCTACACAGCACTATTTCTGTGATTATTTGAAGTATCTTTTTTTTTTTTTTGGTCTTTTCGAGACAGGATCTCCCTGTAACCCCAGCTGTCCTGGAACTCGCTCTGTAGACCAGGCCGGCCTTGAACTCACAAAGATCCGCCTGCCTCTGCCTCCCAAGTGCTAGAATTAAAGGCGTGCACCACCACGCCCGGCTTGAAGTATCCTTTTAAATGTATTCACTAAATAAGTTTCCTGTGATTCTGATCAATATTTCACCAAATTTGAGCGGCACAAAGCCTTAGGCTTTCAAATTCTATTTGTTGTAGACAGAATGTAAATATACCCAGCTAAAAAGTTCCTACAAATTAAGCTTTTACAAATTGAAATTTGAGACACCAGAAGCTAAATTTATATACAGATCCATTCTCGTTTAATTTAGTCAATTCACCCCTTGCCTGTGAGGATAAAGTTTGACATCTTCTGCTGTGAAATTTGTTTTAATAATTGTCATATCCCAATCTTAGACCCCATCCCCTGCAAGCCTTGGCTCCAGGCCTGCTCCTGCTCCTCTACCTCAGATCTCTGGACTAGCTTCCTAACCCAGACTAGCTAAATCCTCCAGCGTTGTTTGCTTAGATCTTCCACAGGCAGTCTTCACCCCCACTATACCCTGGGCTCCTAATCTGCCTGACACAGACAGGGCCTTCTATTACCATGGTAAATGGATGGAACTAGAAACTGTTAGACTGAGTGAATTAACAGAAACTCAGAGCATGTGTTCTCCCTCATTTCTGGATGGTAGCACCAATCCCTTCTATGTGAGTATAGATCCTGATGTAACAGCCGGAGAATGGAAAGTAAACATGAAGGTAAAGGCAAAGAAAGAGCCCTAAAGGGGGAATAGATATTAGAGGGAGGTAGGGAACGTGGACTGTCCAAATAGGAGGAACAGGCAGGGGACCATGGGGGTAGGGGAGGAGGAAACTCAGGAGAGAGGAGATATTGGGAGATAGGTGTTATGTGGGGAGGGAGAGGAAAATGGATGTGTCTGGAATGGGGAGGGAGGAAGGAGATTGGACAGGAGGAAAGAGAAGAGAGCTGAATGGAGCTTGGGTGACAAATGAAATTCCTTACTATATGCCAAATATGGATCCCTGTATTTAGAGACAACTATATCATATACCCCTCATTGAAGTAGCTTCTTTGTACAATAGATGGAGGCTACTACAGAGTTCTACAACTGGTCACACACAGAGAATATACATCTGAGAGATTCCTGGGCCTAAGTGACATATCTACAGTGGAACTTCTATATCTAAGGCTCATGGAATGTAGTGGAACAGGGCTAAAGATAACACTAGTGCATCCCTCAGCTCTCACCAGTGAAGCTTCCTTATACAACAGAGTGTGATGCACACAGAAGGCCACACCTGGCTAAGTTTTACAGAATAAAAGACTACAGAATTTACATCCTTGGATAGGACTCCTATATTAAAACTCACTCACCCATGGCTCAGGGACCATTGTGAAAAGAGGAGGTTGGGGGGGCAGAAACATTGTAAGAGCCAGAATTGGTTCGTGAACATAAGGAAACAGAGGCTTTTAGGCCCCTGGGAACCTGCTCATATGAACTTGCAACAATGCTGACTCAATCAGATAAGGACCCAGAAAAATGTGGTACTTCTACACAATGGAGTTCTATGCAGCAGTAAAGAAAGATGACATCATGAGCTTTGCAGGAAAATGGCTGGAGCTAGAAGACATCATGCTGAGTGAAGTAACTCAGTCCCAGAAAAACCAATGACGAATGGTATCCCTCATCTGTGGATGCTAGTGCCAATTACCTAGTTGAAAGTATTTCTTGTGCATGGCTCCTTGAGCTTTTGTCCAAGCAGTTGGGAGTGATGCATATTGGAAACAACAACAATAACAGAAAGGACTGCATCAAAGAACTGACTGAAACAGTGAACTTCTGCTCAAAACAGTCAACTTCCACATGGAGAATTTTGAGAAAGACTGAGAAAGAGATGAAAAGCATGTTTGGCAGAATACATGAGCTCTGGTGGGGTGGGGGCATAGGGTAGGGAACAGGGGTCTTAGATTTGATAATCTTGTACAAAATATATATTAAAAAATAAAAAATAAAAAAATAAAAAAATAAAAAATATTTTGTTATGGGACTGGAGAGATGGCTCAACAGTTAAGAGCACTGACAGGTCTTGCAGAGGACCTGGACTCCATTCCCAGCACTCACATGGCAACTCAGAACTGTCTTAATGCTGGGTGTGGTGGCATACGCCTTTAATCCCAGCACTCTGGAGGCAGAGGCAGACAGATGTCTGTGAGTTCAAGGCCAGCCTGTCTACAGAGAGAGCTCCAGGCCAGCTGGGACTAAAGGGAGACCCTGTCTCAAAAACCCTGTCTCAAAAATACCATTATATATATATAATTTTTTTATGTGTATGAGTGTATTGAGCGTATGAATGTAAACACTTCAGTTACACAATGCCCACAGAGGACAGAAGAGGGTGTTGGATTCCCTGAAACTGGTGTTATGGATAGTTGTTAGCTACCATGTGGGTGTGGGAGTAAAACCTGGGTCCTCTGCAAGAGCAGCCAGTGTTCTTAAACTGCTCAGCCATCTCTCCAGCCCCTCATCTACCCATCTCTTACAAGCTTGTCTGACATAAGGAGCTTTGTCGCTTCGGTTTTCTTTTAGAGTGTCTTTAATCCTAGCACTTGGGAAGCAGAGGCAGGTGGATCTCTGTGAGTTCAAGGCCTGGTCTACATAGCAAGTTCCAGGACAGCTGGAGCTACAGGAAGACCCTGTTTCAAAAAGACCAAAAAAAAAAAAAATTTAGAGTGGACAAACACTGCTCATTTCTGGGGATTAAGAAGCCGGGTTCATGTTCCAGAGGATAACCCACCTGTACTGCTACAATAGGAACCATCCCATGGCTCTGTGGGAGCAGGTGAGAAACTACAAAGGAACCACCGCAACCACACCAGGAAAATAAGACTGTGGTGCGGGAAACAGAGTAGAGCAGATGGGGTTTCCTGGGACAAAAATGTTGAGAAACATGAGGTGCAGGAGCTTGGAATTGTATCCTAAAGGAAATATCATTATTAGATTGCAGTTGGGGGTGGGGGGGGTAGCAACAATATGAAGAATTTTTTTTGCTTTAGAAAAAGTGCAGTTGAGGAATCCAGGAAGAAAACTGGGCCTTGTTTAAATCATTTCACCTGGTGCTGGAGTAAAGAGAACTGAGTTAGAAGCTGTTATAGGATATAATATATGGGAAAGTTACTACAGAGATTAGAATGGAGGAGCCTTGGATAACGGTTCATTAAGATGGGGTTCAGGAGAGAATATTGGCTGGAGATGGATTCTGGGAGGTTATATGAAAGACGTGAATGGAAATTAGTTTAAGCTGAAAAAGAAAAAGTCTATATAGAGTGGTACAAATAGGAGTGAAAACAAAGAGGCTCAGGTGTCGCTGGAATGTCTCAGGCCTCCTTTTGGCTGGCTGGCCCATGTGGTCTCAGAATTCAGAAGAGATGGCTGGAAGGTGCTAGAGCAGACAGGAAGAGCTCACTGGGAAGAGCAGAGGGAAGGACACCCTGAGGGATGAGGAAGGACAGTATCCAGAATTCACTGGCTTCTCTTCTCTAGCTGGCCGGAAACAGGAAGCTGTCAGTCATGAAGTGGTTTGAGCTCACTTACTGGCCTGGGGTCCTGAAGTGATGGGAAAAGCCATTCTAGTGAACATCCCTCATAGGCACTCCTAGATGTCCCCTGAAGATCATTTTGGCCAATGACATTAATTCCCTCTTTCTGGATGAAAAGCCATTCAGAAACCAGAGTTCAAAGAAATAATGTTTTACTCTAGTCTTTCTTCTGTCTCTTTCTTCAGTCTCCTTTTCCCTCACATGATTGTAATGCAAATAGAAAAATCTGAGAAGTCAAAATTTGGATTCTGACCTCTTAAATTAACTTCACTTAAATCCAACTACATGAAAGAGCAGACCTTCTTGCTTTGGGGGGTGAAAAAAAAATCACAATTTGAAATGTCATTTGCCTGGCCAGGCACATCACATTAATTCATAGTTAAAGATTACTTCAAGATAGCTTCACACTGAATTATAATAGAAAAGACTCAGAAGTCACCTCTTTTCATCTACAGTAGAAAAAGAGTTTTTGTGCTACTTAGCATTGGAAAATAAACAGTTCACGGATATATAACAAGCCATAAATTTTACCTTTATATAATAACAGTTTTTCCATGAAGAATAAAAAAAAAACTATAGTTATCAATTAGCTAATATAATCTGCTATAATCTCAGTATAAGTAGAAATTAACATTATAAAAATAGAAATTTAAAAGTCTAATTATTTTGGTGGGTGTTAGATTTTTGGAGAGGGAAAAGAATGGAGTTTAAAGTTTAGAAAACAATAGAGCCAGATCTGCCATAAGTAAGGACTGTCTGCTTTTAATAAAAGCAGACAGCAAGATGGATACACATATATTCTCCTCACAAGAAGTTCTCTGCACCCCGGTGGGGGTGGTGGGACCCTTTTTTTCTGTTTGAGCTCAGGAAGTAATCTTAGTAAAAGGCTTTCAATTCCTTTTGTTAAGATTACTTCCTGGGCCAAGCAATCTGATACCTCAAATTTTCAGGCAGACAGGCCGGTTCTGAAAACTGCCTGTGAGTAAGCAGTTGATAAGGCTTTAGGGAGGCCAGATAGCCAGTTTCAAGCCATTTGGTCATTTTAAGGCATTTTCTGACCCTATGGCTTTTCAATGAAGCTTATCGCCGCTTTGCTATTCCCAGATTCTGTGAGTTGGCAGGGATGATTTGTAGTTAATTATCTCTAAAGTGGGCATGATGAAAACTTTTGTAGCCTGAAAGTACAAATTGTGCAAATAAAGCCATCTCAGAAAAAGGTTGTTGTTGTTTTTTAATTTTATGTGTATGAGTGTACTGTCTGCATGTAGGTGGGTGCACCTATGTCGTGTAATGCTGTGGAGGTCAGAAGAGTAAGAACTGGAGTTAAAGACAGTTCTTAGCCTCCATATGGGTGCTGGGAATCAAACTCTGGTCCTCTGCAAGAGCAGTCAGTGCTCTTAACCACTGAGCCATCTCTCCAGCCCCAGAAAAAGTTGATATTTAAAAGAGTATTCTCTACTCTCTTAGCCAGTGTGGTGGCACATGCCTTTAATTCCAGCACCCAAGAGACAGAAGCAGGTGGACCTCCATGAGTTCAAGGCTAGCTACATAGTGAGTTCCAAGCCAGCTGTGGCTACAGGGTGACCCTGTCTCAAAAGACTACAAGAACAAAAAGAGTACTCTCCTATTTTGGGTAGGTCTACCTAATATCCTCATTAGGTAAGTTATACCATTTCATCATGCATTCTTTGTAAATATTGCCAAGACTCAGCACATGCCACACAGAGACGGGTGAGCTCCAGGCTCAGTGAGAACAACCTTATCTCAAAAAAAACAAGGTAGAGATGTTAGGCCTGCTTCTCCACAAGACCTTGCAGACTTGGGATCCTGTTCCATGTTCCTGGACTCCAGGCGGGATGCCCCCTGATTTCCAGGAAGTGCCACCCAGGGTGAGGCTCTACTCTTTCCTTTTCTCCCTTCCACAGTGTTAGGTCTGGGCTTCCCAGCATCCTAAGAGCCACAGGTGTCCGCTTCCTCCAGAAGCTGTCAATCTTCTGACCTCTTCCCCTGTACCTGAGGTCCCGCCCAATAGACATAAATGGGTGGACCCCAGCTGCCATCTTGCTCTCTGTCTCCCTCTGCCCCCTGCCATGCTGTCTGGTCCCACCACGTGTCTGCAGGCAGCTCGCGCTGGCAGTCCCACATGGAAGTAAAGCATGTTCCTGGAGTGACCTAAGCCTCATGTGCCTTTTTATCTGGGGGCTTGGGACGTGGGGCCTTTTTATAACCTAACACACAGGGGCTCCCACAAATCTGAGACGCTTTCCATTTCCCCCTGTCTCCTTCGCTCCACATGGCCTTTCCTAGACCCAGGAGGAATGCTCCAATCTCTCTCTCTCTCTCTCTCTCTCTCTCTCTCTCTCTCTCTCTCTCTCTCCAAGTATGGAAGCCTCGCACTCAAAAGGGGGAGCCCAAGGGCTTATCCCCCCTTGACTGTCTCCTCCGCTCTCTGAAAGCACTCCATGTTTCTAAGGATATTGACCCTAAACTCCTTAAGAGACTTTGTTCTGTTACCTGGCCACAATATCAACTAGATAATAATCTTGCCTGTCCTGAGATGGGTACCCTAGATCTCAGCTTTGAGAGACTTCTGCCAGCATACTGGTAAATGGTCTGAGTGTCTGTACAGGCATTCGTTTCCTTCTGCTCTTGTTCCTCTCTCTGTTCTTGCCACCCCCATCAAGTTCTCCTCTCCAAGGCCACTCAGTTGACAGAATCCAGGCCTGAGTCACCTAAATTCCAAACCACCAACTCCTCTGACCCTCTCCCTATTCCCTGGACCAGGCCTCTAAATCTACTTTTGACCTTGACCTGGCTCCCCACTCCTGTCCCACCGAGCCTCCCCCTCCAATCCCCCCTACTGCAGCCTCCACTCCCTCCCCATGCCCTGTACCCACTGCCCTCCCCACTCCTGTCCCACTGAGCCTCCCCCTCCAATCCCCCTACTCCAGCCTCCACTCCTTCCCTATGCCCTGTACCCACTGCCCTCCCCAGTCCTGTCCCTTCCCCTCCAATCCCCCCCACTGCACCTCCACTCCCTCCCTATGCCCTGTACCCACTGCCCTCCCCACTCCTGTCCCATCCAGCCTCCCCCTCCAATCCCCCCTTCTGCAGCCTCCACTCCCCCCCCATGCCCTGTACCCACTGCCCCTCCCTTAACTCTGGCCGTTGCTACTCTTCTTCTGGACCCTTCCCTTCGCCCCACCTTCTCCTGTCCTCCACCCTCCTCTCCCTCCTCAGGGACCCCATCCTCTCAAACCCTGCCCCCTCCCCATCTCCCATCACACTCCTGCCAATCCAGGTGGGCTTTTTCCTCTCCAGGAGGTAGCAGGTGCGCATGGCTTGGTCTGCGTTCATGTTTCCTTTTTCCTGGGTGATCTGTCTCAAATTGAAAACTGCATGGGCTCTTTCTCCACTGACCCTACTAGCTATATAAAAGAGTTTTGTATGCTCACCCAAAGTTATGATCTTTCCTCGCATGACCTTTTTGTGATTCTTTCCAACTCTCTTACTTCCGATGAAAAGGAATCGGTTTGGACAGCCACTCAAGCCCATGGGGATGAAACCTTTCCTTAATGCCTGGGGGGATGCAGCTGTACCTCACCAAGACCCCGTTTGGCCCAACCCTGATAATTTAGCCAAGGATCATATGATAACCTGTCTCCTGGAAGGTCTTCTGAAGGCTTCGCACAAGATTGTCAATTTTGATAAGATCCAGGAACTCATGATAAGAATGAGAACCCTCCCAATTCCTATCTAGACTCACAGGCTCTTCTAAGATAAACCCAAGACCTTGAGTCTCATGAGGACACTCTTATGTTAAATCACCATTTTATTACGCAATCCGCTCCTGATATAAGAAAAAAAACAGGCACTTAGAAAAGGGGCCAAAGGATGCACGCCCCCCCCCCGAAGATCTGCTTGAAAAGCCATTTAAAGTTTACAATGGCTGGGAGGAGCAGGACACTGCTGAGTCACAGGCACAGCATAGCCACACCTGCCATCTCACGGCCACCACCCTCAGGGTTCTTCCAGGGGAGCTACCCACTGCCAACACACACCACTGGAAAGAAGGAACTGACTCTGCCACCAGGGCCCTGCTTCAAGTGTGGGCAAGCAGGACACTGGGTCCATACCTGTTCTGCACCCCATCAACCAGGGGAACCATGTCCTGCATGTGGTGAAAGGGGTCACTGGAAAAATGACTGTCCTACTGTGCCAATGCGTGAACGACCAGCCCCCTCCACACCGCCACCCCCTCAACATCCCAACACTGTCCATGATCTTCTGGAACTGGTGGCTGAAGATTGATGTGGCTCTGCACCTCCATCCGGGATGCCTCTATTACCATCACCATGGAAGAGCCCAGGGTAATAGCCACTTCAGTAGGTAAGGCCTTTATTTGTCATTAATGTGGATGTCACATGGTCTGTCCTCCCACTGTACCCAGGAAAAAGCTTCCCCTCACAGATCTCCATGGCAGGTATCAATGGGAAGACCCACAATCCTAGAAATACAGGGACAATTCCCTGTGTCTTCTGGCATATTCCCCTCATCCACTCTTTCCTCATCCTACCCTCCTGCCTGGCTCCCCTCCTAGGAAGGGAGTTAATACAAAAGTTGTCATTCACCTTATCCCTTCTCTCCTGCTCCCTAATTTTCATCCTCACTTTTTTTTTTGGTCTTTTCAAGACAGGGTCTCCCTGTAGCTCCGGCTGTCCTGGAACTCACTCTGTAGACCAGGCTGGCCTTGAGCTCACAAAGATCCGCCTGCCTCTGTCTCCCGAGTGCTAGGATTAAAGGCGTGCGCCACCATGCCCGGCATGCTCACTTGTATCTCTTCAGGTAAACCTCAATCTCACTCTTAGCCACTCCCAGCCTCTGAAGTTGACCCTAGAGTATGGGACTCTTCTACCTTGGGGCTGACCTCCCACAACGCCCCAATTCACATTGCTGTCAAAGACCCCTTTGTCTTCCCTTGCAGGGCCCGATACCCTATTTCCCTTAAACATCGGCAGGATCTCAAACCCTTTATTCGATAGTTACTTAAGGCAGGCCTCCTCAAACCCACTCGCTCTCCCTACAACATCCCAGTTCTCCCGTGAGCAAGCCTGATGGGTCCTATTCATTTGGCTCAGGATCTCTGCCTCATCGATGATGCTGTAGGCCCCCTCCATCCAGTTGTCCCCAACCCATACTCCCTACTAGCCCAATATTCCCTCCTCCACCTCTCACTTTACTGTATTAGACCTTAAGGATGCCTTTTTCTCTATCCCCTTGCACTCCAACTCACACGACTGCTTTGCCTTCACCTGGGAGGACCCTGATACAGGCACAAGCTCCCAGCTGACTTGGACAGTTCTCCCTCAGGGGTTCAGGGACAGCCCCCATTTATTTGGTCAAGCTGTGGCTCAGGATCTATCTGCTTTAGACTTATACCCATCCACTTTGCTGCAATTTACTGCAATTTATTCCTATGTCCCCCCTCCCTTGCCACCTCTAAAACTCACACTGCTCTCCTCCTCACCTTCCTTGGAGAAAAGGGCTACCAAGACTCCCCTTTCAATGCCCAACTCTCCCTTCCCCAAGTTAAGTGCCTTGGGTTTCTACTCACCCACCTCCCACACCGTAACCATTGATGTCAGAAACTATCCCAAATCCCTACAGCCTCCCACAACCAAGGAAGCAATCCTTTCTTTTCTGGGTATAGAAGGCTGTCTAAGTACATGCATTCCTAACTTTGCCATCCTGGTGAAGCCCCTGTGCCTGTGGGACTTTTGGATCCTGTTGGAGCTGCCATCTTTTTTATCCAAGATGCCCTCCTTCAGGCCTCCGCTCCGGCCCTTCCTGCCTTCACTGCCCCATTCCTCTCCTATGTCTGTGACCCCTGTGGCTCTAGGGGTCCTGGGCCAAATGAAGTGAACTACTTTTGCCCCTGTGGCTTATTTGTTCAAGCAACTGGACTCCACCATCCCTAGGTGGCAGCTTTGCCTTTGAACTTGGGCTACTGCAGCCTTTCTGACACAGGGAAGTCTTAAGCTAACCTTGGGAAAATCTGTCACTGTCCTTCCCCCCCACACACACCATCTCCAGGATTTACTCACTTTTCTCTGGCTACTCTAGCCCCCTCCAAAATTACAACTATTCCACACTGCCCTCTTTGAAAACCCATCCCTCAGCCTTGACTCATGTCCTCCTGTCAACCCCTCCACTCTCCTTCCCTTACCCGGACCTCTTACTCTTGCTTAGAAATGCTTCAGGTGCTCACTTACTGGGAACCATTTATCTCCCCTAATCCCCTACTTGACCCCACTTTGACTTGGCTTATGGACAGAAGCTCAACCCTTGCCCCTACCGGGTCTCGAAGGGCAGGCTATGGCATTGTCTCTCCACCAAACATCATTGAGAGAGGGCCCCTTCCCCCAAGGATCATCTCCTAGAAAGCAGAATTGGTAGCCCTTACAAGGGCACTAACCCTTGCCCAGGGATGAAAGGTGACCATATACACTGACTCTAAATATTCCTACCATATCCTTCATCACCATGCAGCCATCTGGAAGGAGCAAGGACTCTTGACTATGAGAGGAACCCCCATCACCAATGCCCCCCTCATCCTCAAGCTCTTAGAAGTTTTGTATCTCCCTTCTAAAGCAGCCATTGTTCACTGCAGAGGTCACCAGCCCACATCTGATCCCATAGCTGGGGCAATGATCTGGCAGACTGCGTGGCTAGGGAAGCTAGCCAAGCCCCTTTTAGGGCCTCATATATCTCTTCCCTGACTGCTGCTTTCTCTCCCTCCTATTACCCCAATCAATATGCCCTCCTCTCTGCTCTGGGTGCCACGCCAGGGATGGCTACTCCTCGGAGACAAATACCGTCTCCCCCTCCTATTACCCCAATCAATATGCCCTCCTCTCAGCTCTGGGTGCCACACCAGGGCTGGCTACTCCTCGGAGACAAATACCGTCTCCCCCTCCTATTACCCCAATCAATATGCCCTCCTCTCTGCTCTGGGTGCCACGCCAGGGCTGGCTACTCCTCGGAGACAAATACCGTCTCCCCCTCCTATCACCCCAATCAATATGCCCTCCTCTCTGCTCTGGGTGCCACACCAGGGCTGGCTACTCCTTGGAGACAAATACCATCTCCCTAAGGACCAAGCTCTCCCATTTTGACCCGATTGCACCAGATTTTTCACATTTGATCATGTGCACTCTGCAAATTCTTGGACCCCTCCTCTTTTACCCAAACTTCCAATTCTCACTGATATTCCCAGCTCTTCTCTGTCTGTGCCCTCTGTCCTTCAGGCCTCATCAACACCTCGGCATTCTCCCAGGGGTTGACTGGCAAATCAACTTTACCCACATGCCTCCCTGTAAGAGTGTCAAACATCTCTTAGTAATAGTTGATACCTTTACAGGCTGGATTGAAGCTTTTCTTACCAAGAAGGAGACATCAGATGTTGTTGCTACCCATCTGATCCAACATATTCTCCCTCATTTTGGCTTCCCACTTGGCCTCCAATTAGATGATGGTCCAGCTTTTGTCTCAAAAGTGACCCAGTCTCTCAGGTTCTGGGCATCACTTGCAGGCTTCATGTTCCCTATCATCCTCAATCATCAGGAAAGGTAGAGAGAGCTAACTCCCTTCCTAAGGATCAACTGACCAAGCTGTCTTTTGACCTCCAACATTCGTGGACCTCTCTCTTCCCTTTGGCCTTAACAAGACTTAGAGCTGTTCCCTGACCACCCCCCCATCCTTAGTCCCCTTGAATTAACGTATGGCCAGCCCTACCTAGTAAGTAAACTTCTACTGGAAGATCCACCTCTTCCTTATGACTACCTGCCTGCCCTCTCTCTCCTAAGACAACTCCTCAGGGATCACACCTATTACATCATCCCACAGGCCTATAGGGATCATGTAACCTGCCTTCTACAACATGAAGACTACACCTTCCTCTGCTTGACCACCAAGGACAAAACCACTGGGACAGCCCTATAATCCTGCTGGCATGGACCTTACCTGACCCTGTCTACACCTATTACAGCCAAGCTCCTTTGGATCCAGGGCTGGATATATCTCTCTAAACTCAAGCCTGCAAGGGCTCACAGCAAGTATTCAGCCACCCCAACTGGAACTGTAAAACTTAAGATCCAGAGAGTCCCACCCTTGCCTTCTATACAAGAATAGCCATCTGGTCACATATCACTATGTGGTACTTAAAATCTTTCACCTGTCTCTTTCTCATAACCATCCCTCTAACCCTGACCACCATCACTCCAGAGTCCTGTATCTTGCATCTGTACATGTACAGGTTTGAAGTCTGGACACTCCATGATAAAAACCAGGAAACCAGGCTCTTTAAGTATTCGGAATGCCAGTTCTCCTCTTGCCCCTCCATCTCATTTTCCTTTGACAATCTTGATATGTGAACTATATTAAGATCCTCTGCTTTATCAGAGAACAGGACAATGATGACTGTAAGGGGGCAGGGATGAGAAGGCTGTCCATCCTGGTCCTGTAAGTACCATTGGTTGGGGCTTGTGTGGGGAATGCAACCCAAACAACTTTTCTCCAAATCAGGAGAGAAAAATGTAACTTTTAAAATCACCCACCCCTCTTCCTGGCCCAGGGATCATGTGGCAGCTGCAGGCATCTTTTATGAAGCACATTTTTTTTATTCAGCCAGAAGCAGGATAAAGATTAAAAAGAGTGTCTGAACTGGTAAATGAAAAGCTGAAAGGAGCCAGGGGCTCCCCCCCCCCCAAAAAAATAAACCCTGAGTGAGCCCTGAGGACCAGATCCTCAACTGACCTTAAGGAAACAAAAACCTTGGTTAATCTGGGCTAACTGTGTGGTCTTAACCATCCAAAAGGAAAGTAAAACCAGAAATAAATAATCAGTAAGGCCTGAGAAATTGTACTTCAGAGATAAAACTTGAGATCTTAGTAAAAAGACAAAACAGAAAAGAGAGCACTGTTGTTTGGCCCGTCTTCAATTCTTACTGGCAAGGGCATCTACTCTGTGGCAGCCACTACTTTTGCCATTCTTCAAAGACATGAGACACAGCTTTTTAACCCTCCAATATGGACTGAAGACTCATGTCTCTCCAAGAATCCTCCAAACCGTCAATGCCAGATGGAGACTGCTGAGATACCCAGCTTGTGGACTGAGCAGCTACTGGGATTTCAGCTTCATCAGAGTATAGACTGCCATTGTTGGACCACCCAGGTTGTATCATGGAGACCAGTACAGGAAGATCAAGACAGGACACGTGCTTACTGGACCACATTTGGGTGACCATGGGAGGGGAAGACCCCAGTGTGGAGCACAAGGGCAAGGTTGATGGTTGTTTGGGCTTGGCAAGGAGGAACCTTCAAACACATGTTTTAAGGAAAACATGACAT
>VZQC01005128.1:20336-67282 GCA_009823505.1 Rhizomys pruinosus
AGGAGGAGGAGGAGGAAGAAGAGGAGGAGGAAGGAGGAGGAGGAGCCTATCTCCCAGTCAGTCAACTTCACCCAGTTTTTCAAGAAGTGCTGGGGTAGTTGGAAGACCATGTGTGCAAAGGAGAAGTCAAAGTTCGAAGACATGGACAAAAGTGACAAAGCTCATTGTGACAGGGAGATGAAGAATTATGTTCCTCCCAAATGGGATAAGAAAGAAAAGAGGGGCTGGAGAGATGGCTCAGCACTGACTGCTCTTGCAGAGGACCCAGGTTCAATCCCCAGCACCCACAGGGCAGCTAAGAACCATTTTAGGCTGGGTGTGGTGGGGCACGCCTTTAATCTCAGCACTTGGGAGGCAGAGGCAGAGGCAGGCAAATCTCTGTGAGTTCAAGGCCAGCCTAGTCTACATAGTGAGCTCCAGGTCAGCTGGGACTAAAAGGAGACCCTGTCTCAAAAAAAAAAAAAAAAGAGCCCAATCCTCCCCAAAGACCACCATCTGCTTTCTTCTCATTTTGCTCAGAGCATTGCCCAAAGATCAAGAGTAAACAAACACCGAGGCCCTGTCTATTTGAGATACTGCAAGGAAATTGGGTGAGATGTGGTCTGAACAGTCAACCAAAGATAAACACCCGTATGAGCAGAAAGCTGCCAAACTAAAGGAAAACTACGAAAAGTATATCGCTGCGAACCATGCCAAGGGCAAGAGTGAGGTGGGAAAGAAGGGCCCTGGTAGGCCAACAGACTCTGAGAAGAATGTGCCAGAGGATGAGGAAGAGGAGGAGGAAGAAGACGAAGATGACGAGGAAGAAGAGGAGGATGAAGACGAAGATGATGAGGAAGAGGAGGAGGATGAAGAATAAACAGCTGTCCTGTAATATGTGTGGGGTGTGCCAGCTCAGGCAATTGTTTTGCTAAAAATGTGAAATTCAAGTGCAACTCAACATTAGCATCGGTATAAAAACACTGCAGAGTTTTGTATAGCTGATGAGATTCTTATTTTTTTTCTTTTTGAGATAGGGTCTCCCTGTAGTCCCAGCTGTCCTGGAACTCACTATGTAGACCAGGCTAGCCTTGAACTCACAGAGATCTGCCTACCTCTGCCTCCTAAGTGCTGGGATTAAAGGCATGTGCCACCACGGCCCCCACACAACCCGTATTTTTAAAAAAGTAGTTTCTCCCGGGGCTTGGTGGCACACACCTTTAATCTCTGCACTTAAGAGGTAGAGGTAAGCAGATCTCTGAGTTCAAGCCCAGCTTGGTCTACAGAGTGAGTTCCAGGACAGCTGGAGCTAGAGGGAGACCCTGTCTACCACCCCCCAAATCGTGGGTTTAAAAAAAATACAGGTTGTAGCTTTTTGTGAGGGGCTACTACATGAAGTTAGATTTTAAAGATTTTGATGTTGAATGTTCCTAAATATTTGTTTCTTTAATTTCTTTAGTATGGAAACACAGCAAACTTCATAGAAACTTGTATTGCTAGTAAATTTTGGGTTTTTTAAGATGTTACATTTTTTAATTGTAATAAAATTATGTATATTAGTAAAAATAAATAAATAAAATCAACCCAGCTGGGTGTGGTGGCGCATGCCTTTATTCTCAGCACTTGGAAGGCAGAGGCAGGTGGATCTCTGTGAGTTCAAGCCCAGCTTGGTCTACATAGTGAGTTCCAGGAAAACTAAGATTATAGGGAGACCCTTTCTCAAAAAGATCAAAAAGAAAACAGCCCAAGGATTATTGAATGATAATCACTTTCCATGTAAATCTTCCACATAACAAATAGGCCTGAAATGGCCTTCCCTCCAGAAAACCGAGTAGCTATGGCAGTTATGTGATACCTTGTGGCAATGAGTGCCTCTAAGCACCCATTTTAGCCAAGAGGGGACCTGAACTAATAAGACCTGTTCATATTATTCTTGAAATCATGCTCCTGAACAAAGACCTTTCTTTTACTTGTCTTTAGGGCAGGGCATTTATTAATACTAGTAAAATATATTTGTAATGCCATTAGGCTTATAAGGATTTTTCTGAGGGGTTCCCATAAATTTGAGTTCTAAGTTCTACTTTGGACAGATGTTATAGCCATACCAAAATGTAAAGAATTTCAAGTCTTTTTCCAAGAGCTTTCCAAAAATAGATGTTGTAAAGAACCATTCTCAGAGCAAAGCAGCCTCCATTTTAATCAGATCAGCTGTGCCTGCTTGCAAGAGGCCATCATGATGCCCCTGTGGAGTGTGGACATTTCCTCAAAGGAGGGGGCTGGAGGGTCAATGGAGGTCACCTGAGTGTCCAACTGCTCCTCCCAGACATACGTAAGCAATGGCATGTGGCTTATGGGTATCAGGAAGTGTTCAAGCATGTAGGTAGGGGTAGGTTAACTGAGAAGGAATCCATCTACATCTATGCAGCTAAGGGCAAATCATCATCCATGCTAGAACAGACCTTCCAACACCTGCTTCAGTGACACTCATGCTCCTACCAGGAACCCCTCACCCATGCTCTGTAAGTAAGCCCAGTAAATTCAATGGTTTCTCCAGGGTGAACTTTGGTAGAATTATGCTTTACTTTGTGGTCGGGACCTTATGAGGAAGGAGTAAAAGTCCTTCCCTGGGAAGGACTTCTCATAGCAGGAGATAGACACTGTGTTCAACCATATCAGAGTGTGAGGAACCTAGCAAGAAGTAAAAGGCATGGATTGTAGATGCAGCTTTGAATCAAACTACTGCTACCTACTCACTAGCTGCATAGCCTCCTGAAAGAGCTTAATCTGTCTAACCTCGGTTTCCTCAACCACAAACAGTAAAAAATAGTGAGAACTGGGGGCTGGAGAGATGTCTCAGTGGTTAAGAGCACCAGCTGCTCTTGCAGAGGACCTGGGTTCAAATTCCAGCATGCATATGATGTCTAACAACCATCCATAACTCTAGTTCCAGGGGATCCGACTCCCCTGTCTGACCTCTGTGGCACTGCGTGACATGGGTGCACTTACACATATGCAGGGAACACAGGAAATAAAAACAATAGTGAGAACTGAGAAAAGGCAAATAAACCATTCACACAGTGGGACAAGTAGCTAAGAACTCAGCATGTTGCCTCACATTGTTCCCCAGAATTCAGAGTCCCATCTAGCAGTACCATCTGCAGGTCCTCTGTGAAGTGAGTCTGTAATGTGAACCATTGAGAGTGACTACAAGAAAAGCCTGAAGAAATGACACGATACCCCTTTTGACTACTTACTACATTCTGGTTATTAGATTCAAATTGACCATGACTTCTTTTCTGATTATAAAAAAAAATACTGTCATACAAGTTACAAAGAAAAATTAAATTAATAGGAGGAAAAATAATCACAAACATAATTGAAAGACTATACATAAAATTTGTAACATGATTCAAGAAGAGATTTTCCCATTAGCTTTAGAATATTGTCATTTTTCACAACTTTAATGTGTTATATTTTTAAAAATTAATAAATGTAGCTCAGCTTAATAATGAATTTTGGAGGACTTGAGAGGGCTTAGTAGTTAATTGCATGTCCTTCTCCTGGAGAGGACCAAGGTTGAGTTCCCTACACACACATGGTGGTCCACAGCCGTCTATCACTACAGTTCCAGGAGATCCAATGCCCACTTCTGGCTTCTAGGTATACTGTGCACATATTTACATACATGTTTGCAAAACACTAATACACATAAATATAAAAAGAAAAATTTTAAATACCTTTTTTGAGGTAAAGAAGAAGAAAAAAGAAGAAAAATGTGCATATTTTCAGAAGTATGCAATAGTTGTTAGGTTACAATGATGAAAGCTCTTCAGTTTACAAAGTTAAATGCAAAACATCACTCTCCTAAACTAGAAGATAGAGGGGAAATAGCCTACAAGGATTGAGAGTAAGCCATCTTCATGCAGAACATGAAAGTCATCCCTGACTGGGCTCACATTACTAATTATATTAATATCTAGTTCAATGCATACGGGCATGCCTTTTGTACTTGAGATGCGTGCGGAGTACATTGAGCTGAATTCTTAGAAAGTTAAATTTCATCCTAGCTCTCCTGCACACTACTGCTGTCCTCTCTGTCTCTCTCAAATGTCACCAGTCACATAGACTACCTCATGACAGTCTGCATGTATTGTGATGTCACCCAGCACTTCCTTTACTCTGGGTAGTCTGAAGGGCACTTTCTGTGTGTGGAGTACAGCCTACTACATTAGCAAAATATATAACTGAAGGAACACAGTATGACCGCCTGTGATTTCATTTCTATCCTTAAGAAGCAATGAATAACTCTTCCAAATTATGCCGCAAGACTTCTTTTCCAAGAGGCAATATATTCTGCAATCTCATTGACAAGATTGTTAAGAGACCCTCCTTGCGGTTTTGGGGTCAGTGGGGGTATCACTGTTATGAGCCTAGAATTTATAGAACATTGGCAAAAATTCTGAGGTACGTCGACTTGGATGGGTTTGACATACTACTCACAGACTATATTGCATTTGTGGAAAAATCAGGACACCGTTTTGAACTCAACTTTAATCTTGAGTTTACTGAAATATGTGTGAATACAATTCTATACTGGGTTTTTGCCAGAAAAGGTAATCCTGACTTTGTGGAATTGCTTCTCAAGAAGACGAAAGACTATGTTGAAGACAGAAGCTGCAACCTGGCCCTGATATGGAGGTAATCGTCTCATGTTTTTCCAATAGAAAGCAGTGCTTGGCTGTAGGAAAGCCTAGAACTTTTTCCTAAGATTATTGTACATGGTGGGAATATGTGGGTAAGGAGTCCAGAAAGTTGCTCACTTGTTTGTTATTCCTTCTTTATGGAATTCAATGGATTTTTTTGTACTAATGTTTTCAGTGTTTCTGCTCTATACACCTTATATGTCAAGGTAATAAAATGTTAGGAAATTCACCAAATCCTTATTTTGTAAGGCAAACTGAGTACTCTTTTTTCCTTTTTCAGTAAATGTAACACACGATTGCTACTATAAAGAAAGTACATTAAAACATATACCAAATTGCTATGTAATTAAGAATGTAAAGTAATATTTCTTTTTACCTGCATGCAAGTCTACTGTTAAAAGGTGAATTCCTAAACATGTTTTAGAATTAATCTATAGTTTTTTTCAGATGTTATAATCTTGGTATATGTGTGGAGTGTATACATGCATGTTTTGGAGTAATATAAAATTAAAGGGAACAACAACAAAGACTTGTTCAAAGAACTGACTGAAACAGTGAACTTCTGCCCAAAACAGTAAACTTCTGCATCGAAAAATTTACAAAAGGCTGGAAAGAGGATGTAAGACTTGTATGGCAGAATGCGTGAGCTCTGGTGGGGCAGGGGCATGGATGGGGGAATGGGTCTGGATTTGATTAAGAAATATTATATGAAATGCACAAAAATTCAATAAAAATTTAATTTTAAAATATCTTATTTTGCATTCAAACTTAAGTTTTAATATTAAAATTCTCAATTTGATAAACGATAAAGTAATAAATTCCCTTCTATTGACTCAGCCTGTGCTACCCTTATTGCTGTGGCTTTTAGTACTTTACCCCGTGTATAGTTGTGCTAAGATTCCTCCTGCCCCTCAGTAATACACACAGATACTGCTATGCAGGGTAGATGTTTAAAACATAAAACTTTCAAATAGTCTCTTTAACTTGACAAACACTTAGGTAATAACAAAGCCTTCCCCTTACTCCTGAATAAACTGTTAGCTATCTATGCTCTAGAGAGAGATGTCCAATTTTCCTTGTTTTTTTTTTTTTTTAATGAATTTGGTAGAGTGAAAGTACTCCAGATTGCTAAAGTACATTGTCCAACAATTCTTTCAAAGAGGTTATATCAGAAATAAACTTCTTGAATCCTTCAATATCAAAAAATACCTTGGTCTTGCCCTTAAAATTGAATGCCAGCTTGACTGGATAAAGGATTCTTAGTCGAAAGCCTTCTTTTTGCAGAACTTCTATGATTCTGGCCCACCTATTTCTAGCATCTATGGTGCCTGGTGACAAGTCAGCTGTCATGCAGATTCTTTTTCCTCTGTAGGTTATTTTTCTTTTCTCTCTCTAGAAGCTTTTTTTTTTTTTTTTTTTTTGGTCTTTTTGAGACAGGGTCTCCCTGTAGCCCCGCTGTCCTGGAACTCACTTTGTAGACCAGGCTGGCCTTGAACTCACAAAGATCCGCCTGCCTCTGCCTCCCAAGTGCTAGGATTAAAGGCGTGCGCCACCACGCCCGGCCTCTCTAGAAGCTTTTAAGATTTTCTGTTTATCACTAGAAATACAACACTTCATCAAGATGTGTCTAGGTGTGAGTCTGTGTTCATCAACTGTATCGGGTATTTGATGACTGCTGATAATCTCAATACTCAATCCTTAAGCTCTCGAAAGTTTTCTTTGATGATTTCCTTAATTATGTGCTCTGCTCCATTCTCTTTGTCATCTTTTTCTGGAATTCCTATGACTCTGATGTTGGAGCTTCAAAGTCTGTCTTCTTTATCTCTTAGCCTTTCTTTATCAATTGTCTCCTTGGCCAATTGGGCTGTATCCTTAGTCAATCCTTCCAGTACATCTTCTTGATCATTCACCATTTCTTCAATCATGGAGGCTAAGCTCTATTCAGATCATCCGGTGAATTTTTAATCTCTAAGACCTCTGTGTAGTGTATTTTCTTTACATTTTCAGCCTCCCCTTGCAACTCTCTAAACATATCGATCACACTTCTAAACTTTTCACCAGTTTCCTGGATTAAGGCCTCTTCTTTGGCTTCTATTTGTGGAGGTTTTTATTATTTTTTTATTATTTTTTATGTGTATGAGTGTACTGTCTGCATGTAGGTTGGTGCACCTGTGTCGTGCAATGCTGCGGAGGTGAGAAGAGGGCGTCAGATTCCCCTGGAACTGGAGTTAAAGATGGTTCTTAGCTGCCATGTGGGTGCTGGGAATCAAACCCGGGTCCTCTGCAAGAGCAGTCGGTGCTCTTAACTGCTGAGCCATCTCTCCAGCCCCTGCAGAGTTTTGTGTCTCCTTTTCTCTATGTTCTTCAGAAATGAGGTAAATTGTGAGGGAGCACTCAGATTTGCAGGTGAATGCCATTTAGGATCACCATTAGTTATCTCTAGTGATATTTCAACTCTTCAACCTCAGGACATAGCAGTTCCTTCTGCCTCCTAGCACTTCGCCAGCTTTTTCTTCTTGGAGTTCCAAACCAGGTAACTAAGGGCAAGTTCCTTAAGTCCAAATAAGTTCTCCTTTTTCTTAGTTTTTATTTTTACTTCTTCCTCTGACTTACAATCTATTACCAACCCAATTAAACTTATTTCCTCAACACCCTGCTTTGTATCTACCACAGTAAGGCCCTGAAAAGTTGAGCCCCATTTTTGATGTAATACTGAGGACTCTTCCTCCTGGCCTGTCTCTGAGTTCTCTCCTCCCTCCTCCTCCCCTGAGGTATGTTCTTCCTCTTCTGTCTCTGATGCCTCTTCCTCCTCCCCCATCTCTGAGCCCTTTTCTTCCTCCTCCCCCAATTCTGAACCCTCTTCTCCCATGTCTCCCTCTGAAGTTTCTTCTCCCTCTTCTCCCTCTCAGGTTTCTCCATCTGCCTCTAGCCTTGAAGCCTCTTGCTTCCCTGACATAGAATCTTCATGGATCCTCACCTCTGGCTTAGCGATTCTGACCTCTTTGATGAACAGGAAGCTCGGACCCTCACTTGCTCTTCCTCTAGTTTCACACTTTACATCTCCTAAAGTTTTACCCAGTTTTTCTCGAATCTAAGTTCTTCTTTGATTCGCTGTTTCATTTTGTCGGAGCACATCCTTCAGTAATTCCTTCATGAAAGACTTTTTGCTGATAAATTTTCTGAGGCTTTGAAGGTCTGCAAAATGTCTTTACTTCCCCATCACATTTAAATGCTAAGTTAACCATGCACAGCAGCTCAGGTTCAAGATCATTTTCATCCTGCACTTTGTTTTTTTTTTGTTGTTGTTTTTTTTTGGCATTTTTGAGACAGGGTCTCCCTTTAGTCCCAGCTGGCCTAGACCTTGTCACGTAGAACAGGCTGGCCTTGACCTCACAGAGATCCACCCGCCTATGCCTGCCAAGTGCTGGGATTAAAGGTGTGTGCCACTGCACCCATCTGAAGATGGTTCGTAGCTGCCCTGTGGGTGCTGGGATTCGAACCCAGGTCCTCTGCAAGAGCAATCAGTGCTCTTAACCGCAGAACCATCTCTCCAGCCCAGGACCACATTTTTATAGTCATTCAAATGATTTTATGAAAATAAAATCCTCATGTGACCTTCACAAAGATCCTCAAGTTAATTTGCTCTAATTCCACTTGACTCTCTGGACTTTCTGGATTAGTCTGATTAGAACACATGCACATTGGCTCCTTCAGTGACAAAATATTTACTTGTCACATTTGGTGTGTTGCACAGTGACAAGAGCAAGTATGCAGAGATACAAGATCTGTGGATCAGTTAACAACTCAGATAGCTGAGATTCAAGACCAGAGATTTTCCTTGACTGTTTCTCTGTGCTTTTGAGAACTGTGGAGTGTGTTCCTGAATGATCACCTAGCACACAATCTGATAGCTGGGGTCTGGAAATACCAACAAATAAAACCCCCATTAGGAATTTTGTTATTTATGTGTGTAACTTCAGAGAAGATCAGCTTCTAAAGCTGAGGGCTGCCAACTAGGCTAAGTAAAGCCCAGGGGTAGCCTCAGCCAGGCCAATGGGCAAGAAAAATGGAGTAAACCAAGAAAGAGAAAATACACAAAAAGTTAAATATGGATGGTGAGAGGGGAACTTGTAATGGAAAATGCAAGATGAAAGAGAAACCCTCAGTATATCATGATGATAGGATCATTCACATGTGTGTGTGTGTGTGTGTGTGTGTGTATGTGTGTGTGTGTGTATTTTGCTGGGATAGAACTTGCCCACACGAACAGTAGTAAAGCCTTCTACAACTGAGTTCCATTCCTTATTCTCCACCTGTGAAAGGGAGAACTATTCAAAGGGACAGTTTTAAAATTAAAATTCTAATGTGGAAGCAGTCGCAGAATCAGTCAATCCAGGTAATTCTACTTTGCACAGTCTCAAGTCTTCAGAACCAGTGTTTTGCATTTGGGTGGAGCCTGTTAATCTGTTGGGAATTCTTTTCTTTGTACAGCAGCCTTGTGTGCAGTATCCAAAGGCCATGCTCCCTGATCTTTGCTGGAACAACTCTGCTACCAGAGTTAACCATTTCCTGCTGTAAATCATCCTTTGCTAACAGCCCCTGGGCTATATACTTTTCCCCCAAAGACTTATCTGGTCTCATGGCTTTAATTAACTATCATATACACATCAGTGACTTCCAAATCAATATCTCTAGACATGACCTCTCCTATGAGCCCCAGACTCTCTGTTCTGTCTGTCTAACATTGACACATGGAACAAAACAGAATACTGACTGCTCCTCACCTCATTAGCAGCTCCTTGCTTCTCTACCTTATTTCTGCTTAAGGCAGAAATCTGGGATTTATTCTTGTGTTTGTTTTTTGAGACAAGTTGTCCCTGTAGCTCCAGAGGGCCTTGAACTTACTATGTAGACCAGGCTGGCTTCAACCTCACAGAGATTCATCTGTCTCTGCCTCCTGAGTGCTGGGATTGAAGATGTGGTGGGGGTGGGGGAAGGCTGTATTCTTGATTCTTTTCTTCCTTTTCTTTTTTATTATTTGCTTATTTTTTAAGGGATTCTACAATATAAGAGCACAGTTGTTTTCAGATCACATGGACGTTGCTCAGTTTGCCATACAATTAGGTAATTGGTGCTAGCATCCACAGATGAGGGACAACATTCATCATTAGTTTTTCTGGGACTGTGTTACTTCACTCAGCATGATATCTTCTAGCTCCAACCATTTACCTGCAAAGTTCATGATGTCATCTTTCTTTACTGCTGCATAGAACTCCATTGTGTAGATGTACCATATTTTCTCTATCCACTCGTCAGTTGAAGGGCACTTGGGTTGGTTCCATCTCCTTGCTATTGTGAAGAGAGCTGCAATAAACATGGCCATGCATGTATCTCTGCGGTAAGATGGGTCTTCTGGGTACATACCCAGGAGTTGTATGGCTGGGTCAGGCGGCAAGTTCATTCCAAGTCTTCCAAGGGTTCTCCACACTGCTTTCCATAGTGGCTGTACCAGTTTACATGCCCACCAGCAGTGGATGAGTGTTCCCCTTTTCCCACAACCTCTCCAGCACTTGGTATCATTTGTTTTCTTGATCCTAGCCAGTCTTATTAGAGTAAGATGATATCTTAAAGTGGTTTTGATTTGCATTTCCTTAATGATTAGTGATGTTGAACACTTCTTAAGGTGTTTCTCAGCCATCTCTAATTCCTCACTTGTGAAGTCTCTGTTCAGCTCTTTGCTCCATCTATTGAGTGGGTCATTTGTTTTCTTTCTTCTTTGTTTTTTGAGTAGTTTATATATTCTGGAAATCAATGCTTTGTCAGATGTTTCTGCAGTGAAGGTTTCCTCCCACTCTGTGGGATTTCTCTTCACTTCCTTGATTGTTTCTTTTGATGTACAGAAGCTTTTGAGTTTAATGAGGTCCCATTTGTCAATTGTCGACCTTAATTCTTGCGCAGCTGCTGTCTGATTTAGGAAGTCTTTTCCTACGCCTATGTCTTGTAGTCTGCTGCCAACTTTTTCTTCTATCACCTTCAGAGTTTGGGGTTTCACGTTGAGGTCTTTAATCCATCTGGAGTTGACTTTTGTACAGGGCGAGAGGTAGGGGTTTAATTTCATTCTTCTACAAGTGGTGATCCAGTTTTGCCAACACCACTTGCTGAAGATGCTGTCTTTTCTCCATTGTGGTTTCTTGGCCCCCTTGTCAAATATGAGATGGCTGAAATTGTATGTGCTCAGATTTGGATCTTCGGTTTTGTTCCATTGGTCAACAGGTCTGTTTTTGTGCCAGTACCAGGCTGTTTTTATGACTATAGCCCTGTAGTATAGTTTAAAATCTGGTATAGAGATCCCTCCTGTGTAGCTCTTTTCACTCAGGATTGATTTGGCTATTCGGGGTCTTTTGTTTCTCCAAATGAATTTAAGAACTTTTGTTTCCAAGCCTGTGAAGAAACTCTTGGGGATTTTGATTGGGATTGCATTAAATCTATACAAGAGTTTTGGTAAAATGGACATTTTTACAATGTTAATTTTCCCAATCCATGAGCATGGGAGGTTTTTCCATCTTCTGAGGTCTTCTTCAATTTCTTTCTTTAAGGGTTTAAAATTTTTGTTGTAGAGGTCTTTGGTGTCTTTGGTTAGGTTTGTTCCTAGGTATCTTATTGTTTTTGAGGCTATTGTGAGTGGGAAGGTCTCTTTGAATTCTTTCTCCAGTTGCTTGTTCTTGGTGTAAAGAAAGGCCATTGATTTTCTAAGGTTAATTTTGTATCCTGCCACTTTGCTGAAGCTGTTAATCGTTTCTAGGAGTTTTCTGGTGGAGTTTTTTGCATCCCTTAAGTAAACAATCATATCATCAGCAAATAGGGATAGTTTGACTTCCTCTTTTCCAATTAGTACTCCTTTAATATCCTTTTCTTGCCTTATTGCTCTAGCAAGTGTTTCAAGCACTATATTGAAGAGGAGTGGTGACAGGGGGCAGCCTTGCCGAGTTCCTACCTTTAAAGGGAATGCTTCTGTCATTTCCCCATTTAGGATGATATTGGCTGTGGGTTTCCTGTATATGGCTTTGATTACATTGAGGAATGATCCCTCCAATCCAATTCCTTCTAGGACTTTAAGCATGAAGGGATGCTGGATTTTGTCAAAGGCTTTCTCTACAACAATTGAGGTGATTGTGTGGTGTGGTGGTTTGAATGAGTGTCCCCCATAGGCTGTAAGTATTCAGACATTTGTCTCCAGTTGGTGGCACTGTTTTTGGAGGTCTTAGAAGGTGTGGCCGTGCTAGAGGAAGTATGTTATTGGGGGCAGGCTTAGTGAGTTTAACAAGCCTTGTGGACTCCAGTCACCCTCTCTCTGCTTCCTATGCTCTTTGCAAGATGTGACCCTGGGCTTGCTGCTCCAGATCCAGCCGCTATGCCTCCTGCCACAATGGACTCTAATTCCCTGGAACCGTCAATCATAAGCTCAAATAAACTCTTCCTTTTATAAGTTCCTTGGTCATGGTGTTTTATCATAGCAACAGAAAAGTGACTAATACATGTGGTTTTTGTCTTTCAGTCCATTTAAATGCTTGATGATATTTATTTTTGTATGTTGAACCATCCCTGCATTTCTGGTATGAATCCAACTTGGTCATGGTGGATGATCTTCTTGATGTAGGTCTGTATGTGATTTGCCAGTATTGTGTTTAGAATTTTGACATCTGTGTTCATTAATGAGATGGGTCTATAGGTCTTTTTGGTTGTATCTTTGCCTGGTTTTGGTAATAGAGTGATGCAGTCTTCATAGAAGGAATTTGGGAGAATTCTCTCTGTTTCTATTCTTCTAAACAATTTGAGTAATAATGGTTGTAAGTCTTTTTGAAATGTTTTATAAAATTCTGCCATGAAACCACCTGGGCCTGGGCTTTTTTTAGTTGGGAGGTTTCTTATTACATCTTCATATATTATGGGTCTGTTTAAGCTGTAGATCTCTTCTTGGATGACCTTTGGTGATTCCCAGGATTTCAGATGTTCATCCATTTCTTCTAGGTTTTCAAACTTAATAGAGTATAGGTTTTTGAAGTATTCCCTTATGATTGTCTGGATCTTTTCATTGTCTGTTGTGGTATTTCCCCTTTCATCATGGATTGTATTGATTTGGAGTTGTTCCTTCTTTCTTTTGGTTAATTGGGCTAGAGGTCTGCTATCTTGTTTATTCTCTCAAAGAACCAACTTTTGGATTCATTGATTTTTTTGTATTGTTTTCTTTGTTTCTGTTTAATTGATTTCTGTTCTGATTTTTGTTATTTCTTCCTGTCTATTGCATTTAGGGTTCATCTGTTGTTGTCTCTCACGTGTTTTTAGCTGCATTGTTAGATAGTTCACTTGTGCTCTGTTTTTTTTTGATGTAGGCACTCAGGGCTATAAACTTCCCTCTTAGGACTGCTTTTAAAGTATCCCATATGTTTTGTTGTGTTGTATTTTCATTGTCATTCAGTTCCAGGAATGATTTTATTTCTTTCTTTATCTCTTCCTTGACCCATTCATTATTCAGGAGTGTGTTGTTTAGTCTCCATGTGTTCTTGTAGATAGTAGGGCTTATCCTGGTGTTGATAATGAGTTTATTGTGTTGTGGTCTGATAGAATGCATGAAATTATTTCAATCTTTTTGTATTTGTGGAGGTTTCTTCTGTGTCTCATTATGTGGTCGATTTTGGAGAATGTTCCTTGGGGTACTGAGTAGAGTGTATTCTCTGGTATTAGGGTGGAATATTCAGTAGATGTCTGTGAGGTCCATTTGCTGTATCCTATCATTCAGTTCAGATGTCTCTCTGTTTATTCTTTGTCCTGGTTGACCTGTTCAAAGGGCGCTAGTGGGGTATTGAGGTTCCCCATACTAATGAGTGTACTGAGGTTTTCGTGCCTTGGTGGTCCTGAGAATTGTCTTTATAAGTTTGGTGCACCAGAGTTTGGTGTATAGATATGTCTACATTGTGAAATCTTCATGTTCAATGTTCCCGATCTGATAAAAAATGGAAATGACCTTGCTTGTCTCTTCTTCTTGATTGTCTTTTACTTTGAAATCATGTTTGGTCTGATATAAAATAGCAACACCTCGCTTTCTTTTGTGGACAGTGTGCTTGGAATATTTTTTTCCATCCTTTTTTTCCTGATGGTGGTCCTATCTTGAAGGTAAGATGCATTGTCTGTAGAAGCATATAATGGGTTCTTTGTTCCTAATCCAATCCTCTCCCAGTCTATTGGGTTTTGATTGGGGAGTTTATACCATTAATATTATTTAAGGTTATAACTGAAAGATATTGTATTGCTTCGTTTCCCCTTATTATCCATTTGGCTATTTTGGTCTAAGTTTCTACTTCTGCAGGTGTTATGTCTTTTATTAATGTCTCTTTCTAGGTGCCCTGGGGATAGTTTGGCTCCTTCTTCTGTCCTTTGAAATGCTTCAAGTATTGCTCTGAAAGGTTTGTTTTTTTCCCAGACATGTAATTCTTTAATCTCTTGTTATGCATGGAAGATTGTTCATGCCTCTTCAACGATAACGACATTAATTTATGCTGGGTAAGTGACCTGGGTTAAGCATCTAAGTCCTTTTTTTTTTTTTTTTTTTTTATTTTTTTATTATTAACAAATCTAGACCCGTGTTCCCGCTCATTCCCCACCCCGTCAGAGAGTTTACATCTGTCTTGCATTCTGCCAAACATGCTTTCCATCTCTTTTTTGTTCTTTCGCAATATTTCCATGGGACGTTACTGTTTTTGAGCAGAAGTTCACGGTTTTCAGTCATTCTTTGATGAGTATTTTGCTGTTGTTGTTTGTTGGTTTTCCAAAATGCATTTATGTCCAACGCTTTGTACAAAGCGCAGGGGGACCCTACACAAGAAATACGTAAACTGTGTAATTGGCACTAAGCACCAGATGAGGATAACCATTCATCGTTTTTTTTCTTGGTGACTGTGTTACTTTCAACTCAGCATGAGGTCCTCCTGCTCCATCCATTTTTTCCTGCAAAGCTGCGTGATGTCGTCTTTCTTTACTGGTCTTCATAGAACTCACATTTGTAGATTACCACATTTTCTATCCATGCGTCCCAGTTGAGGGGGCCTTTAGGTTGGGGTCCAGGCTCCTTGCTATTGTGAAGAGAAGCTGAAATAAACATGGCCGTGCATGTATCTACTTCGTGGTGCTGTAAAGTCTTGGGGTACAGGCCGGAGTGTATGGCTGGGTCGGGTGGCAATTCATTCCAAGTCTTCCAAGGGTTCGCCACACTGCTTTCCATAGGGTTCTGTATGAGTTTGCATTCCCACACAGCAGTGGATGAGTGTTCCCCTTTCCCCACAACCTCTCCCATATTGGTATCATTTGTTTTCTTGATCCTAGGCAGTCTTACTGGAGTAAGATGATATCTTAAAGTGGTTTTGGATTTTGCCATTATCCTAATGATTATTGGATGTTTTTGAAGCAGTCTTGAGTGTGTTTCTCGAGACAACTCTAATTAAAACCCTCCTGCCTTGGAAGTCTCTGTTCAGAATTCTTTGCTCCATCTATTGAGCGGGTCTNTGCCGCTGGGCTCAGAGATCTCAAATCTCAAGAGTACACAAGCGTGCGCTTTAATACCGGCTGGAGGATAACTCCGCCCCCAAAGGGCTCACTAGATCTAATCAAGCAAAGACCACACCTGTAATTCCAGCTCAGGAGGAATAACTCCAACCTCACAGCCACAAAGGCCAATCAAACCAAAGACAGCAGGACCAAACGATCAGCAATCAGCTCGCCAAGGCACCCAGTTCCTACCTGTCTTCCCCTCTTCCTGCCGCTGGGCTCAAGAGATCTCAAATCTCAAGAGTCACACAAGCGTGCCTTTAATACCGGCTGGGAGGATAACTCCGCCCCCACAGCCACTAGATCTAATCAAGCCAAAGACCACACCTTTAATCCCAGCTGGGGGGATAACTCCAACCTCACAGCCACAAAGGCCAATCAAACCAAAGACAGCAGGACCAAACGATCAGCAATCAGCTCGCCAAGGCACCCAGTTCCTACCTGTCTTCCCCTCTTCCTGCCGCTGGGCTCAAGAGATCTCAAATCTCAAGAGTCACACAAGCGTGCCTTTAATACCGGCTGGGAGGATAACTCCGCCCCCACAGCCACTAGATCTAATCAAGCCAAAGACCACACCTTTAATCCCAGCTGGGGGGATAACTCCAACCTCACAGCCACAAAGGCCAATCAAACCAAAGACAGCAGGACCAAACGATCAGCAATCAGCTCGCCAAGGCACCCAGTTCCTACCTGTCTTCCCCTCTTCCTGCCGCTGGGCTCAAGAGATCTCAAATCTCAAGAGTCACACAAGCGTGCCTTTAATACCGGCTGGGAGGATAACTCCGCCCCCACAGCCACTAGATCTAATCAAGCCAAAGACCACACCTTTAATCCCAGCTGGGGGGATAACTCCAACCTCACAGCCACAAAGGCCAATCAAACCAAAGACAGCAGGACCAAACGATCAGCAATCAGCTCGCCAAGGAACCCAGTTCCTACCTGTCTTCCCCTCTTCCTGCCGCTGGGCTCAAGAGATCTCAAATCCAGCATCTATAGTCCTTTAACATGGAGGATGCTTTGCTCCACATTCTTCTTGCTTTCATAGTTTGCACTAAGAAGTCAGTTGTAATTCTGATAGGTTTCCCCTTATATGTAACATGTTTTTCTCTTGTGGCTTTCAGAATTTTGTCTTTGTTTTGGGCATCTAGCATTTTAAGTATGATATGGTGTGGGGAGTTTCTTTTATGATTTTGTCTGTTTGGAGTTCTATGTGCTTCTTGTATTTGTATTGGTTTGTCTTTTTTTAGTTTGGGGAAATTTTCATCTATTATTCTGTTGAAGATCTCATCAATACCATTCTCTTGGGATTCTTCTCCTTCCTCTACTCCTATGATGGGGAGGTTTGATCTTTTCTTAGTGTCCCACAGTTCCTGGTTGTTCCACTTTTGTGTATTTTTAAATTTTTCATAATCTGTACTTGAGGTTTTTAGTTGTTCTGTATTTTCTTCCAGGTCTGATATTCTTTGCTCTCCTTCCTCCATTCTATTTCTGAGTCTTTTTCCATTCCTTTCCTCTTGATTGGATGAGTGTTTCATTTCCTTGTTCATTTTGTCTTCTGATTTCTTTAGTATTTCTACTTCCTTTTGGAGTTTCTCAATCTCTTCCTGTAGCTCTTTGCTTCTCTGGTTGGTTTCCTTATCTTTTTCAACATGGAATCTTTTCAGTGTTTCTACTTCCTTCCAGAGTTTGTCATTCTTTCTAGGTCCTTCTTGAGTTTTTCATTCTCTTTTCTTAGTTCTCTGACTTGTTCTTTATAGTCTTTAATTTCTTTGAGTATGTCCACAATTGTACTTCCAATATCTGCGTTCTGGACCATCCCCGGGGGAATCCCACTATAGGAATCTTCCACAGGGTCGATAGAGCTTGGTGTGGAATTATCCTGCACCTTTCCCATGTTGTCTCTTCTTCGCATCCCTGGCATGTGGGTTTCTCTTTGCCTGTATTCCAATGCAAATCCTAAATGCCTCTTCACTGTGTTGAAGGCTTGCTTTGCTTGCCTCCTTCAGATGCCTTCATTGTTTGTTTGATTCATTTGTTTTCCTCCTTTTCTCCTTGCTTATGGAGTGTTGACTTGTCTAAGTTTTAGGCTTTCTATTGGAAATCTAACTCACTCTTCCCTTTCTGTTCTGGATATTCTCCAAAGAATTCACTTGGACACTCCTTCGGTAACCCCAGTTGGGGGGGAAGGAAAGGGGTGTTCCTGTTTAGCCCACACCCCTGTACTCTGTGCTTCAGGTGGTCCTGGGAAATCCCCGATCTCAAGTCCATCTTTTCTTCTTTTCCAAAAGGGTCCTTTTGACTCTGTGTAAAGCAGATTACACTTCCTTGGTACCCTTTCCATGTCTAACCCAGGTGGAGCCACTGTCATTTTACCAAGAACAGCAATATCCTCTTTAAAAAGTTGACTTTTTTAAAAAGCTAATATACAAAATAATAGGTTTTATTTTGACATGTCTATGAGGTTGTATCATGTCCCTTACACTGCCTCCTTCCCACTATCTCACCAATCCCTTTCTCTCCACCAAGTAGTCCCTCTTCTGTCTACATGTCACATACATGTATATTTAACTCTTTAGAGTTAAATCTAGATTCTGCAGAAAAGATGCAGTATTTGGCTTCTCTGATTACCCTCTCTTGTTCTCCTGTTTCCTCTCCCTTTAGACCTCTTCTTCCTTGCCAGAGCCTCCCCTCAACTTTGAAGTATGCATATATAAATGTATACACATATATTTGAGTCTAGCTGTGCATATGAAAGCTGTGCATGACATTTGAGTCTGGCTTATGTCACTTAACATGTTTATCTTCAGTTTCATCCATTTCCTTCAACTGACATAATTTTATTCTTCTGATTGTTGAATAAAACTCCATTGTGCATATATATCTCATGGTCTCTAAATGTTGTGGTGATAGACATCGTGGCTGGGTCCCTTTTCTAGCCATTATGAGGAGTACAGCAGTGAGCATGAATGTGTGAATATGTATCTCTGAGGTAGGTTGACTTAGAGTCTTTTGGTACATACAAAGGAGTAGAATAGTGGTGTGTGTGGTAATTCTATTTTTAGTTTTTTTGACAAATTTCCATAATTATTTCCTTAGTAATCATGCCAATTTACAGTCCCTCACTGTCCACTGACACTAGCAATAAGCTCCATGAGAGCAGGAATCTTTACTTCATCACTGAATCCTCAGAGCCTAGAACAAACAAGTGCTCAAAGAAGATATTTTTGAAGACATGAATTTAAGTAAAGCTTCATTTGATTCTTCTTCCTCAGAATGTGGTAAAATCTATCCACTCTCTGTCCTACATGAAAAGCTATCAGATGTTTGAGCACACCTGCGATGTTCCCATAATGAATTACAACCTAATGTTCGGTATTTCTTACTTTTTTGGTATATTTGAGATGATCCACCTGCCTCTGACTCCCTTGTGCTGAGATTAAAGGCATGTGCCACCATGCCCAGTCCTGTTTGCTATTTCTACAACAGCACCATTCTTTTGACACTCTCCTTTGTAAACACACCAGCTTGATAACTTATTTATTATAATAATGAAATGTATACATGGTCCCTGGGGGAGAACACAGAGAATCAGTGATGAAAGGGAACTTTTCTATCCGTCTTTACAACAGATCGGCAACAAACATCTAAGTGTTCCTGTGTGATGGGCTGTGAGACAGGTGATGCCATTCAGCTAAAGGAACAGCAATCATTTATTAAATATGTCCTAAGTTCCAAGCACTGTGTTGTTAGAGATACAAAGATGAACATACGGGGCTGGAGAGATGGCTCAGCAGTTGAGAGTGCCAACTGCTCTTGCAGAGGACCTGGGTTCAATTCCCAGCACCCACATGGCGGCTAAGAACTATCTTTAAGCCAGGTGTGGTGGTGCATGCCTTTGATCCTAGCACTCAGGAGGCAGAGGCAGGCAGATCTCTGTGAGTTCAGTGCCAGCCTGGTCTACAGAGTGAGCTCCAGACAAACTGGGGATATAGGGAGACACTGTCTCCAAAAAAAAAAAAAGAACATCCTTCATGACTGTACAGATCCCCCATAATAGTGAAGCACACACAAAAAATTATATTACATTCCAAGCACAAAAACAGAAACATGTTTGTGTAGAGAAAACAGAAAAAGAAATTTTAACACTGGAGATGGAGGAGTAGATATATAAGAAGACATTGGAAGCTGAGCCCCTCACTCAGGAGGCAGAGGCAAGCAGATCTCTGTGAGTTCAGGGCCAGCCTGATGTACATAGTGAGTTCTAAGATGGGTGGGGGTACAGGGAAACCCTGTCTCGAAAAGAAAATAAAAGGCTTTATAGATGAAGGAACGTCTTAAACCAATTTTTTAATGTACTTATTTTTACTTTTTTGTGCATACATGACTCTACTGCTTGCATGTATGTAAGTATACCCATGTCAGGCAATGCCCACAGAGGTCAGAGAGGGCATTAGATCCCCTAGAACTAGAGTTACTGTTAGCTGCCATCTGGGTTCTGGGACTGGAATCCAGGTCCTCTGCAAGAGCAGCCAGTGCTCTTACCAGCCCCTTAAACCAATTCTTTTTTTTTTTTTTTTTGTCTTTTCGAGACAGGGTCTCCCTGTAGCCCCAGCTGTCCTGGAACTCACTCTGTAGACCAGGCTGGCCTTGAACTCACAAAGATCCACCTGCCTCTGCCTCCCAAGTGCCAGGATTAAAGGCATGTGCCACCACGACTGGCTTAAACCAATTCTTTAAACAAAGAAAGTTTTCTGTTTTCTTCCCTTGAAAATATAAAATCTAGGTAGAGGATGGATGACTAAAACCAGGGAAACACAGCATGCTGCATCCAGCAACTATCAGCAGTTGAGAAAGTGCCAGAAAGTGACATGAGAATCAGGTCCTAGCAACAGATGATGTCTGTATATGAATGCTTGGAAGACTGCAGGTCATTCTAAGAAGTTTGAAATTTGGGGCTGGAGAGATGGCCTAGCGGTTAAGAGTGCCAACTGCTCTTGCAGAGGACCCAAGATGGATCCCCAGCACCCACATGGTGGCTGAGAACCGTCTGTAACTCCGATTCCAGGAGAACTCCAGTTCCAGGGGAATCCGACACCCTCTTCTGACCTCCTGGTTAGAGAAATCACTTGAAGCTGAATTTTCACACCATGTATAGAGTGTGCATTTAGCTTGGATTTATAATACTTTTGAGGGGTGAAATAATTATACTTTGCCACTGTTCTCCCCAACCTCTACAGCCTTTTATACCACAACTTTGGGGTAAAGTTAGGATAAGAACTAAGCCAGTAGGAGAGGGGCTAGGAAATATTTTTTAATATTTATTTTTATTTATTATTATTATAGTTTTTTTATTTTTTTTTGAGGCAGTGTCTCCTTATAGCTCCAGCTGGCCTGGAACTCACTCTGTAGACCAGGCTGGCCTTGAACTCACAGAGATCCACCTGCCTCTACCTCCCGAGTGCTGGGATCAAATGCATGCACCACCACCCAAGCTTAAAGATGGTTCTTAGCTACCATGTGGGTGCTGGGAATTGAACCTGGGTCCTCTACAAGAGCAGTCGGTGCTCTTAACTGCTGAGCCATTTCTCCAACCTCGGAAATATTTTTAAGAAAATTATATGACCGTGATTGGAAGGGGAGAATCAGAGGGAAGTGTTCGCAGATTTACAAATTCTAAGACTGGTATGGTTACTCATGTTCTGTTACTGTGATATATTGCCACAAAAGTTATAGTTTTGGAAGACAAATGTCCAAAATGAATCTGAAGGACTGTGATATTGAGTTTTAAATGTCAAGTTTTGACAACCTACAATTACCTGGGAAGAGAATCTTATTGAAAATTATTTATATCAGGTTGGTCTATGGGCATATCTGTGAGAGATAGTCTTTGTTATTTATGGCAGAAGATCCAGCCCATGTGGGCAGCCCCATTCCCTAGGTGGAAGGTCCTGAACAATATGAGCTAGGACAAAGTAAGATGAAAACAAACAGAAAGGATCCATTCATTCTTCTCCACTCTTGACTGTGGATGTGACTAACTTTGACTTCCTGCCTTGACTTCCCCTCTGTGATTGATGGAGAACCTGAAATTGTAAGCTAAATAAACCCTTTCCTCCCCTCTGTTGTTTTTTGTCATGGAATTTGTCATAGCAACAGAAATGAAACCAGAACAGAGATAAAAATAAGAAGTTCATTCAGGTCTGATTGCTCGTGGAGACGCTAGAAATCTGTTTCCAGCCCTTCCCAGGTTTGAGGCCACCTGTGTTCCTTGGCACACAGCTTTTTCCTCAGCTTTCAAAGCTTTCCTGTTATGTTGCTGATGCTTACTGAAAGGAATATCTGAATAACTTTAACATCCCAAAATTCTTGTCTTGGGCCAAGGGGTTATTTATGCATTTTTACTGGTGAATATTAACTTTATAAAATAATCAGTTCCATGATAGTATTTTCATGCTTGCATATATTTTAATCATACTTGGCCCCATTACAGTATTGTTCCTCCTCTTCCCTCCTCCTCCTCCTCCTCCTCCCTCCTTCTCCTTCTCCTTCCCCTTCTCCTTCTCCTTCTCCTTCTCCTTCTTCTTCTACTTCTACTTCTTCTTCTGTCTTTTTGAGACAGGGTCTCCCTGTAGCTCTAGCTGGTCTGGAACTCACTATGTAGACCAGGCTGGCCTTGACCTCAGAGAGATCTACCTGCTCTGCCTCCCAAGTGCTGGGATTAAAGGCATGCACTACCATGCCCAACCTATGGCCCTTTATTCCTCACAGATAGTTCACCCTCTTTCATGTTTTCTTTCACATTGAGATTCTACATAATAGAGAAATTATGCTGTTAGTATTTCTGGGTCTGGCTTATTTCTCTAAATATGATCTCCAGTTCCATTCATTTTCCTACAAGTGACGTGAATTCATTACTCTTTATAGCTAAATAAGATTTCATCATATATATTTTTTTCCTTACCCACTCACCTGCTGATGGGCATCTAGGCTAACTCCAAATCTCAGCCATTATGAACAGTTCTTCCACAAACATGGAAATGCTAGCATCTCTGTGACAAACTTAGATTCCTTTGATTATATATGGTGAACTGATAGAGCTGGATCATGTGGTAGTTCTGCTTTTAGCTTTTTAGAGAATCTTCATATGAATTTCCACAGTTTCCATTCCCACCAGCATTATATAAGGGTCTAACTCTTAGGCCCGTACTCTTTCCCCACAATCTCATCAGCATTTGTTATTATTTTCTTGATGACTGTCATTCTGACTGAGGCAAAACAAAATCTCAATATAGTTTTGATTGACATTTTCCTGACAGACAGACGAACATTTTTTTTTCCTCTAATGTAGAGATCTAGAAATTCCCTTTGCCAGAGTGATAGGCTATTATTTAGATCACAATGTTCCTGGTACAAACTTATGACAGGATATAGGAGTCTGAACTGTCCAAGGGGTACCCAGGTTGAGGCTGCAGCAGTTGGCTATGTGTCATGGGGATGTCATGCCATCCCCAATGTCCATCTTTGTCCCCACATTAATATGTTAAGAGTATCTGTTGGTTCTGTGTACCTGAAGCAATGGTAGACTATGGATGCCTACACTGCTGCACTCTGTCCTAGCTGAGTGGCTTCCTTCCCTCGTGTTTAACAGCTTCTTAACAAAGGGCAGGCCACGTTGTTCTTGTACCCTAGACTTCTCATGGCATATACATTCCATTTGGAGCAAAAGGTGACTTCCTCACAGTGATCATTATGTGTCCTCGGGTTCACCCTCTCAGCTACCGAGTCCCTTATTTGTCCTTCACCACTTCATGATTCCCTGCTGTAGGGCCCTTATACACTGATATGTCTCACCTCTGTGTTGTCTAGTCTTTGTCCAGATGTCCTTTCAGTAGTAGTCTATCATCCCCATCCTTCCCAGGGTACCTGTACCTCTTATCCTGCTCTACGTATCTGTTCTCCACAGCATTTACCACCTTCTGACACTGTAAAATCTGCTTGTTTGCTGCACTCATCCCGTCACCACCATCAGCACCATCATGGGCCCTTTGTCCTGGCAGGCTGTGCATGAGTCTTTGTGCACCCGCAGCTCTTTCTTACATGCGCCTCTTTCAGTCCTCAGCTGCAATGGGGTTTTGTTTGGGAGTATTGATCTAGGGAATTACTGTAGCCAGCTGTCTGTCCTAATTTCTGAATCTCCTGGGACTGCAGCTTGGCTTGGCTGTAGGAATCAGCTGAGAGGGGTTTCTTCTACCTACATGTGAAAATGAACTCCCTATCTATACTTGCAGTCCATTTAACACTCTCTCGGCTGGTCTTAATGTAATCTCGCTGTTTCTGTAAGTCTCTTTTAAGCATTATTTTCAAGAAAAAAATATTTTTATAGGTGAAAATTCAGGCTATCCTAGTGGATATGATCTTGGAACAGCCGTGATCAACCACTTAAAAGATCAAAGTATTATATGCTATGTGCTTTTAGTTGTTAGTGCTTCCAGTGCAAAACTGCTCTGTGCATTGGTGAACCTCTTCCTAGGCACCAGTGCAGATAGGCTCTGTGCTAGAAGTAGACTGCAGCTATCCTGTTTTGCAGCTTGCTAACTATGCCTGTGCATGTTTGCCTGCAGTCCTTTGTGTATGAGCCATTGGAGGGGGGAGGGAAGGAGGGAGGACTCTGGAACTTCTCATTCCTGTCACTCTCTCTCCTGCCAGGTGGATGCTCCCCTGATCCAGCTCAGGCTGGGTGCTGGGAGTGGGAGGAGCTGTGCACAGCTTTGCTGGTCACCTGACAGCTTTGGTGGACCAACCAGAAAGCATGAGTAATGGTATCTCTAGAAAGAAAAAAAAACCCAATTTATTTTTATTTTTATTTTTTTTATTTTTATTTTTTATTTTCAATTTCTAATGTATACTTTTGATTTTCATTTTTATAGTAAAACTAACAATCTGTACTGACTTTTCATGTGACCATTCTGATTTAAAGCTATGTGTTTTTCTGTAGTTATATATCGCTTATTACTTTTGCAATATGAGTAAAATTTGAGGTATTTTGGAAGAAACGTTGTTGCACATGAATTGTCCACTTTAATGTAACGGCCGCTGCTGCCATCCAGGTATTGTTGCTTTGTTCTTTTGAGATCAAAGGCCCTCTGGAGGTCAGCTTTGTAAATGTCGTCTCTCCTGGCCTGGTTTTCCCTTCCTGCACCTTTTGTAAGTAGGGCTGCCCATTGCAAGGAGGCCTGTTAGAAGCACAGATTGTTAGGTTCACTTTGAGGGGAGACTCGGCGCAGAAAGGAAAAAATGTCAGGACTCTGATGAGAAGTAAGTCGGTTTATTTCAGGCATGGTGGCTGGCCTGCCTGTGTCGGGATTAGGATAACCAGAAACAGAATGTCCCAAACTGGCAGTTTTTATACTCAAGCACATGCAGAAGAGGTCTTACAATGAAATGGGTGTGGGAAGATGGGGGAATGGGTGTAGGTGGGTCTGTGTCCCGTATCAGAAGGAGCATTTCGAGAGAAACTGGGATTTTCAGCTGGTATCAGTAGAAGCATCTCGAATGAGATTGAGGCCTGATTCTGGTCTTGGGTGAGGCATGATTGCAGCGACATTCCTGTGGGAATGCAGCCCAGGGTAATTGTTTCTCGGAACTTCCTCCTTAGTTGGCCCCCTGAAGTCCCTGACTTAGGTGGGCTACAACCTTACAAAGATAAAGTCAGCTTGCCTGGTTGATAAAAAGCAAGTAGAGGGCCAAATGTGGTTGCACTTGCCTTTAATAACAGATTTTGGGAGGTGGATGGATCTCCATGAGTTCAAGTCCAGCCTGGTCTACATAGCGCATTTCAGGCCACCTGGAGCTTCAGGGAGACCCTTTCTCAAAAACACTGGGAAAAAAAAGACAAGTAAACAAGTGCAGAGACAAAACACTGAATAAAAAAGACTCACAGGGGTGGAGAGAAGGCTCAGTGGTTAAGAGCACCGACTGCTCTTGAAAAGGACCCTGGTTCGATTCCCAGCACCCATATGGTGGCTAAGAACCATCTTTAACTCCAGTTCCAGGAGAATCTGATGCCCTCGTCTGACCTCCACGGCATTGCACGACATGGCTGCACCAACCTACAAGTAGACAGTACACTCCACTCATACACATAAAAAATAAATAAATTTTAAAAAGGCTCAGAAAGCAAAAAAAAAAAAAAAGAAAGTCTGTGTTAAGTAGCAGAGATCAAGTTATTATGAAGAAATATTGTGGTAGTTTGAATGAGAGTGTCCCCCATAGGCTTTAAGTATTCAGACATTTTGTCTTCAGTTGGTGCCACTGTTATTGGAGGTCTTAGAAGGTGTGGCCGCACTCGAGGAAGTACGTTATTGGGGGTAGGCTTAGTGAGTTTAACAAGCCTTGTGGTGTCCAGACTCTATCTCTCTGTGTCTCTCTCTGTTTCCTGTGCTCATTGCAAGATGTGACCCTTGGCTTGCTATTCCAGCCCCGGCCACCATGCCTCCCGCCACAATGGACTTTGATTCCCTGGAACCGTCAATCATAAGCTCAAATAAACTCTTCCTTTCATAAGTTCCCTTGGTCATGGTGTTTTATCACAGCAACAGAAAAGTGACTAATACAGTTTTTGGTACCAGAGAGTGGGCTGTTGGCTGTGAAGAACCTGACCATGTGGATGTTTGGAGAAATGTGGAAGACTTTGGAATTTTGGGCTAGAAAAGCTGTTGACTACTGTAAGCAGAGCTTAAAGGGGCATTCTAGTAGAAGCCTGGAAGAAAGCATTGCTGCAAAAAATGTAGTTCCAGAGGAAAATAAAGACTTAGGCAGCAACTGGGATATTTTGATAAAGAGTTTGGCAGCAGTTTGCCCACAGCCCAAATGCTTGCCTGATGCTAAGTTGAAAAGCAATGGACTAATGTCTTTGGCAGAGGATATTTCAAGACAGCCTAATGTAGAAATGGTGGCGTGGCTATTAATGGTGAATATTGTACAGATCTACAGTGAAGAAGAGCAGATGGGGCAGAAAGAAATGCAGAATGTACAGTTTGGATCTGAAAACTGCACTAGGAAGATTAAAGGTGGGGCCAAGGCATGTGAAGGAGAGGTTCCTTTTGATAAGGAGACTAAAGTGATTAAGGAGAGGCCTAGCTATTTACAAGTAAACAATGGAAAAAGTGAGATTAAAGTGATTAAGGAGAGGCCTCGAGATTTACAAGTAAACAACAGAAACAGTACCTTCAGGGCAAGACCACACCCAGCTAAGCCTCCAATTTTTGAAAGGAAAATACTGAAAGCGTTTTCTACTCCAACAAGTCCAGGGCAGAGAAAATTTGCAAATGTGGTTAAAGTAGGAGAGAGTCCATCCCGAACTTGCAGCCAAATTCGGCAATTTCATTCACGTGGTGCTGGCTTTAGAGGCACGAAGGATGCAAGAGTGAAGGGGTTATCAGTTCTTCCTCCGCGGTTTCAGAGAGCCACAGAGGCCAGGCAGAGTGCAGCAGGGGCGTCCCTGAATAAAGAAGGCCCTGATAGGCCATTGCGTGAAGCTGTGAATGTGAAGCCTGGTTGGCAGCGGAGACCCCAAGAAGACATTCGAGATGCCAGACCTGTGAGATATTTGCCAAGGAGAGCTGCATACAGGGAGTGGTACCAGCCTAAGAAAGAGATGTATGTTGCAAGCAAAGCTGGAAGAGCTGAGCCATCTAAGCCCTTTGGAAGTCAAGTCCCAGAAGTTGCACATGGAGCTACTGGACTTGGTGTTTGCCCTGCTGGTTTTCGGTCTTGTTTTGGTCCAGTATTTCCTCACTATGCCTCTATTCCTCCCTTTTGGAATGGGAATGTGTATTCAGTTCCACTGTATGTTGGGAGTATGTAATTTGCCTTTTGATTTTACAGGAGCTTACAGTTAAGAGATTGGCCTGTGTCTCAGAAGAGATTTTGGACTATAGACTTTTGAATAGAATTGAGACTGGTAAAGACTATGGGGACTTTTAAGGTTGGACTAAATGCATTTTGCATTTTATATGGCCTATGGGGGCCAGGGAGTGGAATGTGGTGGTTTGAATGAGAGTGTCCCCCATAGGCTTTAAGTATTCAGCTGTTTTATCTCCAGTTGGTGGCACTGTTCTTGGAGGTCTTAGAAGGTGTGACTATGCTGGAGGAAGTACATTATTGGGGGCAGGCTTAGTGAGTTTAACAAGCCTTGTGGTCTCCAGTCTCTCTCTCTCGCTCTGCTTCCTGTGCTCATTGTGAGATGTGACCCTCGGCTTGCTGCTCCAGCCGTGGCCACCATGCTTCCCGCTACAATGGACTTTAATTCCCTGGAACCGTCAATCATAAGCTCAAATAAACTCTTCCTTTGATAAGTTCCCTTTTATCACAGCAACAGAAAAGTGACTAATGCAAATATCTATTAATTTGTCAGCATGAAACAAAAGGAAAATGTATAGAAAAATTAGAAATATTTATAACCACAAAGCAGAGTGTGTCTAGACAAAAATATCATGCTCCATTTTGTAAGCATATATGACAAGCTTTCAGATACAGAGGGTTCAGTTCATTAACCTCACATTTTAAAACTGATCCTTGCTTTTTGTATCTCACTCCATCCACTAAGTACTGTTATAATTGTCAGGTCAGATTAAGCAAATTTTAGTTTATAGTTCCATACTCTTTAAATAAGAGGATTAATCACATGTCATGTGGGTAGAGATTAGATGTTTAAATATAATTTTAATTATTTGAGTTTTAGTCATGTTTTCAACATTTTTCAATATTCATTCAATATCTATTAGAAGCAATGTTAATTTGAATGTCTCTGAATCAACCATAGATACTCCCATTCTTTAGTAGATAAACTATCATCCAATGTGGCGTATGCATGTATCTAAAACACTCTAACCTTTTCATTGGAAAACACCCAGAAATCTTTCTGTTTTCATTCCTAGATAATCTACAGGAAATGTCTGCTCAGGGAGAGTTAAATGCCACTTTTCAATTAGTACCTCAAGCAAGCTTCTATCACAGAAATGTTGACCCTGTGTTTACTGTAGCTATTTGTCTGTTGTCCTTGACAATAAGTGGAGTTTACATCTTTCATCTCTGTAATTATGTCTCACTATACTCTGGACATGCTAACAACATGTTAAATAAAATTGTAAATGAAAATTAGTGCATACACTAATGTGGAAATTAACACTGCCCCAAGATCACACAACTGATTAGAACTGGAGTGCAGAACCTCAGAGGCTCAAGTCTTCTTCATTTAGCAGATCATACCATGCTGGTTCCATATTATTACATACATACCATCATATGTTTTCTACTTTATTTTGCATGTGAGTGCAAGTGTGCAACCATGTGGGTGTGAACGTAAGAGAACAATTTGTGGGAGTTCTCTTTTTCCACCCTGTGGTTTCTGGGGATCAAATACAGGTAGTCAGGCTTAGCAGTGGTAGGTGTCTACCAACTGAACCATCTCACTGATCCAAAGCATCCAATCTTGAAGTTCTGCTTTACTTGCTTGGCAAAGTTGTCTGGAACTCATATTAATACTTCGTGTGATTTTAAAAGACTTTATTAATATTTTACTAGACCAACAAAAAGAATCTGAGAGACAAGGTTCATTGAATTTCTCTTTGCTTAATCTGAAGTCATGTTACTGGGCAAAATTAAGTACTTGTTAATATAAAATTTCTTGTAGTTGGAGACACCACTTTGTTTTCTCTCCATTTGTAGTAATCATCTCATTATACAGTTTAGAAGTCTATTGAAGGAATAATTTCAAACACTACATGCTATTAGAATACTTTAAATTTTCTTTTTTAGTCTTTTTTTTATCAAATCTAGAACCATGTCCCCCACCCTATCCCCCCACACCACCAGAGCTCAGACATTCTGCCAAACGTGCTTTTCTTTCTTTTTTTTTAAATTTGTATATTGAGAAAAATGTTTAAGTATTTATTTATTTATTTATTTATTTATTTATATGATGTACTGTCTGCATGTAGGTCTGTGCACCTGTGTCATGCAATGGCACAGAGGTCAGAAGAGGGTGTTGGATTCCCCTGGAACTGGAGTTCTCCTGGAATTGGAGATTCAGACGGTTTTTGGCCAAGTGGGTGCTGGGGATTGAACCTGGGTCCTCTGTAAGAGCGGTCAGCGCTCTTAACTGCTAGGCCATCTCTCCAGCCCCTTAAGTATCTTGATCTATACTAACATATTCATTTGGAATACATATTTTATCCTTCATAAAATTTTCTTTTTTTAATTAAATCTTTTTAAATATATATTTTGTACAAGATTATCAAATCTAGATTATCAAATCTAGACCTGTGTCCCCCCACCCTATCCCCCCACCCCACCAGAGCTCAGGCATTCTGCCAAACATGCTTTTCATCTCTTTCTCAGTCTTTCTCAATATTCTCCCATGTGGGAAGATGACTGTTTTCAGCAGAAGTTCACTGTTTCAGTCAGTTCTTTGATGCAGTCCTTTCTGTTGTTGTTTTTCAATATGCATCATCCCAACGCTTGGACACAAGCTCAAGGGGCCATGCACACAAGAAATTACTTACAACTAGTAACTTGGCACTAGCATCCACAGATGGGGATATCCATTCGTCGTTGGCTTTTCTGTTGACTGTGATACTTCACTCAGCATGATGTCTCTCTAAGCTCCAGCCATTTTCCTGCAAAGCTCATGATGTCAGTCTTTTTCTTTACCTGCTGAGTAGAACTCCATTTGTGTAGATGTACACAGCTTTTTCTTCTAGTCCTCTCATCAATTGAGGGGCATATTGGGTTGGTTCCAGCTCCTTGCTTTATTTAGTTGAAGAGAGCTGGATAAACATGGCTGTTGCATGTATCTCCTGTAGTGGGCGGTGAGTTCTTGAGGGTACATGCCTAGGAGTGGTATGGTTGGGTTGGGTGCATTTCATTACAAGTCCTTCCAAGGGTTCCTCCACACTGCTTTCCAAGTGGCTGTATGAGTTTCACTCCACCAGCGTGGATGAGTGTTCCCCTTTCCCCACAACCTCTCAGCAATTGGTATCATTTGTTTTCTTTGATCCTAAGCCAGTCTTATTGGGAGTAAATGATATCTTAAAGTGGTTTGATTTTGCATTTCCTTATGATTAGTGATGTTTGAACACTTCTTAAGGTGTTTCTTCGCCATCTCTAATCCCTCACTTGTGAAGTCTCTGTTCAGTCTTGCTCCACTATTGGAGTGGGTCATTTGTTTCTTTCTTCTTTGTTTTTTGAGTAGTTAATTATTCTGGAAATCAATGCTTTGTGATGATGTTTCCTGCAGTGAAGGTTTCCACCTGTGCGGATTCTCTTCACTTCCTGTTGTTTCTTTCTGATGTACAGAGCTTTTGAGTTTAAATGAGGTCCCACTTGTCAATTGTCGACCTACCTTTCTATGTGCAGCTAGCGATATTGATTTAGGAAGTCTTTTCCATATGCCTATGTCTTGTAGTCGTGCTAACTTTATTCTTCTATAGCCCTTTCAGAGTTTTGGGTTTCACGTTGAGGTCTTTGATCTATCTGGAGTTAACTTTTATACAGGGGCAAGAGTAGGGGTTTTAAGTTTATTATTTACAAGTTGTGATCCAGTTTGGCAACACACACTTGAATGAAGATGCTGACTTTTTCTCCTCATTGTGTTTCCTGGCCCCTTGTCAATAATGAGGTGGCTGGAAATTGTATGTGCTCAGGTTGGATTCTTCGGTTTTGTTCCATTGGTCAACAAGGGTCTGTTTTTGTGTCAGTACCAGGCTGTTTAGACTATAGCCCCTGTAGTATAATGTTTGAAGTCTGGTATAGAGATCCCCCCTGGTGTAGCTCTTTTTCATCAGAGTTGTTGTTTGGCTATTGGGATCTTTTGTTTTTCCAAATGAATTTAAGGACTTTTTTTTTTCAGCCTGTGAAAAACTCTTGGGGATTTTTTATTGGAATTGCAGTAAATCTATAAGAAGAGTTTTGGTAAAATGGAACATTTTTACAATTTTTAATTTTCCCAATCCTGACATGGGAGGTTTTTCATCTTCTGATTCCTTCTTCAATGTCTTTAAGGTCTTTAAATTTTTGTGTGTAGAGATCTTGGTTGTCTTGTGTTTAGGTTTGGTTCCTATGTTTTTATTTTCTTTGTTTTTGGCTATGTGTGAGTTTTTTCTTCCTTTTTTTGATTTTCGTTGCTTGTTCTTGGTGTAAAGGCCATTGGTTTTTCTTTTTGAGGTATTTTGTATCCTGCCACTTTGCTGAAGCTGTTAATCGTTTCTAGGAGTTTTCTGGTGGAGTTTTTTGCATCCCTTAAGTAAACAATCATATCATCAGCAAATAGGGATAGTTTGACTTCCTCTTTTCCAATTAGTACTCCTTTAATATCCTTTTCTTGCCTTATTGCTCTAGCAAGTGTTTCAAGCACTATATTGAAGAGGAGTGGTGACAGGGGGCAGCCTTGCCAAGTTCCTACCTTTAAAGGGAATGTTTCTGTCATTTCCCCATTTAGGATGATATTGGCTGTGGGTTTCCTGTATATGGCTTTGATTACATTGAGGAATGATCCCTCCAATCCAATTCCTTCTAGGACTTTAAGCATGAAGGGATGCTGGATTTTGTCAAAGGCTTTTTCAGCATCAATTGAGATGATGGTGTGGTTTTTGTCTTTCATTCCATTTATGTGTTTGATGATGTTTATTGATTTTCATATGTTGAACCATCCCTGCATCTCTGGTATGAATCCAACTTGGTCATAATGGATGATCTTCTTGATGTGGGACTGTATGTGATTTGCCAGTATACTGTTTAGAATTATGGTATCTGTGTTCATTAGGGAGATGGGTCTATAATTCTCCTTTTTAGTTGTATCTTTGCCTGGTTTTGGTAATAAAGTGATGCTGGCTTCATAGAAGGAATTTGGGAGAATTCCCTCTGTTTGTATCCTCCTAAACAATTTCAGTAATAAATGGTTGTAGGTCTTTTTGAAATGTTTTATAGAATTCTGCCATGAAACCATCTGGGCCTGGGCTTTTTTTAGTTGGAAGGGTTTTTGAGTTTTCTTTGATGGATTTTTGTTTTAAATCTCTTCCTCCTCAGGAGTCAGCTTGGCCCCTTTCTTTCGACCCAGGGGCAGTGCATAGTGGGACTCTTACCACTGTCGGTAGGGTGTGCTGTCAATAAGCACAATGCAGTTCTTCACTAGGGTCTTGGTTCGGACCAACTCATTATTGGATGCATTGTAGACAACATCAATGATCCTTGTTTTTCGAGTACAACACTCAGAGCCCCAGGAGAAGTTCCCCACGTCCAATCTCAGGGCATGGTACTTCTTATTGCCTCCTCAGACTTGGACAGTGTGTATGCGATGTGAGCCAATCTTTGTTTTGGCTGCAGGCCATCCTAGCTCTTACTTCCACTTCTTGTGGTAGGGCTTTCTCTTGCCCCTGGTCTTGTGGTGCTTGTGCCAGTTTTCCCGAGAGATGCCCATCGCTCAGCGCTGGCTGGAAAGAGGAAGCACAAATCTTCACGGTCCAGTTTCTAAAATGCAACCCCGCCTTCTTTATACTTTACATTTTCATTTCTGTTAATGAGGAGTTGAAATAGACATCTAGCAACCATGTGACAGTTCAAGAAAATGATAGATTTTTAAAGGGGGGAATCTCTTGCAATGTAGCCCAAGAAGTGTGTGTGTGTGTGTGTGTGTGTGTGTTTAGGCCAGAGGACAAATGAGTGTCTACTTCCTTTGAGGAAGGATCTCTTACCAAATCTGGAGCTCATCAACTGGGAGACTGGCTGGCCAGAGGATGAATCCTAGGGTTTCTCCTGTCTCCTCCCCAGCATGGAGGTGATAAAACATGTCATGCTTTTCCTTTTTCATATGTTTCTCTTGAGGATTGAACTCAGGTCCTCATGTGTGCTCAGCAAGCACTTTACTGACTGAAGTCTCTCTCCATCCCTAAACTTTACTCTTGGAGGAAAGTAAAATTCTCTCCTTGAAGGACATGCTAGCTGTCTCACCATGACTTAGACTCCTTATGCCCAACGATAGCCTCATTAAAATGGGAAACAACATCAGAGTAATTGTACTTGTTTTTCATTTGCTCTCCATTCTAAATTCATCTCTAACATATGATCAAAAACAAAACCAAGACTGGCCATTGTGGTGCACACCTTCAGTTGCAGAGGCAGCCGGATCTTTGTGTGACTGAGGCCAGCCTGGTCTACAAGGCAAGTTTCAAGCCATCTGGGAAACCTGTCTCAAAACAGCAACAACAAAAAACCAATAAAGTGGGGGCTGGAGAGATGGCCTAGCGGTTAAGAGCACCAACTGCTCTTGCAAATGACCCAGGTTCGATCCCCAGCACCCACATGGCGGCTGAGAACCATCTTTAACTCCAGTTCCAGGGGAATCTGATGCCCTCTTCTGACCTCTGCAGCATTGCACGACATGGTGCACAAACCTACATGCAGACAGTACATCCATACACATACAAGAATAAATAAAATACATAAATAAATAAAAATTAAATAATAATAATAATAAAGTGAAATAAAAAAATATTTTCCTCCATTTCCATTTTGGATTTTCCAGACCTTTAAGAGTTTTATAATTCTTCCCAAACCAGAGTAGATTTCTCAGATGAAAAACAGAACTGCTTATGACCAAAAGTGAATACTGCATGCATTGTAAATATTTTTGCTTAATTTTACATTTTTTTAATTTTGGGGGGGTCTTTTTGAGACAGGGTCTCCCTGTATCTCCAGCTGGCATGGAACTCACTATGTAGACCAGGCTGGCCTTGAAATCACAGAGATATGCATGCCTCTGCCTCCCAAGTGCTGGAATTACAGGCATGCATCACTATGCCTGGCTTAATTTTTATTTATTTTTATTTTGCCTTTTTATACAATGGTTTCCAAATCAAACCAGTCCACCCCCATGCCCCAGCTGCCCATCAGAACTCATACAACATCCAAGCTAAGCCCCATCCAAGCTCTTGAACCCAGACGACCTTCTGTGCAAATAGATCCACTAGAGTCTAGTCAGCACATCTCGAAATCTTAGGTGAGGTATACTCTTCTTACCCAGCAGCAATCAGTCTCTTGTAGTTCTCAGTCCAGGGCCAGTCCCCCACCCACTTCTCTTGCTCTACTCTGAGCCCTTGTCTGAGTTGGCATGGGTCCCATGCCTGATGCCAACATTGCCAAAAGTTCATTTGAAAACTTCCAATCGACTCTAAGCCGCTGCTTCTCTACATTCATCACCTGCCCTGGCTCTTACAGTCTTTCTGCCCCCCTCTTCCTTAATGATCCCTGAACCATGCATGGGTGGGCAAGGTTTAATATTGGGGTTCTGTCCAGGGATACACACTCTGGGAGCTCCCATTCTTTGAAGCTTGACTAGTTGCAGCCTTCTATTTGCATCACACTCTATTGTGTAAGGGAACTTTACTGGTGAGAATTGAGGGATGCACTTGTTTTTCTCTCTGTCCCTCATTCCATGTGTAGAGGTTCAACTGGAGATGTGTCTCCTAGAAATGAGCATCTTTCCGATGTATATTTTCTGTGTCTGAGCAGTTGTGCGATTCTGGAGTAGCCTCCATCTGTTTCAAAGAGTAGCTTCTTTGATGAGCAGTGTACAGTATGCTCATCTGTAAACATAAGATTCCATATTTAGTGTATGATAAAATTTTCATATGGCTAGAGATATGACACCAATAGCCTTTCTAGACTCTATGTCCTCTCCAGACCTTTGCATGCAGCTGAGTTTACAGTGGCTCTCATGAGTTCAATCCCATTGAGAGAGTTCCAAGTCCAATTAGATAGCTGTTGATTATCCCCCAGATAATGGTGCCACTACTGCACAAATAGAGGTAGTTTGCTATGCAGCTCATTATGGTTGTTAAGATTTAGGGCTGGGTTTTAGCATTGATTGACTTTCTCCCATAGTAGTATCTTATTATCTAGCATTATGAGTGCTAAACTTCAGATAGAAGGCTTCCAGGTCAATTCCTGCTCCAATATTCTAAGTCCTATCTCTGAAACATGTTCTGTCCTGAGCAGGAGAGACTTATTTTCTATTTCTAGTAAATAATCAAGAGCTTTGGATATACCCCTGCATTATTTTGAGAGTCTCTTGGATCGCTCACCAGCCATTCAAAGGGAGTTGTCCTCTGTCCTGCACTGTGTTCCCTGCCATACAGCCCCCAGGTTGCACCACCCATGCACCAATGTTCAGCTGGTGTATGTGAATTCCTCATGGGGTCTCAGGAGCATCACATTACACTCTGAGTTCCCTAGCGACCCAAGGTCCAATCATCTCTATTCTTTCTTCTTCCCTTCCCATCTGCCTCCACCTTGCCCAGTACCAGCACCCCCATCATCCCTACCCTCCCCCTCCCTCCACTTGCCCCACCTCCCAATATTTCCCCCTCTTATGTCCCCTCCTCCCCTCCCAATCAAACACCCCCCTCCCTACCTCCCTTCCCCAGTAACAGCCGTTCCTTTCTGTCCCCCTTTTAGGTTCTTTCTTTTCCTTTACCTTCATGTATCCTTTCCAATTTCTTGACTCCAGGTGTTATATCATGGTATATACTCACATAAGGGGATTGGTGTTAAAGTCCACAAATGAAGGAGAACATACATTGCTTGGTTTTCTGCCTTTGTATTACTTCACTTAGAATAACACTCTCTAGTCCCATTTACCTGCGGATTTCATAATTTCTTACTGCTGAGTAATACTCCATCATGTAGATGTACCATATTTTCATTATCCATTCATCAGTTATGGGACATTTAGGTTGTTTCCATTTATTTGCTACTGTGAAGAGAGTAGCAAAAAACATTGATGTACAGGTATCTTTACAGTATGATGAGTCCTTTGGGTATATGCCAAGGAGTGGTATAACTGGGTCATATGGTAGATTCATTTATAATTTTTTGAGAGTTTCCTACACTGCTTCTGTAGTGGCTGCACTAGTTTGCATTCCCATCAAGGTGAATGAGTGTTCCCCTTTCTTCACATCCTCATCAGCATCTGATGTCCTTCATTCTCTTGATTTTAGCCAATCTGACTGAGATAAGATGGAATCTTAAAGTGGTTTTTAATCTACATTTCTTGAATTACTAAGGTTGAGCAGTTTTTAAGGTGTTTCTTGGAAATTCATATTTCTTCATTTGAGATCTGTAGCCCATCTTTTTATTGGGTCATTTATTTTCTTGGAATTTTTTTTAATTCTTTGTATATTGTGGATATTAATCCTATGTTGGATGTGTAACTGATGATTTTCTCCCACCAAGTGGGTTTCCTCTTCACTTCCTTGGTTGTTTATTTTGCTGTACAGAAACTTTGTAGTTTAATGAGGTCCCACTTACTGATTGTTGACCTTAATGCTTGAGCAGCTGGTGTCTGATTAAGAAAGGTGGCGCACGCCTTTAATCCTAGCACTTGGGAGGCAGAGGCAGGTGGATCTTTGTGAGTTCAAGGCCAGCCTGGTCTACAGAGTGAGTTCCAGGACAGCTGGGGCTACAGGAGACCCTGCCTCAAAAACGCTAAAAAAAAAAAAAAAAAAAGAAAAGAGTCCATTCCAGCCGGGCGTGTGGCGCACACCTTTAATCCTAGCACTTGGGAGGCAGAGGCAGGTGAGATCTTTGTGAGTCAAGGCAGCCCTGCGTCTACAGAGTGAGTTCCAGGTTACAGCTGGGGCTGACAGGGAGGACCTCTTATCAAACAAAAAAAAAAAAAAAAAAGTCCTTCTCTAGCTAGGCAATATGCTGAACACCTGTATCCCAACACTCAGGATTGGTAGAGACAGGCAGATCTCTGATGAGTTAAGGCCACGCTGGACTGCAATAGTGAGTTCCAGGACAGCTGGGCTACAGGAGACTCTGTCTCAAAAACACCAACAAGTGAATAACTAATAATAATAATAATAATAAATTAATAAGCCCTTCTCCTATGCTTACATCTTGGAGGGCTACTACAAAGTATTTTTTTAGCAGTTTTCATAGTTTCATGTTTTAATATATATATATATTATATATATATATATATTATATATATATATATAAAATCATATATAAATATAATATATATACATACTATATATATATATATATATATAGAGAGAGAGAGAGAGAGAGAGAGAGAGAAAGAGAGAGAGAGAGTTGACTTTTGTACAGGGAAAAAGATAGGGATCCAATTTCATTCTTCTACAGATGGCTATCCAGTTCTGCCAGCACCACCTGTTGAAGATGCTGTATTTCCTCCATTGTATGTTCTTGGCACCTTTGTCAAATATCAGGTGGCTGAAATTGTGTGTACACTTGTTTGGGTCTTCTATTCTGTTCCATTAATCAATGTGTGTATTTTTATGTCAGTACCTTGCTATTTTTATAACTACAGTTCTGTAATGTAACCTGATAGATATCTGGTATGGTAATGCCCCCCTGGTATTATTCTTTTTGCTCAAGATTGTTTTGACTATCCAGGGTCTTTTGTGATTCTATATGAATTTTTGGATCTTTTTTCCTTACTCTGTGAAGAGCACTGTGGGTGTTTTGATTGGCATTGCATTTAATCTATATATTGTTTTTGGTTAGATAGTCATTTTACAATATTGATTCTACTAATCCATGCATATGGTAGATTTTTCCATCTCTATTGTCTTTATCTCTTTCTTTAAAGATTCAAAACTTTCATTGTAGAGATCTTTAGTGTTTTGGGTTAGGTTTATTCCTAAGTATTTTATTTTTTGAAGTTACTGTGAATGGGGGGGGGGTTCCATGGGAATTTTCTGTTCTGATCATGTCTAGTTATTTTTAAATGTGCTTTTTGAATCTCTATAAATATTTCCTTAATTTTGGGAAGTTTTCTTCTATAGTTGTGTTGGAGATCTGCTCAATGCCATTGGCCTGAGATGATTCTTCTTCCTGCATTCCTATAATTCATAGATTTTATTGTCTCATGTTGTCTCACATTTCCTGGATATTCCATTCTTGTGTTGTTGTTGTTTTTTTTAATTTTCCAGCCTTTGCTTAATAAGATCTTGGCTCCACAGCATGCCCACATGGCCCTGTCCTGTGGTTGCATCAGCCTGTCTTCTCAGCACTCTCCTCTCCTGTGTGCTTTGTTTCTCCAAAGGAAACAACAGTAACAAAAAGCTTTTTAATGTCTTCTGAAGACATCAAATTTTCATGCACTGAAGCCCACATACCACTACTTTAGACCCCTTCATTATTGCTACAGAGCCAGCTAGCTCTGTTGCCTCTGTATTATTCCCATTTTCCCAGCGCTCATCTGCTGTTTTATTTTTTTAATTTTTATTTACTTATTTATCTTATGTGTATGAATATACTGTCTGCATGAGGTCTGCGCACCCATGTAGTGCAATGCCGCGGAGATCAGAAGAGGGTGTTGGATTCCCCTGGAACTGGAGTTCTCCTGGAACTGGAGTTATGGACTGTTCTCAGCTGCCATGTGTAACCACCTCTCTTAGCTTGCCTGCTATGTCCATGCTAGAACACACTGTCTGAGGCAGGACATCCAAGCTGGTTCTGGAAGTATGTGTCTGCCTTCTGCCAGATGCTTCCTGTCCTTTTCTTCCTTCCTCCTCATATTGCTGTTTCTCCTTCATGTGCAGCTTTATGCAGCTTTGGTAGCCTTGGCTTTATAGCCAGATAAGACTGTGACTTGGTCCAAAGATCATCATCCCCCCTTCTCTAGATGGGACACCTCACCTTAACTAGACACATTTTTATAGTCAAATTCAGGAGACAGCAAGGGTCTGCAGGTGGAGTCATTGTCACCAAAGCAGCTTGCTTTCAAACACTGCCTCTCCCAGTGGCTGGACCCCTGACTCATTGGCAGCTGAGGTTCAGCTACCACAAAACTGTTGGGTTCACTTCCTCTCACCTCTGTGCTCGAGGAGGTGATAAGTGATGTTGCAGGCTGGCACAAAAATGTCCTTCCCAGTAAATTTGTAGAGGTTACCACACTTAGATGTTCTTCTCAAGAAATAAGCTGCGGGCTACTCAGTGTTACATATTTCCTTCTTGCTTTTTCTGGAAACACAGGTGTCAGCTGAAGAAAGGGAGGCCAGGTGTTTTATTTCTGACAAATTTTAGAAAAAAATATTGTGTTACATGTGTTTGGAAGTGTTGAATTGCCAAGTTTTCTGTACAAGTGTTTTGTAATTAAACTTTTAGATTTTCTAAAGAAGTTGATATGCTTGCTTGGCATTTGTCTCACTAAAACTTTTCTACTAAAAAAAAAAAAGATCTTTAACTTCGTTTTCCAGTCTTGATATTCTGTTTTCTGTTTCATTCATTATGCTTGTGAGGCTTTCTTCAGTTGTTTCCAGTTGGATCATTGGGTCCTTTGATTTCATGTTCATTTCTGTTTAGGTTTTCCTCACTAATTCTCTTTTGTGAACTCAAGTTTTCAAGTCATGAATTGTTTTTGATATTTCACTCTCAAATTTATATGTTTCTGAGCTTGCATCATAAGTTCTTTGAGTTGTTTGTGTTTTCTTTAAGTTCTTTGATCATGTTTATAATTGTTCTTTTAAATTCGGAGTCCAACTTTTCCTTAGAATGGCTCTCACTGTAGTGCACTTCTGGAGGAGGAGTGGTTCTTTTGGAGACATATTCTCTTGATTTTTCATATTATATGTGTTTTTGTGCTGCCTTTTGGGCATATGGATGCTCTTTGTTGGTAGTAGGTACTTATGTCTGGCTTTTGTTTAGTTGAATTTTGCTGTTTATATTGTTACTGTAGCTTGGTTACTTTTTGTTCCAAGTCCTAGGTGGGACGGTCTGTCCAGCAGATGAGGAGCCAAAGAAGATGGGGGTAGGGACTGCCTGAAAGTGTGCTTAGCAGTTTGTACTAGGGTGCTGAGCAAATCAGCACCCTAGGTAGGGTAAGACTGTTCAGCAGCTTGGGCACTGGAGGAGATGGGGTTTGGGGTTACCTGAAGGGGGGCTCAGCCACCTATGATGCTAGGGTGGTTAGCTAGTTGGGGTTAGGGAGTTAGTCCAGAGAAGAAATTGGTCCCTGAGGGGGATCTCAGGCTGGGTGAGAACACTAAGAATAAAAAAAAAAAAAACTTTTGTGTGTGTGTGTGTGTGTGTGTGTGTGTGTATGTGTGTGTGTGTGTGTGTGTGTGTGTGTATTGCCGGCATATGTATAAGTGCATCTGTGTCATGCAATCCCCATGGAAGTCAGAAGAGGGTGTTGGATCCCCTGGAACTGGAGTTATGGTTGTTAGCTGCCATGTGGATGCTGGGAATTGAACCCGGGTTCTCTGCAAGCGCAGCCAGTACTCTTAACCACTAAACCATTTCTCCAGCCCAAATATTTATTTGTTATGTGTGTGCATCTGAGTGATTACATGCCACATGTGTGCAGGTGGCTGCAGAAGCTAAAAGAGGACCTTGGATCCCCTGGAACTGAAGTTACAGGTGGTTATGAATGGCCTGAAACAGGTGTTGGGAACCAAACTCAAGTCCTCTGGAAGAGCAGCAGGTGCTCTTAACTGCTAAGGCATCATTCCAGCCTTGTTTTTACAAATGTAAAGGGAGATTTCATGGTTTAGTGGTTTTCTTTTCTCCTTGAGTTTGGTCTAGATTTAATATCAAATTCTTTTAAGACATAGTATGTATAAATGTGTTACATTATATGCACAGTTAAGCAGTCATATTAAAGCTATACTTTTCCCATTACTATTAAGACGGAGTGTTCAGAACATGTTTTGATGTGCTTGCAGAGCTTTCACACCAGTGTACTGCCCAAGCCTACTGAGTGGTATCACACCTCTACTCTATGTGGCTCAGACAAGACAGTCGAATATCTTAAAAATCCTCCTGCAGTATGGAATCCTAGAAAGAGAAAAAAATCGTATCAACATTGTCCTAACCATACTACTCTACCCTTCAAGAGTGAGAATAATGGTTGATCATGAATTAATTGACATCCAAGAAGATGCCAAGATATGTTTAATGCTCTGTTCCAGAGTGCTTTCTGCCATCTCAGTCAAGGAGATAGAGGTAAGCAAAGCATCACTCTCTGGGATTGAGATCCAATATTGGTGAATGCTAGGATACAGCTGTGAAGGCAAAAGAATAAAGAGAAATTTTAGTTTATATATCACATCCAATGACAAATTAATGACCATGCATATGGTCATTAATTTAAAATGAGGCAATAGCCGGGCATGGTGGCACATGCCTTTAATCCCAGCACTGGGGAGGCAGAGGCAGGCGGATCTCTGTGAGTTCAAGGCCAGTCTGGTCTGGTCTACAGAGTGAGTTCCAGGACAGCTGGGGCTACAGGGAGACCCTGTCTCAAAAAGACCAATAAAATAAAATAAAAATAAGGCAAATCCAAATTAGCCCTTCAAAATGCTGATTTTGGCCAGGTGTGGTGGCACATGCCTTTAATCCTAGCACTTGAGAGGCAGAGGCAGGTGGATCTTTGTGAGTGAGTTCCAGGACGGCTGGGGCTACAGGGAGACCCTGTCTCGAAAAGAAAAAAAAAATGTTGATGTTGATTTTGTTAACATGAATTTTAAGGTAGATTGAGTTTATATTAGTGTTATTAAGTAAACTATTACATTCCAATAACTGTTTTCTATTAAGATTTCTATTTTATAAGAGTAAAGTAAGTTCAAATTTTAATAGCTATTCCTTTCAATAGAGTATTTCAAAATGCAAGTTTCATTTCTCCCAACAAATAAAATCATATACCAAGAAATATATTTTTCAGTTAAGATCCGGAAGCAATTTTGAGCATTATAAAAATATAAAGGCTTAAAATATTTATTCAACTGAAAAGATTTCTCAGAAATGTGGAGACCTTCTCCTTTTTTGAATAATCCAATTTAAGAGACCTTCAAAATGTACTGCAAATTATAGTATCAGACTGTATCATGCCAATTAGCATTAAGAAGTTAATGTTCTTAATGGGAAGTTATTCCTATAAATTTAAACCAGTCAGGGTAACTCCTCTAAAGGTGTAACTTTAGAACTAAACTTTCAAAAGTTGTAACTTTGATTCAGTAGTTGATGATTGATTAAATAATGAATACACACTTATATAACAAGGTCTCATGTCACGAACCCTGTACAGTGCAAGTTATTTTTTATTTGTGTGCCACAAGTGTCCATGTGGAGATCAGAGGTCAATTTTGTAGAGTTGGTTCTTTCCTTCCACCTTTATGTGGGTTCCAGGGTAAATGTCTCTGTAATACAGCAAATCCTTTCTTTCTACATCAGCCTACTGGCATTTGGCTTCTAGAACTGACTCTTTAAAAAAAGATGGCTTCCTACACTTTAAAACATCTTAATTTGGTCAGATCTCCATTGAAATCTTGTGTGTTAACTTTTACTCTACACTAGTTGGATCTCCCTGAGGCAAGTGGATCTCTGCAAGTTTAAGGCTAGCTTGGTCTATACAGCAATTTCCAAACCAGCCAGTGTTACATGATGAGACCCTGTCTCTAAAAAACAAAATAAAAATTTCCCCCTTTCCCTTTTCTTTTCTTCAGACACAGCTGAGTTTAGGAAGACATCCAATTATTCAAAATTGGTTGGACTACATTCCTTCAACAAGATTCAAAGATCCATGTGAACTCGTACATCTGTGCAGAATTACCATAAGAACTCAACTGCTGGCCAACAATATGCTCCCAAATGGAATATTTTCACTTCTAATTCCAGTTCTTCTGCAGAACTTTCTGAATTTAGAAAGCTAACATGCATCTTTATACTAAGTTCTTTAGGGATCGCCATCTTAACACTGTTCTTTAGGGATCACCATCGTACAATTTAGAAGTTAATAAACTATTAACTTCGTGGAGGTGTTTTCTAGAAATTCCATTAGAAAATATATTTTCAGCTGGGTATGCTGCTGGTACACACCTTTAATTCCAGCACTTGGGAGGCAGAGGCTGAAGCAGGCAGTTCCATCCTGGTCTACATAGCAAGTTCGAGTCCCAGGCCAGCTGAGGATACAGGGGGGAGAACCTAACTAAAAAAGACAAAAAAAAAAAAAAAAAAAAAAAAGCGCTACATCTTAAATCTACCATTATCTTTTTTTTTTTGGTCTTTGTGAGAACAGGTCTCCCTGTAGCCCCAGCTGTCCTGAAACTCACTCTGTAGACCAGGCTGGCTTTGAACTCACAAAGATCTGCCTGCCTCTGCCTCCCAAGTGCTAGGATTAAAGGTATGCACCACCACGCTTGGCTTACCATTATCTTTTTTAAAAAAAATACTTTTATTATTTTTATGTGTATGAGTGTAATGCCTGCATATACATAAGTATACCCATATTGTGCAATGCCCACAGAGGTCAGAAGAGGGGATTGGATTCCCTTGGAACTGGAATTACAGATGGTCAATAGCCACCATGTGAGCGTTGGGAATCAAACTCAGGTCCTCCACAAGAGTAGCCTATGTGTGGTGGTGCATGCCTTTAATCCTAGCACTCAGGAGGCAGAGGCAGGCAGATCTCTGTGAGATGGAGGCCAGCCTGGGATGTTCTACATAGCAAGTTCCAGACCAGCTGGTTATTATATAGTGAGACCTTGACTCAACAAACAAGAGATTGAAAGTTCCCAAGCTCAGGGCTCTCCAGCTGTGATACAAACATACCTGGATGTGGACCGGTCACAAGCACGAAGTTGACAGACATTGCTGTGCCAGCAATATCACAGTCCTGTATTTCTGGCCCAGTACTCTTGCCTCCTGACAACATGAAACTGTATCAGGCTAACCCACTACTGTACAAGGAGGCTGAAAATCCCAGACCTCACAGACATCACTGTGCATTGTAGGGCCCATCTTAGAAAAGTTATGGCACATAATAGCAGTGATCTCTACTTATAATTTAGACACTGTCAAAAATTTAACAAATGCCAGGAAGAGTGTTTATTCTAGTCCTACAGTAACAAAATAAACTGCAAGTATTACTATTATAGTTTCTAAAAAAACAGCAAAAATAGGGCTGGAGAGATGGCCTAGCAGTTAAGAGTGCCGACTGCAGTCTGGGCGGAGCTGCCCTCTGCTCTTGCAGCCGGCACCTGGCACCATTATGAGTCTGTGTGCAGGGGGCTCAGGCTGGGGTCTGGCTGGGACCACCTGAAGCACAGGAGCCCGAACCTCGCTCCAGAGAGGTAGTTCTTAGGGTAGAGTGCTTCTTGGGCTGCTGGATAGTTGATTTGCCGGTTCAAAGCAGGGGAGCTGTGAGCTGGCCTGCTTGGGTCCAAACCCAAAACCCTCCTAGGGTGAGGCTGTCTGGGTGGAGCTGCCCTCTGCACTTGCAGCCAGCATCCGGCGCCATTGTGAGTCTGTGTGCAGGGGGCTCAGGCTGGGGTCTGGCTGAAACCACCTGAAGCACAGGAGCCCGAACGTAATATCCCCCCCAACCCCCCACTCCCCGCCAACTGGAATTGAGGAAAGAGCATCCAAGTGGATTTTTCTTTTTTCTGGAGAAGCCTCAGAACAGGAAGGGAAGAGTGGCTTAGACTTCCAATATCCAATATATAAACAAAATTGAAAGCCTGAAACCTAGACAAGTCAACACTCCATAAACAAGGAGGGGGGGAAAAAGCGTTGGAAGGAGGCAAACAAAACAAGCCTTCAACATAGTGAAAAGGCATTTGTGATTGGCATCTGAATACAGGCGGAAAAAAAAAAAAAGTAAACCCCCATGCCTGGGACATAGCGAAGGGATAACATGGGAAAGGTGCAGGATAACTCTGCACCAAGGACTCCCATCCCTGTAGGGGATAGCTACAATGGGATCCACCTGGAGGTGACCCAAGAAACAGATCTTAGAGGGATAATTGCAGACCTATGCAGAGAAATTAAAGAAAACAAAGAAGAAGCCAGAGAACTAAGGAGAGAGAATGAAAAACTCAAAAAGGACCTAGAGGGAAACAATGACAAACTACGGAAAGAACTAAAGGAACAGAATGACAAACTCCAGAAAGAACTAGAGGGAGAAAAAAACAAACTCCGAAAGGAAGTAGAAACACTAAAAAGGAAGCCAACCAACGAAGTAAGGAGCACCAAGAAGAGATGGAGAAGCTCAAAAAGGAAATGGAAAAAATAAAGAAAACACAGGATGAAATGAAAAAGGAAATAGAACACTCAATCAAGAAGAAAGGAAAGGAAAAAGCCTCAGAAATAGAATGAAGGAAGCAGAACAAAGAATATCAGATCTGGAAGATAACACAGAGCAACTAGAAAGCTCAAATAAAGAATATGAAAATTTTTAAAATACACAAAAGTGGAACAACCAGGAAATATGGGACGCTATAAAAAGATCAGACCTCCGCATCATTGGAATAGAGGAAGGAGAAGAATCTCAAGAGAATGTTACTGAACAGATCTTCAACAGAATAATAGATGAAAATTTCCCCAAACTAAAAATAGACAAACCCATACAAATACAAGAAGCACATAGGACTCCAAATAGACAAGATCAGAAAAGAAACTCCCCACGCAATTTCATAGTTAAAATGTTAGACGCCCAAAACAAAGACAAAATTCTGAAGGCTACAAAAGAAAAACAATCACATACAAAGGGAAATCAATCAGAATTACAATGGACTTCTCAGCACAAACCATGAAAGCAAGAAGAACATGGAGCAAAGCATTCCCAGTGTTAAAGGACTATGGATGCCAACCCAGAATACTTTACCCAGCAAAAATGTCAATTATAGTTGAAGGAGAGAGAAAAATCTTCCATGACATAAACAAGATGACATGTCTGGAAAACCAACTCTTCATAAAATACTTGAAACAATCCAAAGGGCAGAAGAGAGGGGCAACAATCCTCAAACACCTAGGTAAAGAAACTAATAAAAACATAATAAAAACACAGGAGTAGAATCAGAGGCTAAAAGTCCAAATGGATAATAAGGTGAAAGGAACAACATCCATCTTTCAATTATAACCTTAAATATTAATGGGCTAAACTCCCCAATCAAAAGGCATAGACTGGGAGAATGGATTAGGAAACAAAACCCATCTATATGCTGTCTACAAGAAACCCATCTCAATTTCAAGGATAGGCACCAACTTAAGGTGACAACATGGAAGAAAATATTACAAGCAAATGGTACCAAAAAGAAAGCAGGTGTTGCTATTCTAATATCAGATAAAATAGACTTCAAAGCAAAAGAAATCAAAAGAGACAAAGAGGACCATTACATCTTTATTAGAGGAACAATTGACGATGAAGATCTCACAATCATGAATATATACACACCAAAGGCTGGTGCACCAAACTTTATAAAGACAATTCTTCAGGATCTTAAGGCACAGATTAACCCCAGCACACTAATAGTGGGGGACTTCAATACCCCACTAAGTCCTTTGGACAGGTCAACAGGACAATGGATAAACAGAGAAACATCTGAACTAAATGACACAATACACCAATTGGACCTCACAGACATCTATCGAATATTTCACCCAAACACCAGAGAATACACTTTCTACTCAGCACCTCACGGAACATTCTCCAAAATAGACCATATACTGGGACACAGGAAAAAACTCAACAAATACAAAAAGACTGAAATAATCTCATGCATTCTATCAGACCACAGTGCAATAAAACTCAGTATCAACACCAAGATAATCCCTACAACCTACAAGAACACATGGAGA
>VZQC01005128.1:75882-153115 GCA_009823505.1 Rhizomys pruinosus
CTCTCTGCTTCCTGTGCTCTTTGCGAGATGTGACCCTCTGTTTGCTGCTCCGGATCCGGCCACCACGCCTCCCGCCACAATGGACTAATTCCCTGGAACCGCCAATCGTAAGCTCAAATAAACTCTTCCTTTTATAAGTTCCTTGGTCTGGTGTTTTATCACAGCAACAGAAAACTGACTAATACAAGCGCCGACTGCTCTTGCAGAGGACCCAGCTTCGATCCCCACCACCCACATGGTGGCTGAGAACCGTCTTTGACTCCAGTTCCAGGGGAATCTGACACCCTCTTCTGACCTCCGAGTCATTGCATGACACAGGTGCACAAACCTACATGCAGGCAGTACATTCATACACATACAAGAATAAATAATAAAAATTTAAAAATAAAAATAAAATAAAACAGCAAAAATAACAAAGAAAAATGTAACTAGATTACTGTTCCTTTTCTTCCCCTTTTAACTTAGTAAAATAAAAATATACAGGACCAAATTATAAAAGATGTTTATTTGCACACTATTAGGATACATTTAATTACAGCAGAATAGTTTAGCCCCACAAAGAAATTCACACTACATATATTAATAATTGAATGTCCTTTACCAGTAACATATGGTTGTTATATATTTGGTTGAAAATGTATACTAATGTAAAGAAATCCAAGAAGCTGTATTCATGTAGCATGTAAACAAATACTAGGCAGCCCATCTAGATGAAGTGTCTTCTCTAGGAAGATAGAACACAGCACTATTTAATGTTGACCTTCCCAGTTCCATCCTTTCCCTGTTACCCTTGCCTTTTCTCAGAGCATGATTTGGCATGGTCACCACCCACTGAGCAGTGAACATGGCCCATACCTACTCAAGAATAAGCAGCAAGCTGCACTGAACTTTCAGGAGTACCCACTTCCCAGAATTTTGATTACTTTCTTGCTTCAATATGACATCATCACCATGTGTGTTTAATTCTTCCTATTTTAGCTTCCTAGAGTTGTAACAAAGTACTGTGAGCTGGGTAGCTTAGAACAAAATGTCACATCTCAAATTTTGAAATCTCTAAGTCCAAGATTAAGACATCAATAGAATTCTGGTCCCTGTAGTGATTAAAAGCATCCTTCCTTGGGTATCTTCAGATTCTGGTGGTTTTCCAGCAACATTTGTTATGTTTGGGCTTGCAGCTGCATTGCCCTAATCCTCTGCCTCATACATTTTCTGCATCTGCACAAGGCTACCTTCTAGAGATGCTTGCTCTGTTGGATTAGGGTTCTGCCCTGCTCTAATATTTGCAATGATTCCCTTTCCAAATAAAGTCACATTCTAAGGTAGTGAAGGTTAGGATTTCAACCTAATTTTGCATAAACCTCAACTCAAAGTTTTCCTTCACTGACAGATCAGTTACTAAATCTGGTTCATCAGTCGCAGATGCTCAGTACCTTTCAGTGTCTCTTCACTGGTCACTCTCTACCACCCTCTCTGTTTTCAGTGTCTCATTCTCACAGCATCCACCTCAACCACCGACTAATCTACTCAGTCTTGAAGTATCTGTTCTCCTTGACTCTGGTCTCAACACTATCCCAGAATCATTCATACTACCATCATGGTCTCACTAAAATGGATCATCTCACTAAAACCTGCATCATCATCATCATGACATCCTGCTCTGCAGAGAAACAAAAATGCCCTCAAACTCCACATTGTAGTACAGGCAAAAACTGACATAAGAATCAAGCCTTCCTGCCTTGTCACTCACAAGCTCTCTATCCACCAGTAAAGCCAACTTGCTCACTATTCCACATCTCTCTGCTTTTACATATTTGTCCTTCTATTTACCATGTCTTTCCTAAACACCTGTTATCACTTAAACTTTCTGTGACCAACAAATACTAAATACTATGCTATTACTTTAATGTTACCATATTACCATATTATACCCCCAGGACTGCAATGCTAGATAACTTATATTTTATACTAACATATAATGTTTGCCTGCTCAATAGTGAACATTTATTTATTTATTATTTGCATTATAACTTTATAAAACTAAGACCTATTCTAAAACATTTTGCTTGAAGGGACAAATTTAAAAATGTGCTGCTGGAGAAAGTAGGGAAAAGGAACTTGAATTTTCAGGAGAAATGAACTATCACTGCTGGCTAAAGAATTAGCATACCATCTCCAAAATTTTATAAAATCACTACCTTCTGTATACATATAATTCATAATTTCAAAAAGAAAACTAATAATACCAGAAACTAGTGACCATGAGGAGCAACAGGAACTCACACATGGCTGATGGGAACACAAAATTGTATAACTGCTTTGGAAGAGCTTGGTGGCTTGGTATAAAGTTAAACATATATGTCTATTTAATCTAGAGAAATGAAATTTTATGACACCATAAAAAACCTATAAGGAGAGTTAATAACTTGAGTCAAGATTACTGGAAACTAGAAACCAAAATTCCCTTCAGTTAATGAATGTTAAACAAGTCATAGTGCACCCCACAGGAACACTTGTCATCAGTAAAGGCACAAGAATTAATTTCAAATAAAAATAGTGTTCTCAGAAGGTTACATGCTGTATTATCCCATCTGTTGGACATTCTAGAAATAACTTTCCAGACCTAAAAACGGCATTGGGGAGGGCACTTTTTTGAGATAGGGTTTCCCACAGCTGGTCTGGAACTCACTATGTAGACCAGGCTGAACTGGATCTCACAGAGATCTGACTGGCTCTGCCTCCCAAGTTCTGGGATTAACTAAAAAGGTTATTTTAAAGCTAAAATACTTATGACAATATTTTGAACTAAGACATAAATATAAACTTAATGCATGTAACTACATAGGTAATGTAACTTTTCAAAACCAATATTTAGTATATTTTAATAACAGAAAAACGTTTCCTTGAATAGATATACCATGTTTTACATTACACTAATGAACATCTTCCATGCTGAACTCACAGATGAAAATTCTGACATTAATATAATCTTCAATTACAAAATAACATTGAACAAATATTTTCTTTACTCTTAGAAGATAAATGAATCATTGGTTCTCACATAAAGACATTTGATCACTAGCACAGGTCCTGAGCTGCTCATCTGTCTTCTCAGGAAACTCTTCAACCCTGGGAAAATCTTCTTCATACTTCTTCTTGAGATTACTTAAAAATATCCGTAACCTGTCTGAGTCCAACTGAGAGTTTCGAGCAGTCTGAACAAGCCTAGTGGCTAGATGGTACACAGCTCTCTGTCTTTCCATCTCAGGAGAACTCCTTTGATTTTGCTGTTATTAAAAACATATGTAAATTGATATGTAGATGGTCATTTAAATCATATTTGTATTATTTATCCCATTTCATAGAAATAGGAACTCAAGTTCATTCCTTTAAAGAAATCAGGTCCACGTATCTGACCATACACATACAGATGACAAGATAGATGATAGATAGATAGATAGATAGATAGATAGATAGATAGATAGATAGACAGATAGATAGATAGATGATAGAATATGTAGGTAGGTATACACATACACTTACACATACATACATACATACATCCATAAAGAGACACATATGTAAAGAAATGCTATTTGGAACAATTAAATTTCTCATGAGGTCCTGGAGAGATGGCTCAGCAGGTAAGAGCACTGACTCCTCTTGCAGAGTACCTGGGTTCAATTCTTAGCACCCACATGGCAGCTAAGAACTGTCTTTAAGTTGGGCGTGGTGGTGCATGCCTTTAATCCTAGCACTTGGGAGGCAGAGGCAGGCAGATCTCTGTGAGTTCAAAGCCAGCCTGGTCTACAGACTGAGTTCCAGGCCATCTGGGACTACAGGGAGACACTGTCTCAAAATAAAAACACAATTTCTCATGAAAATTTACTACTTGATAAAAGACACTTACTTATATCCTTGAAAAATCACTTTTACACAACAAAAAAGTCCTGTTAAATAGGTCAAATCCCTCAACAAAATACCAAAAATAATAGAAAATCCAAAAGAGATAATTTCTGCCAACACTTTTTGTTTTTAAAGGCATGAAATGGTAGAGGTGGTACTGTATACCTTAATCCCAGCATTCAAGAGGCAGAGGCAAGCAGATCTCTGTGAGTTCAAGGCTAACCTAGTCTATATACATTGCAAGACCAGACAGGGCTACATAGCAAAAGTCTGTCTCAACTGCCAACCTCCCACCCAAAACAGGCAAGGGAAATGAGCTCTGTTCACTGCTATGCAGTAACCATAATTCTAAATGTCACCCATTTAGAACATGACTGCTATCTCTCAGTTTTATTTACTAAACAATATACTGGTGGAGAAGATGAGTCATCAGAAAATTTGCCCCTGAAGAGAGTTCTGATACAGAAATTGTTTGAGCCTAACAAAATATTACCTGAGGTGTAAAATACATTTTAAAAGTAAACATATTGTTACTTGAAATTGCGGCTTAATTCTTGAACTAGAGAAATATTCCCAGCCCTAACTACTTAGAGAAAATCTTAATGAGTTGCCCAGAAATATAATCTCTTTTCCAATGGCGAACAATTTGATATGTACTTCTTCTACTATGGGAAAATGAGTAAGATTCTATGAACTAAAACAAAATGATCATGTATTTGAGCTATTAACTACCAATTAGTCTTATTAAAATAAAGATATTTGTTATCTGTTATATTCTATGTGCAAGGCACCAAACTTGTGTTTAATATATCTGTGGGGGCTACTAAAATGTATAACTGGGAGTTGAAGAGATGGCTCAGGAAGTAAGAGCACTGGCTGCTCTTGTAGAAGACCCACATTCTGTTTTAACAGAACCCACATGGTGGCGAACAACCATTTGTGAGGTAACTCCAGTTCCAGAGGATCTATGCCCTCTTCTGGCCTCTACAGCATTGCATGATAAGGATGCATGATACATGCAGGCAGAATACTCATAGGATAAATCTATTTCTAAATGTATAATTGATATAATAATAAAACTCAAGCAACTTACACTCCTCTGGTAAAAAGGCACATTTCTAATTGATGATGGCAGTTATACAATGTCACCCAATTATGAGAGATACAAAATGCTCAGAGAAAGAGATACCTAATTCTAGGCATATCAAACAAAGTTTAAATAAAATCAAGAGTCTGGAACCAATTTTCATGAAAAGAACTGCCTAGAAAGGACAGTGTCTGGGTAGAAATTGTTAGAACAGGCACATAGAGACCTGACACAAAATCAGGGAAATAAGCATCTCGATGTGAAAGAAATGCAAATTACATGAACCAGAATGGAGTGGTATAAGGCAGGTGTGGCAAATAAAGAAGGGATCCTAATGCAAAACTAGCAAACTAGAGAGGGAAAGGGCAACTTCTTGAGTCCCAGGATACTTGAAAATCCAGGATGGAAACCAGGATCCCATGTGATCCTAAAACTGCATTTTGAGAAGTAATTATAGAAAACTTAACAAGAGGCTAAAGAGCTCAACTTTAACTTGATCAGCAGTGATTGACAGCCTCTGACTAGGTATGATAATTGTGCTCTGGGAGACAGTGTGGAAAACGTAGGTCAGACTGGAAGAAAAGGGAATCTACCAGACAGTCCTAATGAGGAGTGATCAAGATCCATGATGGCTCTGATGGGGAGACGTGGAAGTGGGAAGATGAGAGGGGTTTCAGAAGATGGTAATTCAATACTTTATCTAAAAACAGATTAAGATATGAAGGGAAATATTGAGAAAAATCCACATAGATTCTGTTAGCAGAAACAACAATGGAAGTTGTGAAAAAGATCGCCAAGACTAGAGGTTTAAAACCAGGGGGTGGGGGGCTGGAGGGTGGTGGGGGTAGACTTCTTCCAAACACATATTTAGTAAGTGGAAAAGAAAAGGCTTTGATTAGTGAGGAAAAAACGTGTACTCGCAGATGCATGAGAGTGTAAGCCTCCAAGGGAGACTAAGCTGCCATTGCTGGGACAGAACTGAGGAAGGGAAGAAGCAGAGAGAGGGGACACATCAGGGAGAGCTTCCAAGGAGTTACAACTTAAGAGAAAGTTTCAGTAGAGTGATAACAAGATTTGCTCTGTATGCAATGGAGAAGGAAGGATAAAAAGAGACATGAGATAATAGTCTAAGAAGTGGGATAAACATATTTCTTTTGGGAAAAGAAAACTTAGAACATTCAAAGAGGAAGGAAAATCCGGTAGAGAAAAGCAGGCAAAAAAAAAAAAAGACAACTGAGAGTCTTAGTGGAGAATGAGCAGGTAGAAAGTCAACTTTAAGTCTGAAAAGGGTAACTCCTTTAAATCTCTTTTTATAATGTATATGTATATACTTTAAGAAGGTTCGACAGTTGTAAGTTTCCCTTCCCACCCTTTAACCTGAGGACATTGCCCCTTCATAGACTATATATATATCAATGCCAAGAATGGACTCTCTCTATAATCTGTTGACCAGGGGTCCCAGAGACCTTCAAACTGTACTGGCCATTGCCCCTGCTCTTCATTACCCACCAGAACCTGATGGTAAGATCCTAAGCCTGAAGGCAGGAGAAACTTTGGACACAGAACTTAGAGCAATTGAGCTGAACTGGTCTGGAAGCCTCCTCCCTGAAGAACAACTTCCATAATAACGCATACCAAAATGACTAACAGAAAGCAACAAAAACAAGAAAAGAAACTATCTCTGACATGATCTACAGATTTAAATACTCACAGGCTTCAACACACTAGGAACGTATCTTCAGAGTTTTCCAGAAGACTTTGCACACTCGTAATNCAAAATGATCATGTATTTGAGCTATTAACTACCAATTAGTCTTATTAAAATAAAGATATTTGTTATCTGTTATATTCTATGTGCAAGGGAGTAAACAACTACTTTCTATGAATTTAAGGTCTACTTCATAGAATGGAGTCCATAGCTGACACTGATTATCAGGCTTACGAAATTGAGACAGGTCACAGGACACAGCGGAGAGCATAATACTAGTTTTCTACTAAATAGTTATATTAAACTCACTTCTAATGACTTATTATTATACCCATGGATTAATACATCGTTCTCAACTCTCAGCAGAGGAGTTTCCTTATGCAGCAGATAGTAACACAGAAATACACAACTGGCCAATGTACAGAGAACAAGAGGATGCAAACTGCTTATCCCTGAATAGGACATCTGTATCAAATTTCTGCCTGTCAAACTCAGGGATCACTGCGAAAGAGGGATTGTAAGAAGTGGTGGATGGCCACAAGGAATTGAGTCTTCCAGACATCTGGTCAGTTACTCATATGAACTTATTACATAGAGAGAGTATATTAATTTGGTGGTAGGGCAATAAGGGAGGTGTGGGTGGAAAGGGGTCTAAATACCATCAGATTATATCATATAAAAACTGTAAAAATTCAATAAAATAAAAATGTTTTTTAAAAGTCTGAAAAAAAAATCTTCCTCTAAGGCATGTGAGAAACAGAAGCTCCTCTAAGACTGGTGAGAAACAGAAGCTCTAACTACAGAATTTTATATGAATTCTGCAAAAGAATTTATCAAAATGACTTCAGCTTTCTTTAGAAGTAATGGGGGGGCGTGCTGGAGTGATGCCTCAGCAGTTAAGAGACTGGTTGTTCTTGCAGAGGATCCAGGTTCAGTGCCCAGCACCCACATGGAGGCTAACATCTATCCATAACTCTAGTACCAGAGGATCTAACATCTTCTGGCCTCTGTGGGCACTGTACCCACATGGTACATCCTATATACATATATGCAAGCAAAACATTCAGAGACACAAAAATTTTTAAATAAACTTCTAAAAGTGTATAAGATAAATTATCTTCAGAGAGTAAGAGCACTGAAAACTCAAAGCAAATAAATCTCTTGAAAGAAATACTGTAAAGAAGCCAGGATTCAAGAAGAAAAATAAATTATTATCCAGTAAAATAGTCAACACATTTAGAGTGGACAAAACTATCCTGCCTTGACTACTCTTGAAGGATATTAGGAAAGCCAAGGCCCAGAAGAATAAAAGAGAACTGGACTATGGCTGGAACAGACACAATGAGATCTGAAGAACTGGATAACCAAGGTTCTTCAGAGTGAGAGCACTGTACAGACGGCTAGTGAAGGGATTCAAATGGGCACTACAATCAGAAAGTGTCTGGAAGACACGGTGCACAAACCTACTTGCAGACAGTACATTCATACACATATAAAAATAAAGTTAAAAAAATTAAAAAAAAATAAATTAAAAAAATTATTAAAAAAAGAAATTAGGTTTTCTATCTTAGATATTTTAAATATTAATAATGTGCAAATCAAAAGCAATAATAAAAATATATACTTAAAAAAGTATTTTGGGGCTGGAGAGGTGACTCAGCAGTTAAGAGCACTGGTTCTTCTTGCAAAAGAGCTGGGTTTGAAGCTCAGCACCCACACAGTAGCTAACAATCATCCATAACTCTAGTTCCAGGGGATCCAATGCCCTCTTTGTGCTCTGTGGGCATTACATGGGCTGGGTGCACTTGCTTGCAGGCAGGCAATACACTCATACACATAAAACAAAATAAAATTTAAAGATGTATACTTTTTTTTTTATTTTATTTACTTCCATATGTGTATGAATGCACTGTCTGCATGCAAGTCTGTGCACCCGGGATGTGCAATGCCGCGGAGGTCAGAAGAGGGTGTCAGACTCCCCTGGAACTGGAGCTCTCCTGGAATTGGAGTTTCAGACAGCTCTCGGCCGCCATGTGGGTGCTGGGGATCGAACCTGGGTCCTCTGCAAGAGCGGTCGGTGCTCTTAACCGCTAGGCCCATCTCTCCAGCCCCTAAAGATGTATACTTAAAGTACTTTAACTAAACAAATAATATTTATTCTAAGATTTTACCAAAATTTGGCTGGTAATTTGTGTTGTGATCTCTCTGGCATCCAGGACAATTGATGGTGGGAGTGACGAGGCCTCTGCAGCTTTCAGTCCTAAGAATCACAGAATGCTGGCTTCAGTTTGTCATTTCTGCTTTTGTTTTAACTGATAGTAATATTTTCTTCACAGAGTTAAATTCCCCTTCTACAGCCATTTCTGAACTAATCAATAATTCTCAGAACTAAGCTTTCCAAAGTGACAACATATCAATTATCATTTATTGTCTAAAGTATATAAGGTAAATTAAAATATTAATTACTTCATAACAAATCTCTGAGAGAAGAGAAAGAAGTAGTTAGGAAATAATGTTAAATTCCAATTAAAAGTTGTGGGATGACTTTTCTGGGAAAGCCTTCTACTACAAATAGGAATTTTACTTAGCTTTGTAATCAAAAGTTAATCTTATGCTTTGAGATTATTTAACACTGTCTATTCAATATGCCTTCCTACTGTAAAATCAGCTTACTTAAATTTAACTAGCCTTCAGGAAAACAGTGTAAACAATCTTGTGAGGCCTTGGGCTTCTCTTGTAATCAACTTCTATAAGCTACACTAAATACCCAGCTTTAATCTTATACTATGCTCCTTATTTATAAGCTACACTAAATACCCAGCTTTAAACTTATACTATGGTCCTTATTTCTCCCTCATGACCCTTCCTTGCCCAGAATAATGTGCCTGAGTGCATGCATGCATACGTGTGTGTTTATGTGTGTGTGTGTGTTGTAAAAACATCAGTACTGAAAGCAGTGAAGTTGGAAGTGACAAATTACCTACATTTTATGTTGCAAATAACAGGTGGGATGAGATTGAGAACACTTGTTCCTGGTTGTCTGTGCTGTTCTGGATCAGGGGGAGAGGGGGATCATAAAGAGAAAAACCCTTTCCTGATAAGACAAAGTTCCTTACTTCTTTCCCATGTCATGCTGGATGCATAACAAGTAAAGAAAGTACAGCATGGATTGGAAGAACAGTCCTGAGAGAACTCAGAAGGAACAAGTTGAGTGCAGACCAGGCTCAGTCTTGGTTTAAATGAGTCCTACAGTCAGGCAGTCTTTGTTCATGGTCAGGCTGGCTTTGTTTATGTACCACTGCATTGTGGAATTTCTGCCACAGCAAATACAGTTGGTCAATGGGAGGTGTAGGAGTACATGGGATTTTCAGGGGTGAGAATATCTAGTCTCTAAGAAACCTTACAGTTGCATGCCCCTCTGTCTAGCAGATCCATGGCTGAAATTCCTCAGAAGCTACAATGGTAGCTGATTATTCTTCCTGCAAATTCCAACTATCAACTATGTACTTGTGTCTTCATACCTTAAGTCTATGTAAAGGTCATTTCATGGCTTTCTATGTGTGCCAGAAGGTCACCATCTCTATCACTACAAAACATTTATTGAGCAATTACTAGATGCTAGGCTTACTGAAGTAGATGACTCATATTTTTACGTCACTGAGCCTTGATGACTCACATATAGGATAAATTATCCTGTCTCACCAAGTTTCAGAGATTATGAAGCAAGAATAATAAGGATTAAATATCTGATGCAAGCAAATCATTCAGTTCATTTCCCATTTTAAATAGTAAAGCAAAGATGTTTTTCCATCACAGGGGTCATCCATAGATAAAGTGATTCTGGGAACCTTCTGTGTTTGGGTGAATTTTGCATGTCACATAATGACTTACATAGAAAACAGCTAACAAAAGTTTAAGAATATGGTTTGGTAATATTTTCCATTTTAATTTTTTAGATTTAATTATAAAATACCATAAAACTGAAGAAAACAAAAGGGCTATGGTATGAATGTGTAAGGAACAGATGATTTTCAGTTATATAAAAAAATACAAGCTAGTCAGGTGTGGTGGCGCATGCCTTTAATCCTAGCACTTGGGAGGCAGAGGCAGGTGGATCTTTGTGAATTCAAGGCCAGCCTGGTCTACAGAGTGAGTTCCAGGACAGCTGGGGCTATAGGGATACCCTGTCTTAAAAAGACAAAAGAAAAAAGAAAAGAGGAGGAGAGGAGGAAAAGGGAGAGGAGAGGAGGGGAGGAAAGGAAGGGAAGAGAGGAGGGGAGGGGAAGGGAGGAGAGGAGAGGGGTCAGGAAAGGAGGGGAGGAGAGGGGAGGGAAGGGGAGGAAAAAAGGAAGGAAGGAAGGAAGGAAGGAAGGAAGGAAGGAAGGAAGGAAGGAAGGAAGGAAAGAGAAAGAAAATACAAGCTAAGTAACATTATTTCTGGGGTTTTGTTTTTGTTGTTTTTGTTGTGTTGTTTTTTTTTCTTTTTTTAAATTTTTTATTTATTTTTGTATGTATATGAATGTACTGTCTGCATGTAGGTTTGTGCACCTGTGTCACGCAATGCCTCGGAGGTCAGAAGAGGGTCTCGGATTCCCCTGGAACTGGAGTTCTCCTGGAATGAGTTACAGACAGTTCTCAGCCGCCATGTGGGTGCTGGGGATCGAACCCGGGTCCTCTGCAAGAGCAGTCGGCGCTCTTAACCGCTAGGCTATCTCTCCAGCCCTGTTTTTTTTTCTTTTCTAAGACAGTTCCAGCTGGCCTGGAACTCACTATAGACCAGGCTGTCCTCCATTTCACAGAGGTCTGCCTGCTTCTGCCTCCTGAGTGCAGACCCAGCTTCTAAGTTACATTTTCTAAAAAAACAAATACTTCTAGGGCTTCCTTGTACCATTGTACTTCTATAGCATTACTGGTTCATTATATGAGTATGACAAGGAAATACAGATTTAAAAGCATATAAACAGAAGATGTGGGGAGGGCAGCTGCTTAGATTGACAGACACATAAAAGGGAGAAAGTGTCTTCTCTTTGACTTAAGAGAATATGTGTTGTTTCGATGTATGTGAGCAATTTGCATATACGATACCATAGTTTTTTTCTTCTGTGAGTCCCTTAGCAAGTCTGTAGGTATACAAAATTGCATCTTTATTCCTTGAAGTATTCTGAACATGCTGAACTTCAAAATGCATGTTTTCTACATTGGGATATAGGCTATCTATATGGCATAGTTCCAGGAAATGTGTAGCGAAGAGTGTAAATGCCTAGAATATAGAACAGACAATGAATATTAGTTCTTTTTAAATTGTCTAGAAAATTACTTTTCAGGGCATATAAATTGCAAGTATTATGCTACAACAAAGATTCTAGTTTAGAAAATTAACTTTAAACATCTTTAAATTAATTAGAAATATATGCTTTGTAAGGGGAAAATGATTTTAAAGTTACCATTTAATAAAACTTTTAAGTATTCTAAAATATCACAGAAATGGATATTAGAGGTGTCAAGAGAAAGAAATCAACGAGGTGTATGAGTGCACATGTGTGTGCATGTAAGTGTATGTGCAGATGAAGGCATGTAAACTCATGAGAAGGACTTAGTCCCTAACAACTTCCAAGAACACATGTGTATGCACATGTAAGTGTATGTACAGATGTAGCCATGTAAACTCATGAGAAGGACTTGGTTTCTAACAAGTTCCAAGAACAACAGATGGTAAGCTAAAGATTCAAGACAGCCAATGAGGTAATTCTAGTGCAAATGTTGGCAGGCTTCAAATCCAGACACAGAATATGTTTGAACTGAAAAATCCACTCAAGACTGAGGACAGCCAGACAGGAGTCCTTTAACTATGCAGAGTCAACTTTCTCTTCTGTCATGGCTCTCAGCTCACTAGGTGGTGAGGACTTTATCAAGAAGGGCCATAAGCTTTGTTCATACATAGTTCAGATGTTCATCTTTTAGAAATACCCTCACAGATGCACTCCAAACAATGTTTAACCAAGTATCAGAGCACTCTGTGGCCTGGTCAAATCAACACATAAAATCAACCATCACAAATATTAGTTATTACTCTTGAGAAATATATGCATCTTGTTCATATGAGAAATTCAGGCTGGCATTCGGAGTTATACAAAGATATTATATATTGACACTAATTTTATCGCATACTTTTTATTGAAATATAAAATAAGATTTTTTTCTCATCCTTTTTTAAATTTTTTATTTTTAAGGGATTCTACAATATAATGACACAGTTGTTTGCAGATAACATTGATGTTTCTCAGTATGTCATACAATTAGGTAATTGGTGCATTTTGCAAGTATCTATGTCCAAATTTTGAACAACCCAAGGTTCCCACAGTCCAGTTAGAGAAGCTTGTATGCACAGGCATGTTGATCAGTTAGGAGTCCAGACTATATTCCTGTAGTCTCACGATTCACCCCTATCTCTCTGCAGCCCTTACATTCTACCACGCCTCCTTCTTCCGCAGTTTGTTCCCTGGGCTTTGGGAAAGGGGCACAAGTGGGTGAGAAGAAAACAGTCTAATTTCTTTGGAGTTGTCATTTTGGACTCCAGTCTGTTCAGGTTGTTTCCCTTCATGGGTTGACAGCTTTTCCAGTGATACCCTTTTTAGTCATACTAACAAAGCACAAGCTATTGGATGTACAGGCATTTAAGCAGTACCAATTATTATGTCAAGCTAAGCTGTGAGCATAGACACAGATGCTTGGATGGTATGCTAATCCGCAAACTGTGGTTTCTCTATAAAGGGTGACAAGTTCTTATTGTGGCTTATAACATCTCCTAACCACTAGAGGACATAAGCTTGTGGCATCCGCTGTGAGTTATTCCTCCAAGGAGAGAGCTAATAGCCAAATAGATTTGGGATATATATAGACACTTGGCTGCCACTGTTGCACAGTATCTCCAGGCTGTTGAGGTGTAGCTGATATTGATGGAGGAGTCTTGCTTGTCTCAGGGAGACCAATATATTGCTGTATTGCTTTAGTGGCCTTTGGTAACGCTCTCTGGTATTTCAGAGGCCAGTTGTATGCTAGCAAGTGATGACTCATAACATTTTTCTTGCTCACACCAGGTCTTCGACAACAGGGACTTACTGCCTTTCTCCTTGCATATATCCCACTTATAGGCAAAAGGCCTTTATAATTTGGGGGGGTTCTCATCCTTTATAATAATTAAAGGTAAAGAACATCATAGGGACATTGCAAGGTTTTTCAATTATGTGAATGTATTTTATGTTTCTCCTATGTATACATATTTTAAGTGGTCATCCCAAGTATAATTATACAACTTATACAGCTAATTTTTGAGAAACTTAAAAAAAATTGGTAGTTAGCTTGCTGTGACGTTCAGATATTCAGAGCTCTATTCTGTCTTATGACACAGACATCATTACATGTGAAAATTATTCTTAAAGTGTCTTCATATTTTTTATTATTCAATCTGATTAAACTAAAACCAAGTAACTTTTAAATTATTTATAGTTCTTGATTTTTCTTCTTGTCTGTATCATGTTTAAGATAGTATTTCCACTTTCATTATAAATAAAACAAAAATGCTATAGTATATACTTTCTACCTAGAGTTGTTTAAAAAGCTATTTGTGTGTGTCTGTAAGATATAGTCATGACACACATATGAAATATATCAAAAAGGACTCTAACACTTTGAAAATAAATAAGGAGGTGTACCTTTAAGCTCAGCAGTTTTTCACAGACAGCATAAGAAATTCCAATGCCTTCTTCTGTATTAGTGCCTCTGCCCAGCTCATCAATTAATATGAGTGATTTGTCATTAGCATTATGTAGAATATATGCTACCTGAAAGACAAAAATTCAATGCTAGTTACTGTAATCAAACAGATGCCACTATCATAGACAAAAATCTAGAGAAATCTATTAGTTTATCTGAAATGTATTTTAATATGGAAATCTGGCAGAGCAGAAAATAGCACATTGCTTTTCTTTCTAATATTTCCACCTGAATGGTTGATATATACATAAACAGACATCTGCATGTGCATGAGACAACAAAATAAGTATCTAAAACAAAGAGATGCGAGACAGTGAATTAAATGCTTAAATAACACACAGAGATGGCCATTTCTTCTCTACGAATGACTAAAATATTGAAAACCAATTTGCATTTTATTTATATTCACAAAAAATATAAAACATTTCGAAAAATATATTGGTTTAACACATTTAAACCCATCACTAACAAATATCAAAACTAAATAGAATGCTTCTTCCTATCTGAAGAATAACAATTTCTTTCTCGGAGGCCAGAATCTCACCCACATTGAATTATACTGCAAAGTTAACTCGTGAACATTTTGCTTTCCAAGGGAGGAGGCTTCTATTTAGAAGGCATACCTTGGGCACCCAGAATATTGCTACACTCTCCACATACATTTAGTACACACAAAGCAATTACATAAGTTGTAGGATATGGTAACTTTACTCCTTTATGTGTAACACATTCAGAAAAAAAAAAATACCACAAAGCATTGATTTCCAGAATATATAAACTACTCAAAAAACAAAGAAGAAAGAAAACGAATGACCCACTCAATAGATGGAGTAAAGAGCTGAACAGAGACTTCACAAGTGAGGAATTAGAGATGGCTGAGAAACACCTTAAGAAGTGTTCAACATCACTAATCATTAAGGAAATGCAAATCAAAACCACTTTAAGATATCATCTTACTCCAATAAGACTGGCTAGGATCAAGAAAACAATATTAATTTCCATTCGTCAAGGACAATTGCGAATCAAACCGACATCGTTACTTAGATCATTATTTCTTTTTACTTAAATTCCAGATAGACTTGGCTAGGAATCACAGACAGACTGATATGGAAGTGTATTGTACTGATGTGTATGGGAGACCGCTGTCTGGAGAAGGATTAGTAATATGTCTGACCAGGCTATGGTTCACATGTTAAATTACGCTTTAGGAGGCAAAGCGGGTTTGGGTTGGAGTTCAATAGAGTATCTGCTGGTCTAATATAGCAGATATTCAGACGAAGAGGGGTTGTATAGTAGTCGGCGATAAGGGGAACACACGAGCTTGTCTCACAATAGACCCTCAGCCACCCCCCATACAATAATTGTCTTTTGTGTTGTGAAGAAATAAGATAAGAGATCGTATGGAGGCGCATATAGGAAGTCTAGGTGTGGAGTATAGCAACAACTTTGAGAAGAGTACTGTCGGTAATGTCGAAGCGATGTCCATTTACACCAAGGATCGGCAGTCTTTCCCCAGGGGTGTGATCTTCCGTCCTAGACCAGCCACGCCCATCACCCACTCCTATGACATCGCATACGATGCCTCAGATCACCACAGGCACTCCACCCTGTGACAGAGATAATGCATGGCCTAGCCCATGTTACTATATTCACGATTCATTTCACGAATAGGAGCATAGGAGACCTCGGAGACCAACTTTACTCATTTATGCTACAAGCGGGATGTAAAGTGGATTGAAAATTGTGGTACATCTACACAATGGAGTTCTATGCAGGCAGTAAAGAAAGATGACATCCTGAGCTTTGCAGGAAAATGAGCTGGGAGCTAGAGGACATCATGCTGAGTGAAGTAACACAGTCCCAGGAAGGACAACTACGATGATTGGTATCTCTCATCTGTGGATGCTAGTGCCAATATACCTAGTTGTAAGTATTTCTGTGCACTGGCCCCTTGTGCTTTGTCCAAGACGCAGTTGGGAGTGATGCATATTGGCGACAACAACAACAACAAACAACAACACACACAGAACAGAAAGGATGCATCAAGAACTGACTGAAACAGTGAACTTCTGCTAAAAACAGTCTAAGTTCTTCACATGGAAAATACTGAGAAAGACTGAGAAAGAGATGAACTGAAGCATGTTGGTCAGAATGCCTGAGGCTGGTGGGGTGGGGGGATAGGGTGGGGGACACGAGGTCTCACATTTGATAAAAAAATATATAATATAAAAAAAATAACTGCACAGTGACCCAGAATTCCTATCTGATACATATATATTAGGAACCTGCTTATTCCTTTAGTCTTCAAGCCTTGATGTTATTTGCTCAGGTCAGAAACAAAAAGAGAAATAATTTTATGGGAAATGAGAGTTCTCTCTGTTTATCAAAGACAACAATGATTTTTAAAGTCTTCTAACACAGGGGTTGGAGAGATGGCTCAGTGGTTAAGAGCACTGGCTGCTCTTGCAGAGGACCCAGTAACTACATGGCTGCTTCATAATCATCTGTAATCCAGTTCAGGGATCCAGTACCTGACGCTGTCTCTCTGGCACTGCACACACATAACTTATACATAGAGACAAAACAGTCAATAAAAACATAAATAAAGAAAAAAATAAAGAAAAATAAATAAAATACTTAAACATCTTCATGGGGGAGCTGGAGAGATTGGCTCGGTGGTTAAGGGCACACTGGACTGCTTGCAGAGGAGCCGAGTTACACAATGTCCTCTACTCCCAGATCCAAGGGGAATCTAAACCTCTCTTCTGACTTCTGTGAGGCACTGCAAGACACTGGGTCTTACACTTATAGTACATGTAGGCCCAATACACTCATAGGCTCCTGTTTATGGGTAGTGTAATAGCAACTTAGGGCATGCTATAGTCAAAACTAAAAATAACTAAAAAAAAAAAAAAGGAGGGAGGCTGGATGGTGGGGATACTTCATCTTTCGGGAATACAATTGGAAAAACTCTGTTTGTTCCAATCCTATTGATAAATTTATAGTTTTCTGGATCTTGGAATACTAACTAATTGGGAGGAGAATTTTATGTTCCACAGGTAAATATACCAATCTGATACATGCCTGAAAAACATACAAACTTATGCTATGCAGGAGGGACTGGAGCATGCCATGACAGAGAGGTTGGATATTTCCTTACGCATTCTGAAATTAAAGAAAGAGGAATCCTCAGACTGCGTAGTCCCAACAGGACATGGAGGCATTACTCTCTGAACCAAATATTAGGATTAACTGTTATTATAATGGGCCTGGCCCTGAATGAAAGTTTTGCCGGTTCCAGATGACTGAGAAACCTTCCTACTCTCCCCTTTCTAGGAAAAAGAAAAACATGATGGTAATCAAACCACTCCCAAACTGTAAACTAAGCCAATTGTTACAGTGGTAATATCCTATAAAACAGGCATTACTACCCTTTATTAATTGACCGATAGGCATAGGAACTGTGAATAGGATAGTTTCTCTATCTAGAGCCCAAATTCAATAGTACTAGGTCTTTATATGTTGTGTAATTAAGCAAAATATTATTACTATAGGAAAGCTCTAACATCAGCAAAGAGATTTATATCTTGCCTAAGGTAGATGTTGGCTAGGGGATCAATAAACCCACCCCCCCCCCAAATTTATAGAAGGCACTTTTGCCTACATATAAGTGGGTATATGCAAGGAGTTGCAAGAAGGCAGTAAGTCCCTGTTGTGAAGACCTGGTGTGGTGCAAGTATGTAAAATGTTGAGATTTCACGTTGCTAAGCGTAACAACCTGGACTCTGAAATAACCGAGACGTTACCAAAGGCCAACTAAAGCAATACCATGCAAATAATTGGTCCTCCCTGGACAAGCAAGACTCCTCCATCAAGTATCAGCTACGCCTCAACACCTGGAGATACTGTGCAACAGTTGGAGCCCACAAGTGTCTTATATATATTTCAAAATCTATTTGGCTATTAGCTTCTCCTTGGAGGAATAACATTCCACAGCGGATGCCACAAAGGCTGTCTGTTCCTGCCTAGTTGGGTTAGCGAGATGTTATACACACGCGAGGCCACAAAATTGCAACTTGTCACCCTTATATAGAGAAACGACGAGTTTGGCGGATTAGCGTACCATCCACGAATCTGTGTCTGATTGCTCACAGCTTAGCTTTGACATAATAATTGGTCTTGCCTTAATATGGCCTGTGACATCCAATAAGCTTGTGCTTTGTTGGTAGGATTAAGAAGGTATCCTTGGATAAGCTTTCAACCCATGGAGGGAAACAACCTGAACAGGACTGGAGTCCAAAATGAACGATACGTCTAAAGAAATTAGGCTGCTTTCTTCTCACCCACTTGTTCGCCTTTCCCAAAGCCCAGGGAACAATCTGCAGGAAGAGGAGGTGCTGTAGATTGTAAGGGCTGGAGAGAGATAGGGGTGAATCGGGAGACTACAGCAATATAAACTAACATAGATACTTGCAAAATGCACCAATTACCTAATTGTATGACATACTGAGAAACATCAATGTTATCTGCAAACAACTGTGTCATTATATTGTAGAATCCCTTAAAAATAAAAATAAATAAATAAATAATATATATATATATTTTTAGGAGTTCACATTTTTACTTTAAGTTTATATTACTCTAAAATATGAATATATACCTTCTGCCCATATACATTAATTACCATGTCTGAAAGTAAGCTCATTAAGAGATTCACATTATAACACAGTTGCTTTCAGATACAAAGAAATATATTAATAATGTTGCTCAGCTTGCCTTTCAATTGAGATATTTGGTACTAGCATCCACAAATGAAGGAAATCACTCCTGTTTGTTTCTTTGGGACTGTGTTACTTCACTTAGCATAATGGCTTTGAGTTCCATCCATTTACCTGCAAAGTTCATGATGTCATCTTTCTTTACTGCTGAATACAACTCCATTGTGTAGATGTACCACATTTTTGTCATCCACTCATCAGTTGAGGGGCATTTGGGTTGGTTCCAGCTCTTCGCTATTGTGAAGAAAGCTGCAATAAACATATATGTGCATGTATCTTTGCAGTAGGATGAGTGTTGTGGGTATATACCAAGGAGTGGTATGGCTGGGTCAGATGGTAGGCTCATTTTGAGGGTTGGGTTTTGGGGTTTTTTTTTTTTTTTGGTATTTTTGAGACAGGGTCTCCCTTTTAGTCCCAGCTGGCCTGGAGCTCACTCTGTAGACAAGGCTGGTCTTGAACTCACAGAGATCCACCTGCCTCTGCCTCCCAAGTGCTGGGATTAAAGGCGTGTGCCACCATGTCCACACTGCTTTCCACAGTGGTTGTATGAGTTTACATTCCCACCAGCGGTGTTCCCCTTTCCTCACAACCTGTCCAGCACTTGGTGTCTTTTGTTTTCTTGATTTTAGCCAGTGAGATAATACCTCAGAGTGGTTTTAATTTGCATTTTCTTAATTATTAACCATGTTGAACACTTTTTAAGGTGTTTCTCAGCCACCTTTACTTCCTCACTGGTGAAGTCTCTGTTCAGCTCTTTACTCCATCTCTTGAGTGAGTCATTTGTTTTCTTGTTTTTTGAGTAGTTTATATATTCTGGAAGTTAATGCTTTGTCAGATGTATCACTGGTGAAGGTTTCCCCCCACTCTGTGGGTTTTCTCTTCACTTCTTTGTTTCTTTCACTGTACAGAAGCTTTTGAGTTTAAGGAGGTCCCACTTGTCAACTGTTGATCTTCTTTCCTATGCAGCTGCTGTCTGACTTAAAAAGTCTTTTCCTATGCCTATGTCTTGTAGGTTGCTGCCAGCTTTTTCTTCTATCACCTTCAGAGTTTCAGGTTTCACGTTGAGGTCTTTGATCCACTTGGAGTTGATTTTTGTACCGGGTGAGAGGTAGGGGCTTAATTTTGTTCTTCTACATATGGTGATCCAGTTCTGCCAGCACCCTTTGCTAAAGATGCTATCTTTCTTCCAATGAGCTTTTTTGGCCCCTGTATCAAATATGAGGTGGCTGAAATTGTATGAGCTCAAGTCTGGATCTTCAATTTTGTTCATTTGGTCAATGGGTCTGTTTTTGTGCCAGTACCAGGCTGTCTTTATGACTACAGCCTTGTAATATAGCTTGAAGTCCAGTAAGGTGATGCCCCTGTATTGCATTTTTCACTCAGGGCTGCTTTAGCTATTCAGGGTCTTTTGTTTTCCCATATGAATTTAAGGATTTTTTCCAAGTCTGTGAAGAAACTCATTAACTGGGATTGCATTGAATCTGTATATTAATTTGGGTAGAATGGACATTTTTACTATATTAATTTTTTCCTATTTATGAGCATGGGAGGTTTCTCTATCTTTTGATGTCTTCTTCAATCTCTTTCTTCAGGGGTTTAAAATTTTTGTTGTAGAGATCTTTGGTGTCTTTGGTTGGGTTTGTCCCCAGGTATTTTAAATTTTTTTGAGGCTATAGTGAGTGGGAAGGTCAAGTAAAATATTTTTTTAAAAGTCTTAACACAATGATCTTCAACTTTAAAATCAAGCCAAAGAGGAACAATATAGTCTATGCAAATGGTACTCAACAGATCAATGTTTGTTTTTTAAAATTTTTTATTATTTTTGTCTGTATGAGCATATTACCTGCATATATACAAGTGCATCTGTGTCATGCAGTGCCCACAGAAGTCAGAAGATGGTGTAGGATTCCCTGGAACTAGAGTTATGGGTGGTTGTTAAGCACCATGTGGGTGCTAGGAATTGAATCTGGGTCCTCTGAAAGAGCAGACAGTGCTCTTAACTGCTGAGCCATCTCTCCAGCCTTTTAGACATTCCATATATAAACATGTGCCTTCTTTTATCATTCAGTAATACTACCTTTTTCCTTTAAAGCTATATAACTTTTCACTGAAACATCTACTTCAAATTCACCTAAGATAGAAATTAGGAAGCTGTCTTTCAGTGCCCTCTGGCTCTCAGAAAGCATAGGCACACTGCCAAGTTCTGATGCCAGGACACTTAATATGCTTTCAACCTAACAAGAGCTTTGTAGTTACCTCTTTCATTTCCTTCATGAATGTTGAAGAATTTGTTTCAATATCATCATCAGTACTGATTCTTGTAAAAATCTGTTCAGCGATTCTAAAGGAGGAATATTCTGCTGGAACATATGAGCCTGTGAGAGACAAGCTGAAAATAAACAGAACTGCTTCTAAACAATATAAACATTAACAACACTGCACCTTTCAGCTAGTCAGGAGGATCCTGTGTGGACAGAGCAATGGGCATGGAGTTAGAGAGTGGAGCCCCAGCTCCATGTCCTTGAGCAGCACTTAACCTCTTCTGACCCCCTTTTATTATCTGTTGCCCTCCTCCCTACAAGGTTATATGGAAGCCCAAACAAGGTATTAATATGATACTCAAATATATCAGAAAGAAACCATTTTAAGCTTTACAAAATTTTAAATAATATTATGAAATGATTAACATTCAAAAAAACGAAGGGCATGCTTAACGAAGCTCATAAAATGAAAATGAAGAAATTATTTGTAAGATTAAGTTGATTAAAAGCATTATAAAGGACAGAAAATAGATGCTTGTATAAATTTATAGAAATAATGCCAAAGCAGAACAATAAACATTTAATCAAAAGAAAAAGGAGAGTTATCTTCTATAAGACTGTTTTTACTCAAGCTATTATGCTAGCCTAGAATACTCTTCTATAGATAACAAATCTGGTTAATTCATCCATCCTTCTACCTAATGTGGTTATGAAAGTCACTCTAACACCATACAATAACATATCCAGTAGTAGACTAGGAAATATATCACATACACAAAGATCCTGTGTTAATGAAACAGTGAAATAATGGGAGAAGAGATTTAGAGCAAGGGGGGGAGGAAGAATAGAGGAATAATGACTGGTAGGAAAAGAAATCAAAAGCCAAATATCATACTAAAGGTGATGACAGCACTGGCAGCCAGAGTGACTGTACATACCATTTACATACTAGGCATATTATATGCACTGTCTGTGACTCTCAAAAGTAATCCACTAAAATAGGTATTATTTTTTCTCATTTTAACAACGAAAAAGTAAAAGCATTAGGATCACCAAGTTCACAGGACATGGCTCTTCTATACCAATGCATTTTAGAATTCTCTGAAAAGCAGACCAGGAGAGGGGTAAGAGCACTTGCTCTGTGTGCTGGATAGTTTTAGTGTCATTTTGACACACCTGGGTTGAAGGAGCCTCAATTGAGAAATGTTCTCCATTGGACTGGCCTGTAGCCATGTCTGTGGAGTATTTTTTTTTTTTGATAGTAGAATGATGTGGGAGGACCCAAGCCCATTGTATAAGAAAGCAGGTTGAGGGTGGGCTGGGGAGCGAGCCAGTAAACAGAGTTCCTCCCTGGCCTGTGCTTCAGCTCCTGACTCCAGGTTCCAGCCCTGAGTTCCTGCCTTGGGCTCCCTCAGAGATGAACTGTGACCTGGGAGATGTAAGATGAATAAGCCCTTTCCTCCACAAGTTGGTGTCAGTCAGAGTGCTTTGTCACAGCAATGGAGAAGCAAACTGGAACACTGCGAGCATGGGGACCTGAGTCTGAACTTCTGTACCTATGTAAAAATCCAGGGATGGCTGTGTGTGCTGATAACCCTAGTGGGGGGGGCAGAGACATGTAGATCGCAAGAGCCCGAAAGCTGGCCAGCCAAGCTGAAGCAGCAAGCTGCTGGCTCAGTGAGAGGCCCTGTCTAAGGCAATAAGGCAGAGAGTGATGAGGAGGACATTCAGCATTGTCCTCTGGCCTCCCCATGAGTCGTGTGCAACTGCAAACACACACACACACACACACACACACACACACACCACACATGCACATACATGTGCAGCTAACTGGTATGTCTGTATTTTCCCCTCTCAACCTCCTACAAAGGCCCTCAATATTTCCCCTCTATGGGAGCTGCTGGCTGGCATCTTGCTGGCATCTTGTTCTGACTCCCATCTATAGCCAGGAGGGTGACCTACCTAAGCCAAGTGTGATCATACCTTCTCTGGCTCAATTTCTTCAATAGCTCCCTATAGACTGCTGGATAAAGACTGGCCTCCTCAGTTAAGGAGTTAAGGCCCTTGGTGATCTAATTCCTGCCTATATCTCTAACTTTATATCCTGCCACTCCCCACAGTCACTCTGCCTAACAAAGCAAAGAGCTGAAAAGCCTCTGCTGCCTGCAGTTATTTGGGAACATCATACTGTTTCCATGCCTGGAAAGGCCCCTCTTTCTCTACCTACAGCATCTTACATGCACTATCCCTTAGTCCTTACAACAGCTCTTAGACATAACCACCACTAATACCTTCATTTGCAAATAGGACAAAGGCTTAAGCAGTTGAGTAGTTTATCTCAAGAGGCATGGTTTTGGTTCACTACAGGCCAACCTGATGATTCTGGCAAATGTTGCCAGTGCGACATTTTTGTGTCACACAAAATGGGAGTATAGTTGGCATCCCCTTGGACTAATCACAGGATATTATTAAATATCCTCTAATGAACAGTACAGCTCTCTTCCTCCTTCCCTTCACCAACACACAAGGAAGAAAATGCTCCTATCTTATCCTGGTTCATACAGTCCTCAGGAAAGCTGATTTCCAGAGATGGGAAATGAAGGGCTAGATATGAAGACATATGTTAACAGTGCTAGGACAATGCAGCCATTTATACACATGTACATGTATTACATATGCATATGCAATATTCTAGCTATTGTAGGTATCTCTCAAGAAAAAAGTTTCTCAGCCCAATGTTATAACTTTTGGAACATGTCACATGGGGCAGATGTGGCTTTTCCTGGCCATTTCACTTTTTAGCACAACAAAGTTCTGTTTCCGAGTGAGACAATGACATGGTTCAACTTAGTAAGAATTGATACACCATTAACAGTTATAGTGAGCAAGTTTCTAATTCTGTCATATTCCATGGATATGAATTTGACAATATTACAATTTCAAAATGCAATCTGGATGGAGCCTAATAAATATTAATGGTCATAGTAAAGGTGTGATAGACATGGTATTATACATTTTAGGTAAGACAATCTACTTCAAACATTTCTTGGGTTAACTAGACTCCTAACCTAAAAAACTGGGCATAAAACACTTTGAAAAAAACAGAATTGGCAACTACACTGAAGTACAACTTACCAATCTGGGCCATAATCTGACAAAGAGCAATCTGTTTTAAATACGTAGATTTCCCACTCATATTCGGTCCAGTTATAATCAAAAAATTACTCCCTTCTGTAATGTAGGTGTCATTGGCAACAGGCTTTTCCACAGATATTTTTTCAAGAATGGGATGCCATCCTTGTTTGATTGCTAAAGTATCAGTAAACTCTGGTCGAACTGAGGGAAAAACAGAAGGGTTTTAAAAGATGAATACATTTTACATATTATATTTATAAATGTATGTGTATAGAGCAACAATAACCAAAGAACAGGATAAAAAACAGAAAACTGCTTATCATCATCCTGGGCTCCAAACAGTTTATAAAATTTTCACATTTGTATAAATTAGAAAGAACCAAGTAGCCTTTGCTATTATTCTCAAAATGACAAATGATTCTACAGAATTGCAAGTTTACCTACCAAAAGTTGAGCATACTTCACTTTAATTTTTTTTTTTCTTTTCTGAGACAGGGTCTCCCTTTAGTCCCAGCTGGCCTGGAGCTCACTATGTAGGCCAGACTGGCCTTGAACTCACAGAGATCTGCCTGCTTCTGCCTCCCAAGAGCTGGGATTAAAGGCATGCCCCACCATGCCTGGCCTAAGGTGGTTCCTAGCTACCATGTGGGTGCTGGGAATAGAACCTAGGTCCTCTGCAAGAGCAGTCAGTGCTCTTAACCACTGAGCCATCTCTCCAGGCCCCATACTTCGCTTTTAAAATGAAGTATAACTATAAAGTAAAACCAAATATTAAAAGGATTCTCTATCCTATTCCCTTGAAAAAATATTGTGTCCGAAAATAAATTTGAGAAAAGAAGAAAAGCAAATGCAAAAGATCTGTTAGTTTATAGAAAGAAATAATGATTGGGTCTCTTTGGGTAGCGTCTGCCAGGAGGCAATGAGAGAAAGGTGAAAAGAAACTGAAAAGTAAAACAGTACACACTACTAAATGAAGCTCATGAAGAAACTTCAAAACATTCATCACAAAAGAGGCTGCTCAGAAAGAAACCTAAAGGTATTTTGAAAACTTCATTCAGAATGTAAACATGATACCTCTCAAACTAAAGCGAGGTGATGCTAAGTCACTTAATAATTAGAAAACTACTATTAGAATAGTTAATCGTGGATTGGGGGTGTGGCTGAGTTGGTAGAGTGCTAGCCATCCCACAATAAGTAGCATGGCTCCCAGGGGGAAAGGCAAAAGAATCTGAAGGCTGAGCTCATCTATGCTTGCTAGCTCCAGTTAGAGAGGAGCTGGGATTCGAGAGATCTTGTCCAAATCCAAATAAATAAATAAATAAATAAATAAATAAATAAATAAATAAATAAGACAATAGCAGGTCTCAAGGTAGAGTTTTGATCAAAAAGAAGTTATGAAAGATTAAATATTTCAGTCTCTAAAATGCCAGTGAAAAAAGTTAAAATTTATTAGTTATCATTTATTATGTTATAGCTAAAATTAGAAATGTGGAAATCTAAAAAATATTAAGATACTTCCCATTAAAAATCAATTAATGTGGGGCTGGAGAGATGGCTCAGCTCTTGCAGAGGACCCAGCACTCACATGGCAGCTAACAACCATCTATAACTCCAGTTCCAGGGGATCTAACACCCTCTTCTGACCTCCATGGGCATTGCATGACACAGGTGCACCTATCTACATGCAAGCAATACATTGATACACATTAAATAAAAGTAATAAATAAAATATTTTTTTAAAAATCAATGTGGCTGGGCATGGTGGCACATGCCTTTAATTCTGGCACTCAGAGGCAGAAGCAGGCAGATCTCTGTGAGGTCAAGACCAGCCTGGTCTACATAGTGAGTCCCGGGAGAGCTGGAGCTACAGGGAGTCCCCTGTCTCAAAAAAAAAAAAAAAAAAAAAAAAAAAAAAAAAAAAAAAGAATGTGACAAACTGGACATATTACTGCTAATTTTAATATAAATGTTGATGTTTTTAATGTTATGATGTCTGCAATTATTGAACATGATAATCACACACTAGTGCTATTATTTGGATGCTAGAGTATGTTTATATCTGATAAGTTGGATAAGAAATTTCAAGGGGGGTGCTGGAGAGATGTCTTAGCAGTTAAGAGCACTGGCTGCTTTTGCAGGTGACCTGTGTTCAGTTCTCAGCACTAACACGGCATCTATAACTCCATCCATAACTCCAGTTCCAGGAGATTCAATGCCCTCTTTTGGCCTCTGTAGCCACTGCTCACATTGCTCACACTCAGACATGAAGGTAAAGCACACATATACATAACACAAAAATACATTTTACAAGCAGCTTCCAGGGGCTAACTTGACTGAAGTAGTCATTTGACATTAGAAAATGAATTGGGGCTGGAGAGATGGCTCAGTGGTTAAGAGCACCGACTGCTCTTGCAGAGGACCCAGGTTTGATTCCCAGCACCCACATGGTGGCTAAGAACCGTCTTTAATTCCAGTTCCAGGGGAATCCAATGCCCTCTTCTGACCTCCGAGGCATTGCGTGACACAGGTACACCAACCTACATGCAGACAGTACACTCATACACATAAAAAATAATAATAATAATAAAAATATAAAAAAAAAGAAAATGAAATAACACTGTGTATAGACGAGATACAGAAGTAAAAAGCCCAGTTCCTGATCCCCAGAGCACGTAATGCTTCCTCTGGAGATCCACTTCTCTCTATGGACATTCAGTGTACCACTTCTTTTAATTTTTTTTGGTCTTTTTGATACAGGGTCTCCCTGTAGACCCAGCTGGCCTGGAACTCACTGTGTAAACCAGGCTGGCCTTGAACTCACAGAGATCCACCTGCCTCTGCCTCCCAAGTGCTAGGATTAAAGGCGTGCACTACCACACCCAGCTACCACTGTTCAGAATCACCTCTGTGAGCATTCATGCACCACTTCTAGTGAGTGTTCAGATTCAAACCTTGGAAATTTGAATCACTGCCATTTTACCAAGGAGACAGCTCAACAGTTTTTCTTATTTGAGAAAACTTTAAAATTTTCTTGCAGTTTTTTTTTTTTTCTGATTTGCCAATTTGTTTTTTTCTGATTTGCCAATTTCTAAATGAATAATTTATTGAATTAAAAAAAACTCTAAGGGAGGGGAAGGCTGGAGAGATGGCTCGGTCATTAAGAGCATGTACTGCTCTTATAGAAAACTTGAGTTCAGCTGGGCGTGGTGGCGCACACCTTTAATCCTAGCACTTGGGAGGCAGAGGCAGGTGGATCTTTGTGAGTTCAAGGCCAGCCTGGTCTACAGAGCGAGTTCCAGGACAGCTAGGGCTACAGGGAGACCCTGTCTCGAAAAGAAAACTTGAGTTCAATTCCCAGTATCCATCCCAGAGGGTTGCACAGTACCTCTGGAGACCAGAGGAGGGTGCTGGATCCTCTGGAGCTGGAGTCACAGATTGATGTGAGCCACCCAACTTGGGTGCTTGGGAATCAAACCTAGGTCCTCTGGAAGAGTAATATATGCTTTTAACTACTAAGCCTTCTCTCCAGTCACTTGAAAAAAAAAATTTTAAGGTTAATTTCAATTTCTATTCTGTGTCTTAGTTTAGGCCACAGATAAAATTTCAAGTAGAAAATAAATGTAAAATATTCATAGTTGTTATATAAAACTAAGTAAGATACAAGTTTCAGTATACCACATGCTTTTTTTATGAAGGACATAACTTACCATAGTCAGAAAGTGTGCAGGCATGAGCAAATGACAGCAGCATATCCAGCATTGACACAGTGTCAGAGAGCTTATACAAGCAGTGAATGTACTCATAGATCTCACTGAGCAGCTTGCACACAATTCTGAAAGGGTAAGTTGGAAGTGACATGTAATAATGCTTTTCAAAATGTTATAAGTATAAAATAACATTATATTAATTTTGCAAGGAAAAATAATATCCACAGTTGAGTTGTGCAGTATAATCTAGTATGCAATTGGCTCAATTTGGATAAAGAAACTGATCCTCAGCTCAAGGCCACATCTACTTGTTAAAAACAACCCATCTTCTGGTGTGTTAGTACCATGTTTTTGATATGACAGTCTCAATAACTAGAAAGAAAAGAAACATTTCTCAATAAAGTATTTTTTAGAAAATGCAAAACATTTTAAGTCAAATTAGCCATTACTATACTTAAGACAATCATGTCTGTGCACAATCTCTCACACATACACACATACAGATATACAAACATGGAGACACAAACACATAAACACACAAACATACACAGAGAGACACAAAGAGACACACAGACATACACCCAATGTTCAAATAACACAATTAAGTTTTCCTGTCCCACAGTTATATTGTGTCATAATCCAAGCTTTTTTCCCCTTTCAAGGATGAATATGTACCCTAAACTTACTATCTATGGCAGTGTCTGTGGCCCAGGACACACTACTTTCTCAAAGTCTAATGCTTCTCATTATTTGAGCCCACTAATTCTAAATGCTCTGCTTAATGAATATCTGCTATAAAAATATCAAAGTGTGAAAAGCCAATGCCTCACAGACCATGGAAAAGAATGAGTGGAATGAAGCCCCAGATCAGCCATAATACACCAATTTCTATATCACAGTAAATGCACAATACAAAAGTACTGGCTAGGAGGGTAATTTCTTTCCTCTTAATTTTGCCTTATGCTTTCTTTGAGGCTCCACAGTTCTCAACATAATGTCATTTTCTAACACTCATAGTTCAATTGTCTAAAATCAGACAAAAGTAGATGAAATCTATCATAGTTCCTTAAATTAAATCAATTTAATGCAATATTCAAATACTTTTATTGCTCTTACATATAAGTCATGTGATAAATTTCTCGCAAAGACTGTTGGCATCTTTCATTCATTTTAATTAAATCTGCTGATGTAAAGCTATAACAGTTTTTCACTTTAGAAATCTGTAGGAAGTTAAAAACAAATGTCACAATATATACATGTGCATATGAAATAATCATACAAGCATACAGCTGAAAGACAAGCATTCAGTTGATCAATTTAATTTCTGAGATATACTATCACAAAGAAAACTCTAAACAATGTTTATGAAAGACAAAAGCAAGAACACTTCAAAGGCTAAAGATTTTATTTATTTATTTATTTATTTATTGATTGATTGATTGATTGATTTACTGATTTATTTATTTTTATCACAGGGCTTCCCTGTAGCCCCAACTGGCCCATAACTCACTATTTAGATCACAGTGGCCTTGATCTCCCAGAGATCTCCTGCCTCTGTCAGGATTAAAGTGCTGGTATTAAAGGCAGGCAATACCAAGCCCAGCTAAAGTCGATTATTTTAATCTAATGTCTCCAGGTTTTGAAATGGCCTTGCAGCAATGTTTGATGACTAAATCTCATACCAGGTAACACAGGACAGCAGGGATCCCAACCCTGTCTCTGACTTCTGTCTCAGTAGGGATCCCCAGGAATCCCCACCCTGTCTCTGACCCCTGTCTCAGTAGGGATCCCCAGGGATCCCCACCCTGTCTCTGACCCCTGTCTCAGTAGGGATCCCCACCCTGTCTCTGACTTCTGTCTCAGTAGGGATCCCCAGGAATCCCCACCCTGTTCTCTGACTTCTGTCTCAGTAGGGATCCCCAGGGATCCCCACTCTGTCTCTGACTTCTGTCTCAGTAGGGATCCCCAGGGATCCCCACTCTGTCTCTGACTTCTGTCTCAGTAGGGATCCCCACCCTGTCTCTGACTTCTGTCTCAGTAGGGATCCCCACCCTGTCTCTGACTTCTNTTTTTTCTGTGTTTCCCTTTTTTATTGTATTTTTTTCCGTGCATAATCCCAAAAGACTTCTTCAGTATGTTTGGAATGGCTTGTTCCTTCAGTGTGCCTTTTGTTTTTCCTCCTTTTTTTTTTTATTCTGGAGATGTTGACTTGTTAGTATTTTTAGGCTTTCAATTTTGTTTTACTGGAGCTACTTCACCTTTCTTTCTGCTGAAGGTTCTCCAAAAAAAATCCACTTGTTGATCACTCCCTTCACACAATTCCCAGTTGGCGGGGGGGGCGGGGGGGAATTGGAGGAGGTGTGGGTGGGGGGGGGGTGTTGTGGGGGGTGGTTTGCCTGGCTTATCCCTGTTGCTTCAGGTTGTCCTGGGAAGTCCCTGATTCAAGCTCTGTGCACTTCGGTAATTGTTGTATTGTCTTTTGCAAGCCTTTCAATATCTCTTCTTTGTTCTGTACATTTGTTGTTTTGTATATGACAGTGCCTCGTGGTTTTCTTAGTTCTTGGTCTCTATCTATTTGGGTGTTTAGTGTACTTCTGTATTTGGTATGGGGCAATTGTCTCTTTCTGCTTAATTTGGGGAAATTTTTCTTTTTCATGTTGAGTGATAAATTAACATGAATAAAAAATAATCTTTTATCAATGTTCAAATACCATTATCCTGACATTCTCTCCTCCCTTTATATACCTAATAATGTGTTAAATTTGTTTTTTTCACCATGTCCCCATTTCCTGCATATTCCATTCTGTGTTCTTTAGAAAAAATTTTATTAATCTCGCTGTTAGTGGTCAAAGTTTTTCAGCTTTATTGATATTATGAGTACCATTTCATTCATTCTATTGGTGAGTCTTTCTTTTGTTGTTTCAAATTGGATGTGTGAGTATTCACTTCTTTCATTCTTTAGCTGAGTTTTCTTCAATAGTTCTATATCTTTTGTGAATGTGTCCTAGAATTTTTATTTCTGTATTCTTTTAGTTCTTTGGTTCATTGTGTGGTTTCTTTCAAAATTCATTGTTTTCATTTGATCATGCTTCTGATGTTTTTTAAATCTTGTACGCGGTTATTTATGGATTCTTCATTTGTAAGGCTCTTTCTATAGGGTGGTGGGTTTGGTGGGGACATATTATTTGCTATTTTATTATTTTTTATTATGATGACTTTGGCATGTAGAATTTCATTTGGTGTTTGTGATTTGACATGAAAATCAAGCCTTCTTTTTTAGAGTTGAAGTCTGATTCTGTTTTGTATTTTGTTTGTATTCTGATGTGCCTTGGTTGTTTCCTTATTGGGTATGAAAAGCTGGTTGGTCTAGGCTTCAGTTTCTCTTTTTTTTTATATTGGGGGAAATCAGCATGGCTCTAGTCTCAGCTACTCAGGAATTCACTGCAGAGTCCCATAGTCAGACACCATTGCAGGTACTCTCCAGGGTGCTTCTATATCATCTGGGACAATCTGACTAGCCAGTAAGTTCATAACAAAGTTTGTGTGATCTCCACTTAGTGGAGTGCTGGATTGAGGCATTCTCAGTGCAGTCTGAAAAAGGTCTGTACCCCTTGCACAGGGGAGAGAGAGCCTAGTAAGTGGAAGGGGCCTGCAGATGGTTCCCAGTGTATGGGGTATGGGTCATGGTGGCATTGTAGAAGCTTATCATCTCTAGCCAGAGGTGGGATTTCCAGTACGACTTCTTCCATTTAGTTCTAGTCAAGCAATTCTTTCGGGTAGCATTTTGTATTCAACTCAGTGATTATGATAATTTGTGGCGATATTTTTATTAGTCAAGATTTTAGAATTTTATTTGGTTGTCCTATACTACTTTTTCTTAAATATTTTTATTGATTTGAAATGTCATTTTGATCAATCATCAACTCACCCAACCTGCCTATTCCCTTCCCTCCCTACCTCAACTTTTCATGTGTCCTCTTGTTACTTTTTGTCTTTTTTTTTTTTTTTTTTTTATTGAGTTGCATTCTCTTTTAGTACTGGCTAACCTCCATATCATACCAGTAGTGGAAAATTGACTCTCTCCTTTTCCCAGAATCTATCAATTGTCAGTCGATGTTCAGCTAGGGCTGAGTTTCCTGTCTGGTTTGGATTGCACAGGTCTTGTGCAATGGTGACATAAGTGCTCTTTGATTCATATTATATATATATATAGTACCCCTGGGGTGTCTGGACAACATAGTCTCCATATCTGGCTCTTACAGATCTTCCACTCTCTCATTTTGTCAATGATTTCTGAATTTGGAGGAGGGGATGCAGTATAGGTGTCTGATTTAAGGCTAAGTACTCTTCAGCCTCTTATTTTCAAAACATTAACCGATTGGTGGTTGTCTGTGTTACATGCCATCTGCTGCAAGAAAAACCTTCAGTGGTGAGAGTTGGAGCATGCAGTAGTGTATCACATGTAACCGAATAAGTCGCCAGTTATGAATCAGTTTACTATTGTTTCTTTAGCAGTAATTATATAGTAAGTAGGTCTCTCTACTATGGTCTGTGACCTATTAGTTACAGGTTCCTATCCCAAATAGCAGGGTCAGGTGTGGATCCATCTTGTAAGGTAGACCTTTAAATTCCAATTTTTAGAAGGTGTTTTGGTTTACTCATAATATGCATTGCCACTTTTGCACCAGGGGCATATATTGCCAAGCCAGTTGTTATTGTAGCTAACAGGGTCCAGACTATATATAACTACAGTTCTCTCTCCATAACAATGCATAGCACCTTCACAATAAAACTAACTCTAGTAGAGTAAGATTTACAAGTCATGCATCCAGCCTGACTTCTCATTGTATGTTCTCGTCTGACCAAATTGTTATGTGTCTTCAGCAATAGGGTCTTACTGTTCCAATTCTGGTGGGTAATCAAGAGTGCCACTTTTTTTTTTTTTTTTTTTTGAGGACATGGGTCCTATCCTTTACCCCAGCTGGCCTGAGCTACTATGTAGACCAGGCTGCCTTGAACTCACAGAGAATCTGCCTGCTAGTCTGCCTGCATGTGCTGGGTACTTAAAGGCATTTGGATTAGCATCCCATGCCAGCACTTGGCCTTAAGAGACGTTCTTAGCCACCATGTGGGTGCTGGGGAATTGAACTCTGGGTCTCTCTAGTAAGAGCAGTCAGTTGCTCTTAACTGCTGGAGCCACCTCTCTTCAGGAACCCCCAAGTGCACTCATCTACATTTAGGCTATCTCTTGTCAGACTGCAAAACCTCCCTGGCATGAGTTTTTATTTATTAATTTTTTTTTGATTTTTTTTTTTTTTTCGTATGTGTTGTGACTCCTCGATCGGTCAGAACGTCTCGGATTCCCTGAACTATTCTGGAACTGGCAGAGAGGTCAGCAGTGGCGATAGCCCGTCCTCCACGTTCGCGCTCTAACCCTGAATCCCAGCCCATGCTTGACTTTAATTTGCTGTGCCTTGTGATGTGTATTAGGGCGGCATTGAACCCCTATCATATTAGGGTAGCTACATTTAAACTCATTTTTATATTGCATGTTGGAAGAAGCTTCTGTAGTATATTTCTGTATGGCTCTTTCAAATGCCTTTAGTTATTTGCTTATTCCTCTCTTACTCCTTCTCTGCCCTACCCTCCCATTCCCCACACCATTAAACCTGTCTCTATTCTTATTATTTCTTTTTTCCTATTTGTATTCACGTGCATTCCTGTTGTCGTTACTAGTTTTTCTGATCTCTACAGGAATTTGCTAGTTGAAACGCACCTGTACCGTGGATTTAAGCTAGCATCCACTTTAATGTAGCGAACATGTGATGTTTGTCTTTCGGGTCTTGGGTTATCATATTCTTTGTTGACTAAATATGACAGCAGAAATTTAGACCTATAATTAGCCTAAGAGTAAGCTCAAACTTACATTATCATTTCTCATTTTATTTTAAAATAACTTCAACAAATTTTGCTATCATTAATTTTGATTGGTATTAAAGGAAAATACCTATTTGACTTATTACCTGTAAGTTTTTGTTTTGTCTTGATGTTAGGTTTGGATTGATACTTGAGAAAATTAAAACAGTAATCAATGATGATGCGAGGTATATGAAAGGCTGCCTGAACATGAGGACACAGAAGTGCTATGCAGTACGCTCAAACATCAGCGAGTTTCTGGACATAGCGAGGAGGACATACACAGAGATTGTGGATTGACATCAGCAAGGTTGTTTATTCAATTTGTGTTTTCCTGGCTTTGGGTAGTAGTCTGTACTTTTTTAATGGCCAATAGAAATGCCATTTTTTTTTTTTCAAAATTAGGTAAAGATCTAACACATTGAATTGCATTGAAGGAGCCTCTTCAGAAAATAGAGATGCCATAAATATATATGTTCACTCTTTAAATTTGAAATGTAAAATGACCTTTATACAACATTGTAAGTTATAGGAAGAATACAGACTATTAAAACTAAAAATTTCAGCAGAGGCAGGGTACCATTTTATCAGAAGATGTGACATTTGATCTAATTTAGCAATTATTTTAACTATCATTTATGGAGCTCTTCCAACATGTATGCACTGATATGGGTTATGATAATATGTATGTTAATTAAAGACAAAGGTCCCTCTTGTCCCCACATTTGTAGTAGATGAATCAAGCGAAGAGTGAAGCCAGAACATTACCCCGGTACACAGGTGTGTGCATACTATCCTGTATGTCAGTTGAGTAATATATTGCATGTTGAGCCTGGTTGACACAGCCTGTGATCCCACTCATGGATGATCTGTCTTAATAAACAAAATAAAAACAAAAAAATAAAAGAGGGCTAAAGATTAGGTGTTAGGTGTTCCCTGATATTGTGCAAGCCCTGAGTTCAGTCCCAGGATTACCCTATGTCATACACACCACTACACACACACACACACACATTCACACACACTACACGCAACACTCACAGGTGTGGGGAGGGAGAGATGAATAGGATATTATAGGATTTAATACAGGAACTACAGTATTAGCTAGTTTGGAAGAGTTCTAGAGAATCACTAGAGTGTTGGTCCCAATATGAGGTCTCTACTGGTTCTGTTAACCTGGGGGATCAGCTGAAGCACAGTGAGGCTTCAGGAGAACGATCAGAGAATGAAGGAAGATATGGTAGGTCCAGGATTGGTGACAGCTCCTTATGGATTAGAAGTAAGAGCAATATCAGGAGTGATGTGATGTGTGGAGCCAGATAGGTAGCCCTGGAAGCTAAGGATTTGATTTTTTTTCCGCCAAGGAGGAGTGAAAGTGTTCAGAGTATGTCAGTAGAGTGTGTATACCTTGCAGCATGAAAATGATTCCAAACAATGTATTTTAATGAAGGTTGCTTGAAATGGGATTAACTGCTAGGTTAATTAACATGTAATATTGAATATGGTGATATGGCTTTTATGTAAGAGGAGAATGCGAGGGTTCAAAGGGGAATTTGAACGAAGAGTTAATTTATTGAAGCTAGTACATTGACTACAGTAAAGGGAAAGAGTTCTGTAGAGAGTGAGACTGATAGGGAGAGTCAGCAATATGATTTTCAGGAATCCTATTATTATCATATTCCATTCCAGGGACACTTAGTGTGGTAAATCTCTACTGCAGTAATTTATGTAACTATTCTGTTTTAAGAAGTGGCAGTGAATAACACGACATAGCCGTGACATTTCAGCTTGCTTAATATAATCCTTTTTGTTTTGATTTCAGCAGTTTCCGCTTTTCCTTTAAAAAATGTATCAGAAAGAGTATCTTTTTTTTCTTTTTTGAGACAGGGACTTCCTGTATGCCCCAGCTGTCCCTGGAACTCAACGTGTGTAGATCAGGCAGCCTTTGAACTCACAGAGAAGTCCAACCTGGCTCTGCCTCCAGAGGTCCATATGTCCAGCACACCCACACAAGAATATAATTTTTTTTAATGATTTACTATTCTACCATCTTTTTGAACATTTAAAGGATATATTACCATATGGTAATAAATTTATTTAATGCAAAAACTTTCCTGTTTGTGTTTTAAAATAACAAAAAATTCCTATGACTTGTAAGACAGAAGATCATTTACATATGAAAATTTTTTTCGTTGTTTTTATTGATTTTCAATCATTAGGAATGATATCACAGCTCGCGGAGAAGTACAATCTTCCTTTATTAGGATCTCTAGTTTCAAGTCTGCGGGGTGTTTTTCATCCAGATGACTGACAGACTGTGCAACATTTTCTGTCACTGACTCAGCTGCCTTCAGAGTTCATTAAGGTTTATTTCTATGACTCCATGGAAATTATTTGTTCCCGATTTTTATACAATACAATTAATAAAACTTGAGCTTTTAATGGCAAACCTTCTGAATGTTCTGTAGGTCCTCTCCCTCATGCTGCCAGCACCCATCATAACAAGGCTACACCAAGTAAGAGTGGGAGCAGTCACTAGTTTCCTACAGCTTTCGAATGCTTAGTTTGAGGGGGGTGAAGGCAAATGTGAAGAAACAGAGTGTCCAAAAAGCTGTTTTTGATAAAAAAAGAAGATTAAGGAAAATCATATGATCTGCCTTTCATTTTATAATTTAATTTATTTTGTGTGTGCACATTTGTGGAGATCAAGAGGACAATTTGTGGAATCAGTTTTCGTCCTTCTATCTGTGTGAGGTTTCCAGGGACTGAGCTTAGGTCATTCAGCACCCTCACATTGCTGGAACCAATCTCATTTCAGTCCTTTTTTGTTTTAGGTAGTATTTGGTATTAACCATTCCTCAATTGTCAGTGTGAAAAAGTTCCTGACCCACTGTAGGATATTGTTGTTTGTTTTTTAAAAATTCTTTCGTTTTTTAAGCCTATGGGTTGGGTGGCATATGGTTTAATCGTCCAACACTGCGCCATGAGACAGAGGCAGGGGTTGATCTCTGTGAGGTTGAATGGCCAGCCTGTTTTAGTAGTGAGTTCCAGGATCAGTGGAGCTACAGGGAGAACCCCTGTCATCAAAAAGACATAAAAATTATGTTATTATATTTATAATGTATATGTATTGTGTCTTTGTGAGTGTATGGGCAAATGGTGTGTGGTACCCCTTTCTATCAGGGGCCTTAGAATGACGGGTGTCGGAGGATTCTCTACGACTTGAAGAATTAAGTTGTTGTTAGTCACCTGATGTGGGTGACTTTAGAAGAACAAGTGACTCATTCTCTCTAACTCCATATAGGTTTTTTTTGTTTTGCTTGGTTTGTAAATGTTATGTTCTGTGTCCATAATTCTCTCTGTGTCGTGCAATTCTACAGGTGTGAAGGAATTTCCATGAAGACTAAGAAGTAGGCCTCTGATTCCTTGTGTGTTGTGGAGTATGTCTGTGTCCCCATATCTCTGTGTGCCTCAATTGTGGATGGCCTGGAGTTATAGGTGGCTCTGGATATTCCTGTGTTTGTTATTGTCGTTGCATATCTCGGTGTGGTACATTTAGGAGCCCATGGAGACTAGAAGTGGGCCTCTGATTCCTTAAGTGTGTGTGTAATGTCTGTGTTCCTTAATGATCTCGTCTGTGTGCACACATGTGTTGTTAAGGAAGCCCACGGAAGAACTAGAAGTGGTGCCTGTGATTCCTTGTGTGTTGTGTGAGTAATTTGTCTTGTGTCCAATATCTACTCTGTGTTTGTGCCATATCTTATGTGTGAAGGAGCCCAGTGGAGAACTAGAAGTGGGTTCTGATTGCCTTGAGGTTGTGTGAATGGTTCTGTGTCTTCATTGACTCTCCTGTATTGCACACATGCGTGAAAGGAGTTCCCATGGAGACTTATGAGTTGGGCGTCTTGATCTCTCCTTGGAGCTGGAGCTTAACAGGCATCCTAAACATGGGTGCTAGGAATTCTGAATTCCTGGTTCTTATGTTTATTTGGGTTCAGAGTACTTTTAGTACTCTAGAACTCATTCTTCTGCCCACTAATATCGGTTTTTTAATTTTTATTTTTTTTTTAAAATTGTATTTTTAAGACTTGGACCATGGGAATATCCTTTCCACATGCCATGTTCAACTCCTCCTACTCATATGCCTTTTCTTTTTTTTTTTTTTGTTTGTCTTTTTTGAGACAGGGTCTGCCTTTGTAGTCCACAGCTGTTCCTGGAACTACTATGTAGAACAAGGCTGGCCTTGAACTACAAAGGTCCGCCTGCCTCTGGCCTCCCCAGTGCTAGAGATTAAAGCGTGCGCCACCACCACATCCACCAATCCCATATGCCTTTTGAATCAGTCTTGCCCACTGTTAATTTTTTTTTTCTGCTTCCCTGGAGTACATTTTGACAAAAACAAACCATTTAGGTTTCAGAGCTATTATACACACATGCATCTATATTCATAGAGAGCTACAGATAATTACAATATTATGCAACTAACTAGGCAGTGAGGTTTGGATGAAGTAAAGACCATATTGAAACTCACTTGTGAGGCTAGAGTCTGAGGTTCAGATAAGGGCCAAGGTTGAGACAGGGTCAGAGACAGAGTGGGGATCCCTGGGAATCCCTACTGAGACAGAAGTCAGAGACAGGGTGGGGATTCCTGGAGATCCCTACTGAGACAGGGGTCAGAGACAGGGTGGGGATCCCTGGGGATTCCTACTGAGACAGAAGTCAGAGACAGGGTGGGGATCCCTACTGAGACAGAAGTCAGAGACAGGGTGGGGATCCCTGGGGATCCCTACTGAGACAGAAGTCAGAGACAGAGTGGGGATCCCTGGGAATCCCTACTGAGACAGAAGTCAGAGACAGGGTGGGGATTCCTGGGGATCCCCCTACTGAGAAAGAAGTCAGAGACAGGGTGGGGATCCCTACTGAGACAGAAGTCAGAGACAGGGTGGGGATCCCTACTGAGACAGAAGTCAGAGACAGGGTTGGGATCCCTGCTGAGACAGACGTCAGAGGGGACAGGGTGGGGATTCCTACTGAGACAGAAGTCAGAGACAGAGTGGGGATCCCTGGGGATCCCTGAGACAGAAGTCAGAGACAGAGTGGGGATCCCTGGGGATCCCTACTGAGATAGAAGTCAGAGAACAGGGTGGGGATTCCTGGGGATCCCTACTGAGACAGAAGTCAGAGACAGGGTGGGGATCCCTACTGAGAAAAAAAAAAAAAAAAAAAAAAGGCATATGGTAGAGGAGTGAACATGCATGTGGAAAGGTATTCCCATGGTCCAAAGTCTTAAAAATACTAGATTTAAAAAAAAAATAAAAATAAAACACCTATTAGGGGCAGAAGAGATGGTTCTAGAGTTAAAAGTACTTACTGCCCAATCATAAGAACCAGAATTCAGATCCTAGCACCCATGTTAGGATGCCTGTTAAGTCCAGCTCCAAGGAATCAGAGGCCCACTTCTAGTCTCCATGGGCTCCTTCACGCATGTGTGCACATACAGAGAGGTATGGACACAGACATTCACACACACTCAAGGAATCAGAAGCCCACTTCTAGTCTCCATGGGCTCCTTCACACATGTATGCACACACAGAGAGATATGGACACAGACATACTCACACACACACAAGGAATCACAGGCCCACTTCTAGTCTCCGTGGGCTCCTTCACACATGTGTGCACACAGAGAGATATGGACACAGACATACACACACACTTAAGGAATCAGAGGCCCACTTCTAGTCTCCATGGGCTCCTTCACACATGTATGCACACACAGAGAGATATGGACACAGACATACACACACACAAGGAATCAGAGGCCCACTTCTAGTCTCCATGGGTTCCTTCACACATGTGTGCACACACAGAGATATGGACACAGACATACTCACACACACACAAGGAATCAGAGGCCTACTTCTAGTCTTCATGGATTCCTTCACACATGTGTGCACACACAGAGAGATATGGACACAGACATACATTTACACAAGCAAACAAAAAACCTATTGGGTTAGAGAGATGAGTCACTTGTTCTTCTAAAGTCACCCACATCAGGTGACTAACAATCACTTATTACTCCAGCTCTGAGGAATCCGACACCCTCTTCTGGCCCCTGTGGGTACCCACACACCATTTGCCCATACACTCACAAAGACACATACATATACATAAAAATAAAATAAATAATTTTTTGTCTTTTTGAGACAGGGTCTCCCTGTAGCTCCAGCTGACCTGAACTCACTATATAAACCAGGCTGGCCTTCAACTCACAGAGATCAACCTGCCTCTGTCTTCCAGGTGCTGGGATTAAAGCCATATGCCACCACACCTGGCTTAAAAAGAAAAGAATTTTAAAAAACAACAACATATTTCCTTACTTCAGAATTTTTCACACTAAATAGGCAAATGTGTCTAGAAATCTACCTAAAACAAAAAGGACTGATGAGATGGTCAGCATGTGAGGGTGCTGATGACCTAAGCTCAGTCCCTGGAACCTACACAGTAGAAGGAGAAAACTGATTCCACAAATTGTCCTCTGATCTCCACATGTGCACACACAAAATAATTAAATTTAAAATGAAAGGCAGTCTAGCATTTTCCTTAATTTTTTTTTTATCAAAAACAGCTTTTGGACTTTGTTTCTTCATTTGCCTTCCCCCCCTCAAACTAAGATTCGAAAGCTGTAGGAAACTGTGACTGCTCCCACTCTTTACTTGGTGTAGCTTGTTATGTGGGTGCCTGGCAGCAGAGGGGAGGACCTACAGAACATTCAGAAGTTTGCCATTAAAGCTCAAGTTTTATTAATGTAGTTGTATAAAATCGGGAACAATAATTTCCATGGAGTCTAGAATAAACCTTAATGAACTCTGAAGGCAGCTGGTCAGTGCAGAATGTTGCACAGTCTGTAGTCATCTGGATGAAAAACCCTCGCGCAGAGCTGAAACTGGTCCTTAAAGGAAGATTGTACTTCTCCGCGAGCTGTGATATCATTCCTAATGATGAAAATCAATAAAAACAAGAAAAATTTTCATTGTAAATGTCTTTTCTGTTTAGTCATAGGATTTTTGTTATTTTAAACACCAACAGGAAAGTTTTGTTAAATAATTTTTAATGGTAATAATCTTTAATGTTCAAAAGATGTAGATAAGTATCATTAAAAAATATATTCTTGCTGGGTGTGCTGGCATATGTACTCTGGAGGCAGAGGCAGGTGGATCTCTGTGAGTTCAAGGCTGGCCTGATCTACACAGTGAGTTCCAGGACAGCTGGGGCTACAGGAAGTCCCTGTCTCAAAAAGAAAAAAAAGATACTCTTTCTGATACATATTTTTAAAGGAAAGGAAACTGCTGAAATCAAAACAAAAAAGGATTATATTAAGCACTCTATGCTGAAATGTCAGAGCTATTCTGTGTTATTCACTCCACTTCTTAAAACAGAATAGTTACATAAATTACTGCAGTAGAGATTTACCACACTAAGTGTCCCTGGAATGGAATATGATAATAATAGGATTCCTGAAAATAATGCTGACTCTCCCTATCAGTCTCACTCTCTACAGAACTTTTCCCTTTACTGTAGTCATGTCTGCTCAATAATTAACTTTCGTCAATTCCCCTTTGAACCCTTGCATTCTCATCTTACATAAAAGCATATCACCATATTCAATATTCATGTAATTAACCTGCAGTTAATCCCATTTCAAGCAACCTCATTAAATACATTGTTTGGATCATTTTCATGCTGCAAGGTATACACATCTCTGAACATCTCTGAACCTTTCTACTCCTCTTGGGGAAAAAAATCAAATCCTTAGCTTCTCAGGCTACCTTCTGGCTCCCACTCCACACTCCTGATTGCTCTTACTTCTTCCATAAGGAGCATCCAATCCTGGCCTACCATATTTCCTCATTCTCTGATGTCTCCTGAGCCTCTGTGCTTCAGCTTGTCCCCCAGGTTAAAGAACCAGTAGAGACCTCTATGGGACAACACTCTAGTGATTCTCTGACTCTTCCAACTAGCTATATTGTTCTGTATATATCCTAATATCCATTTCTCTCTCCCTCCCCCACCTGTGAGTGTGCGTGTATGTGTGTGTGTGTGTGTGTGTGTGTGTGTGTGTGTGTGTGTACATGGTGTAATCCTGGGACTGAACTCAGGGCTTTGCACATATCAGGGAACCCTAACACCTATCTTTAGCCCTCTTTTATTTTTTTGTTTTATTTTGTTTTAAGACAGATCTCCATGAAGTGAGGATCACAGGCTGTGTCACCAGGCTCAACATGCTATATTACTACTGACATACAGATAGTATGCACACACCTGTGTACGGGGTATGTCTGCTTCACTCTTGCTTGATTCATCTACTACAAACTGTGGGGACAAGAGGGACCTTTGTCTTATTAACTACATATTATCATAACCCATATCAGTGCTTACATGTTGGAAGAGCTCATAAATGTGTTAAAATAATTGCTAAATTAGATCAAATGTCACATCTTCTGATAAAATGGTACCCTGCCTCTGCTGAAATTTTTAGTTTTAATAGTCTGTATTCTTCCTATAACTTACAATGTTGTATAAAGGTCATTTTACATTCAAATTTAGAGAAGTGACACATTATATTTTGGCATCTCTATTTTCTGAAGAGGCTCCTTCAATGGCAATATGTGTTAATCTTACCTAATTTGAAAAAAAAAAATGCTAGTTTCTATTGCCAGTTAAAAAAGTACAGACTACTACCCAAAGCCAGGAAAACACATTTGAATAACAACCTGCTATGTCATCCACAATCTCTGTGTATGTCCTCCTCGCTATGTCCAGAAACTCGCTGATGTTTGAGCGTACTGCATAGCACTTCTGTGTCCTCATGTTCAGGCAGCCTTTCATATACCTCGCATCATCATTGATTACTGTTTTAATTTTCTCAAGTATCAATCCAAACCTAACATCAAGACAAAACAAAAACTTTCAGGTAATAAGTCAAATAGGTATTTTCCTTTAATACCAATCAAAATTAATGATAGCAAAATTTGTTGAAGATTATTTTAAAATAAATGAGAAATGTTTATATGTAAGTTAGAGCTATAATTAGGCTAATTATAGGTCTAATTTCTGCTGTCAGTATTAGTCAAAAAGAATATGATAACCCAGACCCAGAAAGACAAACATCACATGTTCTGTCTCATAGTAGATGCTAGCTTTAAATCTAGACAGGTGCGTTTCAACTGCAAAATCCTTAGAGATCAGAAAACTAGTAAGTAGACACAGGAATGCAGTGATACAAATGGAAAAAAGAAATAATAGATAGGACAGGTTTAATGGTGTGGGGAATGGGAGGGTAGGGCAGAAGAGGGAGTAAGAGGAGGAATAAGCAAATAACTAAAGGCATTTGAAAGAGCCATACAGAAATATACTACAGAAGCTTCTTCCAACATGCAATATAAAAATGAGTTTAAATGTAGCTACCCTATATGATAGGGGTTCAATGGCCCTAATACACATCACAGGCCAGCAAATAAAAACTCAATGCCAGGGAAGGGCTTCCTCTTTTGCAGTTCTTGACAAGAAAGATCCTAAAAATCCTCCAATGATACTGCTATTAAGAGTGCACTTGGGGGTCTGAAGAGATGGCTCAGCAGTTAAGAGCACTGACTGCTCTTATAGAGGACCCAGGTTCAATTCCCAGCACCCACATGGTGGCTAAGAACTGTCTTAGGCCAAGTGTGGTGGGGCATGCCTTTAATCCCAGCACTTGGGAGGCAGAAGCAGGCAGATCTCTGTGAGTTCAAGGCCAGCCTGGTCTACATAGTAAGCTCCAGGCCAGCTGGGGCTAAAGGGAGACCCTGTCTCAAAAAAAAAAAAAAAAGTGCACTTTGTTACCCACCAGAATTGAACAGTAAGACCCTATTGCTGAAGACACTACATATTTGAGTCACAGAACAAACAAGGAGAAATCAAGCTGGAACAGACCTTGTAGGTACATCTCTGCTACTAGAATTTATAGTAGTAGAAGGTGCTATGCATGTTACTGGCAGAGGAAAGTATTCATAATGTTACCTAGCTGTAAACCCTGTTAGCTACAATAACAACTGGCTTGGCAGAATATGCTCACTGGTGCAATAATGGCATGAATATTATGGAGTAACCAAACACCTTCTAATTGGATTTAAGGTCTACCTTACAAGATGGAATCCACACCTGACCCTGCTATTTGGGATAGGAACCTGTAACTAATAGGTCACAGACCATAGGAGAGGACCTACTACTATTATTCTGCTAAAGAAACATAGTAAACTGATTCATAACTGACTTATGGTTACATGTATACACTACTGCATCTCTCAACTCTCACCAGAGAAGGTTTTTCTTGCAGCAGATGGCATGTAACACAGACAACCACAACGGGTTAATGTGTAGAAAATAAGAGGCTGAAGAGTACTTAGCCTTAAATCAGACACCTATACTGCATCCCCTCCTCCAAATTCAGAAATCATTGCAAAAGAGAGAGTGGAAAGACTGTAAGAGCCAGATATGGAGACTACGTTGTCCAGACACCCCAGGGTACTTATATATATATATATGAATCAAGAGCACTTATGTCACCATGCACAAGACCTGTGCAATCCAAACCAGACAGGAAACTCAGCCCTAGCTGAACATCGACTGACAATTGATAGATTCTGGGAAAGGGAGAGTCAATTTTCCTTACTGGTATGATTGGTAGGTTAGCCAGACTAAAAGAGATAGACTCATAAAAAAAAAAAAAAAAAAAAAAAAGACAAAAGTAACAGAGGACATGAAGTTGAGGTGGGGGGAGGGAATAGGCAGGTGTGGGTGAGTTGATGATGATCAAAATGACATTTTCAAATCAATAAAAATATTTAAGAAAAGTAGTATAGGACAACCAAATAAAATTCTAAAATCTGCTAATAAAAATATCGCCCAAATTATCATAATCACTGGTTGAATACAAAATGCTCCCGAAAGAATTGCTTGACTAGAGACTAATGGAGAGTGTCTGAATCCCACCTCTGGCTGGTGATAAGCTTCTACAATGCCACCATGCCCATCCCCATACACTGGGAACCATCTGCAGCCCCTTCCACTACTAGGCTCTCTCTCCCCTTGTGCAGGGGTACAGACCTTTCCAGACTGCCTGAGAATGCCTCAATCAGCCTCCACCTAGTGAGATACACAAACTTTGTTATGCTTACTGGCTAGTAGTGTCCCAGATGTTAGAAGCACCCTGAGAGTACCTGAATGGTGTCTGACTTGGGACTCTGCAGTGAATTCCTGAGTAGCTAGACTAGAGCCATCTGATTCTCCCCAATATAAAATCAAAAGAGAAACTGAAGCCTAGACCAACCAGCTTTTCATACCCAATAAGGAAACAACCAAGGCACATCAAGAATACAAACAGAATATACAAACAGAATCAGACTTCAACTCTAAAAAGGAAGGCTTGATTTTCATGTCAGAATCACAAACACCAAATGAAATCTACATGCCAAAGTCATAATAAAAAAAAAATAATGTAAAATAGGCAAATAATATGTCCCCACCAAACACCACCAGCCCTATAGAAGAATCCTACAATGAGAATCCATTAGACATAACCCAGGACAGAGAATTTAAAAGAACAATCATAAGCATGATCAAAGAATACAATGAATTTAAAGAACACACAAATGAACCAAAGAACTAAAAGAATACAGAAATAAACTTCTGACTAAATTCACAAAAGATATAGAACTATTGAAGAAAACTCAGGCTGAAATGAAAGAAGTGAAATACTCACACATCCAATTTGAAACAACAAAAGAAAGCCTCACCAATAGAATGAATGAAATGGTACTCATAATATCAATAAAGCTGAAAACTTTGACCACTAAAGCGAGATTATAAATTTTTTCTAAAACACAGGAATGGAATATGCAGGAAATGGGACATGGTGAAAAAAACAAATTTACACATTATAGGCATAAAGGGAGGAGAAGAATGTCAGGATAATGGTATTGACATGATAAAAGATTTTTTTATCATGTTGAATTATCACTCAACATGATAAAAGAAAATTTCCCCAAATTAAGGAAAGACATGCCCATACAAATACAAGAAGTACATACAACACCAAATAGATAGGACCAGAATAGAAACCAGAGGCATGTCATAATAAAAACACAAATGTACAGAACAAAGAGAGAATATTGAAAGGTGCAAAAGAAATACAACAATTCCGAGTGCACAGAGCTTAGATCAGGGACTTCCCAGGACAACCTGAAGCACAGATAAGCCAGGCATACCACCCCCCGGGCTGGGCATGGTGGCCATGCATTTAATTCTGGCACGCAGAGCGAAAGCAGGCAAGATCTCTGTGAGGTCCAGACCAGCCTGGTCTACATAGTGAGTCCCGGGAAAGCTGGGCTCAGGGAGTCCCTGTCTCAAAAAAAAAAAAAAAAAAAAAAAAAAAAAAAAAAAAGAATGTGACAAACTGGACATATTACTGCTAATTTTAATATAAATGTTGATGTTTTTAATGTTATGATGTCTGCAATTATTGAACATGATAATCACTAGTGCTATTATTTGGATGCTAGAGTATGTTTATTTCTGATAAGTTGGATAAGAAATTTCAAGGGGGGGCTGGAGAGACTCTGAGCAGTTAAGAGCACTGCTGCTTGGCAGGTGACCTGTGTTCAGTTCTCAGCACTAACACGGCATCTATAACTCCATCCATAACTCCAGTTCCAGAGAGGCAATGCCCTCTTTTGGCCTCTGTAGCCACTGCTCACATTGCTCACACTCAGACATGAAGGTAAAGCACACATATACATAACACAAAAATACATTTTACAAGCAGCTTCCAGGGGCTAACTTGACTGAAGTAGTCATTTGGACATTAGAATGAATGGGGCTGGAGAGATGGCCTAGTGGTTAAGAGCACCGATTGCTCTTGCAGAGGACCCAGGTGTGATCCCCAGCACGCCACATGTGGCTAAGGAAACCGTTGTAACTCCATTCCAGGATAGTTCCAGGGAATCACACCCTCTTTCTGACCTCGCAGATTGCACTGAACATGGGGTGCCAATACTACATGCCAGACATAACAATCATCACATAAAAAATAAAGAAGATAAAAAAAAAAATATAAAAAAAAAAGAAAATGAAATACACTGTGTATGACGAGATAACAGAAGTTAAAAAGCCGTTCCTGATCCCCAGGCACGTAATGCTTCCGCTGGAGATCCCGTTCTCTCGATGGCATTCAGGTACCACTTCTTGAATTTTTTGTGGTCTTTTTTGATACAGGGTCCCTCCCTGTAGACCCAGCTGGCCTGGAACTCACTGTGTAAACAACCAGCTGGCCTGAACTCACAGAGAATCCAACCTGCCGCTGCCTCCCAAGTGCTAGGATTAAAGGCGTGCAACTACCACACCCAGCTACACTGTTTTCAGAATCACCTCTGTGAGCATTCATGCACCACTTCTAGTGAGTGTTCAGATTCAAACCTTGGAAATTTGAATCACTGCCATTTTACCAAGGAGACAGCTCAACAGTTTTTCTTATTTGAGAAAACTTTAAAATTTTTCTTGCGTTTTTTTTTTTTTGTTTTTTTCGGTTTTTTTTTTTTTTTTTTTTTTTTTTTTTTTTTTTTTTTTTTTTTTTTTATAATTTATTGAATTAAAAAAAACTCTAAGGGAGGGGAAGCTGGAGAGATGGCTCGGTCATTAAGAGCATGTACTGCTCTTAAGAGAAAACTTGAGGTCAGCTGGCGTGGTGGCGCCACCTTTAATCCTAGCACTTGGAGCAGAGTCAGGTGGATCTTTGTGAGTTTCAAGGCCAGCCTGGTCTCCGAGCGAGTTCCAGGACGCTGGGCTACGGGGAGACCCGTCTCGAAAAGAAAACTGAGTTCAATTCCCCAGTATCATCCAGAGGTTGCCAGACCTCTGGAGACCAGAGAGGGTGCTTGGATCCCTCTGGAGCTGGAGTCCACAGATTGATGTGAGCCACCCAACGTGGAGTGCTTTGGGGATCAAACCTAGTCCTGCTTGGAAGGTAGTATGTGCTTTTAACTACTAAGCCTTCTCTCCAGTCACTTGAAAAAAAAATTTTAAGGTTAATTTCAATTTCTATTCTGTGTCTTAGTTTAGGCCACAGATAAAATTTCAAGTAGAAAAAATAAATGTAACATATTCATAGTTGTTATATAAAACTAAGTAAGATACAAGTTTCAGTATACCACATGCTTTTTTTATGAAGGACATAACTTACCATAGTCAGAAAGTGTGCAGGCATGAGCAAATGACAGCAGCATATCCAGCATTGACACAGTGTCAGAGAGCTTATACAAGCAGTGAATGTACTCATAGATCTCACTGAGCAGCTTGCACACAATTCTGAAAGGGTAAGTTGGAAGTGACATGTAATAATGCTTTTCAAAATGTTATAAGTATAAAATAACATTATATTAATTTTGCAAGGAAAAATAATATCCACAGTTGAGTTGTGCAGTATAATCTAGTATGCAATTGGCTCAATTTGGATAAAGAAACTGATCCTCAGCTCAAGGCCACATCTACTTGTTAAAAACAACCCATCTTCTGGTGTGTTAGTACCATGTTTTTGATATGACAGTCTCAATAACGAGAAAGAAAGAACTTTCTCAATAAGTATTTTTAGAAAATGAAAACATTTAGTCAAATAGCAATTACTAGCTTAAGACAAATCAGGTCTGTGTCACATCTCTCACACATACACACATACAGATATACAAACATGGAGACACAAACACATAAACACACAACATACACAGAGAGACACAAAGAGAACCAGACATCACCAATGTTCAAATAACACAATTAAGTTTTCCTGTCCCACAGTTATATTGTGTCATAATCCAAGCTTTTTTCCCTTTCAAAGGATAATATGACCCTAAACTTACTATCTATGGCAGTGTCTGTGGCCCAGGACACACTACTTTCTCAAAGTCTAATGCTTCTCATTATTTGAGCCCACTAATTCTAAATGCTCTGCTTAATGAATATCTGCTATAAAAATATCAAAGTGTGAAAAGCCAATGCCTCACAGACCATGGAAGAATGGAGTGGGAATGAAGACCCACATCCAGCCATAATAAACATTTCTATATCACAGTAAATGCACAATACAAAAGTACTGGCTAGGAGGGTAATTTCTTTCCTCTTAATTTTGCCTTATGCTTTCTTTGAGGCTCCACAGTTCTCAACATAATGTCATTTTCTAACACTCATAGTTCAATTGTCTAAAATCAAGACAAAGTAGATGAAATCATCATAGTTTCCTTAAAGGAAAATCAAGTTAATGCAATATTCAAATACTTTTATTGCTCTTACATATAAGTCATGTGATAAATTTCTCGCAAAGACTGTTGGCATCTTTCATTCATTTGAAATTAAATCTGGCTGATGTAAAGCTAGAACAGTTTTTTCACTTTAGAAAGCTGAGGAAGTTAAAACAAATGTCACAAATATATACATGTGCATATGAAATAATCATACAAGCATACAGCTGAAAGACAAGCATTCAGTTGATCAATTTAATTTCTGAGATATACTATCACAAAGAAAACTCTAAACAATGTTTATGAAAGACAAAAGCAAGAACACTTCAAAGGCTAAAGATTTTATTTGATTTATTTATTTATTATATTGATTATTGTTGATATGATTTACCTGATTTATTTATTTTTATCACAGGGCTTTTCCCGTAGCCCCAACTGGCCCATAACTCACTATTTAGATCACAGTGGCCTTGATCTCCCAGAGATCTCCTGCCTCTTGTTGTCAGATTAAGTGCTGGTATTAAAGGCAGGCAATACCAAGCCCAGCTAAAGTCGATTATTTTAATCTAATGTCTCCAGGTTTTGAAATGGCCTTGCAGCAATGTTTGATGACTAAATCTCATACCAGGTAACACAGGACAGCAGGGATCCCAACCCTGTCTCTGACTTCTGTCTCAGTAGGGATCCCCAGGAATCCCCACCCTGTCTCTGACCCCTGTCTCAGTAGGGATCCCCAGGGATCCCCACCCTGTCTCTGACCCCTGTCTCAGTAGGGATCCCCACCCTGTCTCTGACTTCTGTCTCAGTAGGGATCCCCAGGAATCCCCACCCTGTTCTCTGACTTCTGTCTCAGTAGGGATCCCCAGGGATCCCCACCCTGTCTCTGACTTCTGTCTCAGGGATCCCCAGGGATCCCTACCCTGTCTCTGACTTCTGTCTCAGTAGGGATCCCCACCCTGTCTCTGACTTCTGTCTCAGTAGGGATCCCCACCCTGTCTCTGACTTCTGTCTCAGTAGGGATCCCCACCCTGTCTCTGACTTCTGTCTCAGTAGGGATCCCCACCCTGTCTCTGACTTCTGTCTCAGTAGGGATCCCCAGGAATCCCCACCCTGTTCTCTGACTTCTGTCTCAGTAGGGATCCCCAGGGATCCCCACTCTGTCTCTGACTTCTGTCTCAGTAGGGATCCCCAGGGATCCCCACTCTGTCTCTGACTTCTGTCTCAGTAGGAATCCCCACCCTGTCCCCTCTGACGTCTGTCTCAGCAGGGATCCCAACCCTGTCTCTGACTTCTGTCTCAGTAGGGATCCCCACCCTGTCTCTGACTTCTGTCTCAGTAGGGATCCCCACCCTGTCTCTGACTTCTTTCTCAGTAGGGGGATCCCCAGGAATCCCCACCCTGTCTCTGACTTCTGTCTCAGTAGGGATTCCCAGGGATCCCCACTCTGTCTCTGACTTCTGTCTCAGTAGGGATCCCCAGGGATCCCCACCCTGTCTCTGACTTCTGTCTCAGTAGGGATTGTCAGGAATCCCCACCCTGTCTCTGACTTCTGTCTCAGTAGGAATCCCCAGGGATCCCCACCCTGTCTCTGACCCCTGTCTCAGTAGGGATCTCCAGGAATCCCCACCCTGTCTCTGACTTCTGTCTCAGTAGGGATTCCCAGGGATCCCCACTCTGTCTCTGACCCTGTCTCAACCTTGGCCCTTATCTGAACCTCAGACTCTAGCCTCACAAGTGAGTTTCAATATGGTCTTTACTTCATCCAAACCTCACTGCCTAGTTATATGCATTATGATTGTATATATCTGTATCTCTCTATGAATATAGATGCATGTGTGTATAATAGCTCTGAAACCTAAATGGTTTGTTTTTGTCAAAATGTACTCCAGGGAAGCAGAAAAAAAAAATTACAGTGGGCCATACTGATTCAAAAGGCATATGGGATTGGTGGATGTGGTGGTGGCGCACGCTTTAATCTCTAGCACTGGGGAGGCCAGAGGCAGGCGGACCTTTGTAGTTCAAGGCCAGCCTTGTTCTACATAGTAGTTCCAGGAAAGCTGTGGCTACCAAGGAGACCTGTCCAAAAATGACAAAAAAAAAAAAAAAAAAAAAGGCATATGGTAGGAGGAGTTGAACATGGATGTGGAAAGGATATTCCCATGGTCAAGTCTTCAAAAAATACAGATTTTAAAACAAAAATAAAAATAAACGAAAACCATTTAGGGGCAGAAGAGATGGATTCTAAAGAGTCTAAAAGTACTCTGAACCCAAATCATCAAGAACCAGGGGAATTCGGATTCCTACACCCATGTTTAGGATGCCTGTTAAGTCCAGCTCCAAGGAATCAAGACGGCCCACTTCAATAGTTCTCCAATGGAGACTCCTTTCACGCATGTGGCACATACAGGAGGTCAACTGAGACACAGACATTCACAACACACCTCAAGGAATCAGAAGCCCACTTCTAGTCTCCACTGGGCTCCTTCACACATAAGATATGCACAAACACAGAGGATAATGGACACAAGACAATTACTCACAACAACACACAAGGAATCACAGGCCCACTTCTAGTCAATTCCGTGGCGCTTCCTTAACAACACATGTGTGCACACAGAGAGATCATATTAAGGAACACAGACAAATACACACACACTTAAGGAATCAGAGGCCCACTTCTAGTCTCCATGGGTCTAAACCATTTCCCCCCGAAGATATGGACAACACAATAAACAAGGCAATATAGAAGCCCACTCATTACATGACACACAGTAGCACGAGTTATGGGGGGACAACAGACATACTCCACACACACACAAGGAATCAAGGCCTACTTCTAGTCTTCATGGAATTCCTTCACCACCTGTAGATTGCACGACACAGAGAGAATTATGGAACACAGACATACATTTACAACAAGCAAACAAAAAAACCTATTAGGAGTTAGAGAGAATGAGTCACTTGTTCTTCTAAAGTCACCCACATCAGGTGACTAACAACACTGTAACTCAAGTCTAAGGAATCCACGACACCCGTCCCTTCTGGCCCCTGAATGAGTGGGTACCTCACACACCATTTGCCCATACACTCACAAAGACACACTACATATACATAAAATAAAATAACATAATTTTTTGTCTTTTGATACAGGGGTCTCCCTGTAGCTCCAGCTGACCTGAACTCACTACTATAAACACAGGCTGGGCCATTCAACCCACAGAGAATCAACACCTCTCTGTCTCATGGCGCAGTGTTGGACGCATTAAACCTTATAGCCACACAAACCCATGGCTTAAAAAACAAAAGAATTTTTAAAACAACAACACAACAAATATCCTACAGGTGGCAGAACTTTTTCACACTGACACATAGCAAATGGTTTATACAAATTATAAAATACAAAAAAGGACTGAAATGAGAATTGGTTCAGCACTGTGAGAAGAGATGCTGAATTGAACCTAAAGCTCAGTCCCTGGAAACCTACACAGTAGAAGGGAAAACTGATTCCACAAATTGTCCTCTGATATCTGCCACAATGTGCACACACAAAATAATTAAATTTAAAATGAAAGGGCAGATCATAGATTTTCCTTAATCTTTTTTATTTTATCAAAAACAGCTATTTTGCGACACTCTGTTTCTTCATTTGCCTTCCCCCCCTCAAACTAAGATTCGAAGCATGTAGGGAAACTAGTGACTGCTTCCCACTCTTTACTATGGTGTAGCCTTGTTATGTGGGTTAGCTGGCAGCCAGAGGGAGAGGACCTACAGAACATTCAGAAGTTTGCCATTAAAAGCTCAAGTTTTATTAATTGTAGTTGTATAAAAATCACGGGAACAATAATAATTCCATGGAGTCATAGAATAAACCTTAATGAACTCTGAAGGCAAGCTGGTCAGTGACAGAAAATGTTGCACAGTCTGTCAGTCAATCTGGATGAAAAAACACCTCCGCAGAACTTGAAACTGGTCCTTAAAGGAAGATTGTACTTCTCCGCGAGCTGTGAATATCATTCCTAATGATGAAAAATCAATAAAAACAAGAAAAAATTTATCATTGATAAATGTCTTTCTGTCTTACAGTAACATAGGAATTTTTTGTTATTTTATAAACACAAACAGGAAAGTTATTGTTAAATAATTTTTACATATGGTAAAATCTTTTAATGTTCAAAAAGATGGGTAAAGAATAGTAATCATTAAAAAAGAAATATATTCTTGTGTTGGGTGTGACTGGCATATGTGACCTCTGGAGGCAGAGGCAGGTGGACTCTCTGTGAGTTCAAAGGCTGCCTAGTCTACACAGCTTGAGTTCCAGGCAGCTGGGGCATACAGGAAGTCCCTGTCTCAAAAAGAAAAAAAAGATACCTCTGTTCTGACTACATTTTTTAAAAGGAAAGGGAAACTGCTGAAATCAAAACAACAAAGGATTATATTAAGCATATGCTGAAATGTCACGGCTATGCTTGTGTTATTCACTCCACTTCTTAAAACAGAATAGTTACATAAATTACTGCAGTAGAGATTTACCACACTAAGTGTCCCTGGAATGGAATATGATAATAATAGGATTCCTGAAAATAATGCTGACTCTCCACTATCGTCTCACTCTCTAACAGAACTCTTTCCCTTTACTGTAGTCAATGTCTACTCAATAAATAACTATTCAGTCAATTCCCCTTTGAACCCTCGCATTCTCCTCTTACATACAAAGCCATATCACCATATTCAATATTCATGTTATTAACCCTGCAGTTAATCCATTTCAAGCAACCTCATTAAAATAACATTGTTTGGATCATTTTCATGCTGCAAGGCTATACACACTCTACTGAACATAACTCTGAACCTTTCACTCCTCCTTGGCGGAAAAAAAATCAAATCCTTAGACTCTCTCAGGAGCTACCTTCTGGCTCCAACACTCCAATTACTCCTGATTGCTATACTTCTAATACCATAAGGAGCTGTCACAATTCCTGGACCTACCATCATTTCCTTCATTCATACTGATGTCTACCTGAGCCTCACTGTGCTTCAGCTTGTCCCCCAAGGCTTAAAGAACCAGTAGAGACCTCATATGGGACCAACACTCTAGTGATTCTCTGACTCTTCCAAACTAGCTATACGTGTTCCTGTATTAATTCCTATATATCCTAATTTCTCCTCCCTCCCCCCCGTGAGTGATGCGGAAGTAGTGTGTGTGAATGATAAGATGTGTGTGTGGTGTGTGGTGTGTATGACATGGAGTAATCTGGGACTGAACTCAGGGCCTTGCACAATAATCAGGGAACACCTAACACCTAATCTTTAAGCCCTCTTTTATTTTTTTTTTTATTTTGTTTATTAAGACAAGAATCAACCATGAAGTGGGATCACAGGCTGTGTCAACCAGGCTCAACAATGCATATATTACTCACTGACATACAGATAGTATGCACACAACCTGTGTACGGGGTAATGTTCTGGCTTCACTCATTGCATTGATTTCATCTACTACAAACTGTGGGGACAAGAGGGACCTTTGTCTTTAATTAACAATACATATTATCATAACCCATATTCAGTGCTTACATGTTGGAAGAGCTCATAAATGAATGTTAAAATAATTGCTAAATTAGATCAAATGTCACATCTTCTGATAAAATGGTTACCCTGCCTCTGCTGAAATTTTTAGTTTTAATAGTCTGTATTCTTCCTATAACTTACAATGTTGTATAAAGGTCATTTTACATTTCAAATTTAAAGAGTGAACATTATATTATATGGACAATCTCTATTTTCTGAAGAGGCTCCTTCATGCAAATGTGTTAGATCTTTACCTAAATTTTGAAAAAAAAAAAATGCTATTTTATTGGCCAGTGTAAAAAAGTACAGACTACTACCCAAAGCCAGGAAAACACAATTGAATAAACAACCTATGCTGATGTCAAATCCACAATCTCTGTGTATGTCCTCCTCGCTATGTCCAGAAACTCGCTGATGTTTGAGCGTACTGCATAGCACTTCTGTGTCCTCATGTTCAGGCAGCCTTTCATATACCTCGCATCATCATTGATTACTGTTTTAATTTTCTCAAGTATCAATCCAAACCTAACATCAAGACAAAACAAAAACTTACAGGTAATAAGTCAAATAGGTATTTTCCTTTAATACCAATCAAAATTAATGATAGCAAAATTTGTTGAAGATTATTTTAAAATAAAATGAGAAAGTATTAATGTAAGTTTCGAGCTTACTACTTAGGCTAATTTTAGGTCTAAATTTCTGCTGTCATATTTAGTCAACAAAGAATATGATAACCCAAGACCACAGAAGACAAAACATTCAACATGTCGGCTCATAAGTGGATGCTAGCTTAAATCCAGGTACAGGTGCGTTTCAACTAGCAAATCCGTAGAGATCAGAAAAAACTAGCTAATGTACACAGGAATGCACGTGAATACAAATGGAAAAAAGAAATAATAGATAGGACAGTGTTTAATTGGTGTGGGGAATGGGAGGGGTAGAGGCAGAGAAGGAGTAAGAGAGGAAAAGCAAATAACTAAAGGCATTTGAAAGAGCCATACAGAAATATACTACAGAAGCTTCTTCCAACATGCAATATAAAAATGAGTTTAAATGTAGCTACCCTAAATATGATAGGGGTTCAATGCGCCCTAATACACATCACAGGCACAGGCAAATTAAAGCTAATGCATGGGCGATTACTAGGCACGACGTTGCGAACGGGCTATCAGCCATACGATGAAGTCTGTGGACTCCAGTTCAAAACTCATAGGGAATAGACTTTTACCTCGAGACAGGTCACAAACAAGAAAAAAAAAAAAATCAAAAATTAAATAAAAAAAAAAAGCTCTCAAGTCCTTGATTCACAGAAGATCGATCTCAATGTACATAGAGTGCACTTTGGGGGTTCCTGAAGAGTGGCTCAGCAGTTAAGAGCAACTGACTGCTCATTACTAGAGGACCCAGATTCAAATTCCCCAGCACCCACATGGTGGCTAAGAACAGTCTCTTAGAGGCCAAGTGCTGGCTGGGATGGCCTAATCATGCCTTTCAGTACCCAGCACATTGGAGGCAGAAGCAGCAGGCAGATACTTCTTGTGAGTTCAAGGCAGCCTGGTCCTACATCAGTGAGCTCAGGCCAGCTGGGGCTAAAGTGGAGACCCTGTCCTCAAAAAAAAAAAAAAAAGTGAACTCCAGTTCCAGGGAAATCCGACACCCTCTTCTGACCTCCGCGGTATAGCAAGACACTGGTGCACAGACCTGCATGCAGACAGTACATTCATATACATAGAGAAAAATAAATTAAAAAAAAAATTAAAAAAAAAATCAATGAATCCAAAAGTTGGTTCTTTGAAAGAATAAACAAGATAGACAGACCTCTAGCCCAGTTAATCAAAAGAAAGAAAGAGCAACTCCAAATCAATAGAATTTGTGATGAATGAGGAAATATCACAACAGACAATGAAAATATCCAGACAATCCTATGGAAATACTTCAAAAACCCATGCTCTACTAAGGTTGAAAACCTAGAAAAAAAATGGATGAATATCTGAAATTCTGGGAATCACCAAAGCTTAACCAAGAAGAGATTGACAGTTTAAACAGACCCATAATATAGGAAGAAATGTGAAGATGTAATAAGAAATGTCCCAACTAAAAAGGGCCCAGGTCCAGATGGTTTCATGGCAGAATTCTATAAAACATTTCAAAAAGACTTAAAACCATTATTGCTCAAATTGTTCAGATGGATTCAAGCAGAGGGAAATCTCCCAAATCCCTTCTATGAAGCCAGCATCACTCGAGTACAAAAACAAGGAAAAGATACAACAAAAAAGGAGAACTATAGACCCATCTCATTAATGAACACAGGTGCAAAAATTCTCAACAAAATACTTGCAAACTGCGTACAGACCCACATCAAAAAGATTATCCATTATAACCAAGTTGGATTCATAGCCTCAAAAACAATAAAATACCTAGGAATAAACCTAACCAAAGACATCAAAGATCTCTACAACAAAATTTTTAAACCCCTGAAGAAGGAAATTGAAGAAGACATCAGAAGATGGAAAAACCTCCCATGCTCATGGATTAGGAAAATTAACATAGTAAAAATGTCCATTCTACCCAAACTAATATATAGATTCAATGTGATCCCAATTAAAATCCCCAAGAGTTTCTTCACAAGCTTGGGAAAAAAAAGTCCTTAATTTCATATGGAAAAACAAAAGACCGTGAATAGCCAAAGCAACCCTCAGAGAAAAGAGCAATACAGGGGCAGGGGGATCTCTATACCAGACTTCAAACTACACTACAGGGCTATAGTCATAAACACAGCTTGGTACTGACACAAAAACAGACCTGTTGACTAATGGAACAAAACTGAGGATCCAAACTTGAGCTCATACAATTTCGGCCACCTCATATTTGACAAGGGGGCCAAGAAGACACCATGGAGGAAAGACAGCATCTTCAGCAAGTGGTGTTGGCAAAACTGGATCACCACCTGTAGAAGAATGAAATTAAACCCCTACCTCTCACCCCGTACAAAAGTCAACTCCAGATGGATCAAAGACCTCAATGTGAAACCCAAAACTCTGAAGGTGATAGAAGAAAAAGTTGGCAGCAGCCTACAAGACATAGGCATAGGACTTCCTAAATCAGACAGCAGCTGCACAAGAAATAGGATCCTGGATTAACTCACTTGTCAGATTTATTAACCAGTGGGTAAATTCCATTAAAATCATGGTGCTAAGGACCCAATACAATCCTCCCTCGTGGAGATCATTCCATCTTGGAAACACCAACCATGGTTGACTCTTGTGAACTTCCTTCAAGGATTTGAAAGCCACACAATGAGAGGGGGAAATGAAATAGAGGATTATTGAGATGGAGTATTATAAAAGCTCAGGGATAGTGTTCTCAGATGCCATTGAGCCATTTTTCCTTAGTCATTCTAGGAATGATTGGTTTGCTTGCTTCACATGTTTCCCCTTGATTGGTAATTTTAACTGTGGTGTTAAATTCCAATTGGCTGGTGTACTTGATTGGTAACTTTTATTGTGATGCTAAACTCTGATTGGCTGTTGTACTTATAAATTACCCTGTAACCTGCACCTTGGGGCCACACTTCTCCCGAGTTGAGTGTTGGCCTGGCATCATAATTAAATTAAACCCTCCACTTAAAAAAAAAAATACACTTTCTACTCCACACTCCATGGAACTTTCTCCAAAATCAACCGCGTACTGAGGCACAAAACAAACTAACAAATACAAACAAAATTGGAGATAATTCCATATATTCTATCAGACCATAGTACAATAACTTAAAATGAACACTAGTACCTACATGAACTCATAGAGATTAAGCAACACATTTCTGAATGATGAGTTGGGGGTCAAAGAAGAAATTAAGCAGTAAAAATATTCCTGGAATTAAACAAAAAATAAAATACACAACAAAGCCTCTGGAACATTTTAAAAGCAGTAATGAGAGGGAATTTTATAGCTATATGTGCTTACATTAAAAAATCAGACAGAGCAGAAATAAAAGGCCTAATATTGCAACTCAAGACTCTGGAAAGGCAACAACAAATGAAACCAAAACCCAGCAGACAAGAAGAAATAACAAAAATCAGAGCAGAGATTAATGAACTAGAAACAAAGAAAATGATACAGAGAACCAAAGAATCTGAGAGCTGGTTCTTTGAAAAAATAAACAAGATAAACTAACCCTTAGTCCAGTTAACCAAAAGAAAGAGCAACTCCAAATAAACAAAATTAGAGATGAGGGCTGGAGAGATGGCCTAGTGGTTAAGAGCACCAACTGCTCTTGCAGAGGACTCAGGGTTCGATCCCCAGCACCCACATGACGGCTGAGAAACGTCTTTAACTCCAGTTCCAGGGGAATCCGATGCCTTCTTCTGACCTCCATGGCATTGCATGACATGGGTGCACAAACCTACATGCAGACAGTATGTTCACACACATACAAGAATAAATAAAAATTAAAAAATATTAAAAAAAACACAAAGTTAGAGATGAAATAGGAAACATCACAACAGACAACAAAAAGATCCAGAACATTAAAGGGAATATTTGAAAAACATACACTATTAAATTTAAAATCTAAAAGAAATTCACGAGTATCTAAAATCATGGGAATCACCAAACCTTAACTAGGAAGAGATCAACAGCTTAAACAGAACCATAACATAGAAGGAAACTGAAACGGTAATAATTATAAAACCTACCCACAAAAAAAAAAAAAAAAAAAAAAAAGAAACCCCCCCAAGGCCCAGATGGATTTACAGAATTAGAATTCTATCAGACATCTAAAGAGGATCTACAACAAATACTCTGTAAGTTATTCAAAAAGACAGAGAACTCCCAAATTCCTCTATGAAGCCAGCCAGCATCACACTAATACCAAAACCAGGTAAAGATACAACTAATAAAGTATAGACCCATCTCCCTAATGAATATACATGCAAATATTCTCAACAAAATACTTCCAAACCACATGCAGGCACACATCCAAAAGGTCATCTACCATGATCAAGTCAGATTTATTCCAGAGGTGCAGGGAGGGTTCAATATATACATCATTAAATGTCATAAACCATATAAATTGACTCAAAGACAAAAAAACACATGGTCATCTCAATAGATGTAGAAAAGGCCTTTGATAAAATTCAACATGGATTTATATTAAAAGACCTGGAGGAAATTGGACTAGAAAAAATACCTCAACATAATTAAATATAATATTAATAGCAGTTATAATCTATTATTAACATATAATAATAATACATTATATATATAATGTAATATATATCATTATATATAATATATATATATATATTATATATAATTTTTATATATATGTATGTGGCTGGTGGGCTTCTTTATATATATATAAAAGAAGCCCACAGCCACATCAATTCCAAACTGGAGAAAAACGTGAAGCATTCCGCCTTAAAATCAGGAACCTGAAAGGATGTCTACTATACTATTTCTTACTCCTAAATATGCGAATTCTTGCTAGTACAGTAAGAAAAGAGAAGGAAATTAAGGATTACTAACTGGGGAAGAGATCAAACTATCCCTTTTTGCAGATAATGATATCTAAGAAGACACCCCCAAATTCCTACAATTGAAAAGTGGTGGTTATAAAATTAATCTAGAAAAATTCAGTAGAATTTCTATATAACTAATAACAAGTACTTGGAGAAAGAGTACAAGGAAACCTCCATCACAGTACAGGCTCAAAATAACTATACTGGGATAAACTGACAAAACCAATTTAAAGATTCTCTACATGAAATTTCTAAATAAACTTTGAGAAAGAGATTGAGGAAAAACCAGGAAAGTGGAGCGACTCCATTGCTCATGGACTGTAAGGATAATAATGTGAAATGACCATTCCTACGAAAGCAATGTATAGAGTCAATGCAATCCCAATCAAAAATCCATATTACATTCTTCAAAGAATTAGAAAAAAAAAAATCCTAAAAATTCACATGTAAAACACAAAAACCCGTGGATAGCCAAGCAACCCTGAGCATCAAAGAATAATGCAACAAGGATTACTATACCAGATTTCAAACTCGTATTATATTACAGAGATATAGTCATAAAATAGCTTGGTACTGGCACAAAATAGACCATTGTATGACAAATGGAATCAAATCTATAGTATCACAACATGCATGGTCATCAATTTCAGCCACCTGATATTTGTCAAGGGCCAAGAATACTCACTAGAGGAAAGACAGCATCTTCAACAAAATGGTGCTGGCAAAACTGGATTCTCCATCTGTCGAAATGAATGAAACTAAACCTTATTTTCACCTTGCACAATAAGGTTCAAACTCCAAATGGAGTTCAAAGACTTCAAAGTGAAACCTAGAAACTCTGAACTGTTAGAAGAAAACATTGGCAGTACCTATAAAACGATATAAGGCATAGGAAAGGACTTTACTAAGTCGAGAAATCAGTTGACTCAGCAAATAATCAGTGGGACCGTCATTAAGTAAAAGGCTTTCTGTGCAGCAAAGAAAACAACCAAGGAAGTATATACAACCACTTACAGCGTGGAAAATAATCTTCAGCAACAGGACACATCTGAGCCCAAAGATTAACGGTCTAGAATATATAAAGCACTCAAAACAAAGAATCCAGACAAAACCAAATGTACACAATTAAATAAGATGGGGGCTGGAAGACCTGAACTGATAGACCTCAGAAGAAGAGATATGAAGGTGGTGAGAACTTTCTTTAAAAATGTTCAACATAAGATCATTAGTAATTAGGAAATGCAATATAAAACAACAAAAATTAAATTTACATCTTAATCAGTATGACATGGCTAGAGTAAGGAGGAAAAATGGAATGCTAAATGCAGGTAAGGATGTGGGGAAATGAGAATGTCATCTCATCCATGCATGCAAGTCGGCAGCCAATTTGGCAACTCACGTATGTGGAGAACTCTTAAAGAAATGATCAAAGCNCTGGTTTCACTTTGAAGTCTTTGATCCATTTGGAGTTGACTTTTGTGCAAGGTGAAAGATAAGGGTCTAGTTTCATTCTTCTACAGATGGAGATCCAGTTTTGCCAGCACCATTTGTTGAAGATGCTGTCTTTCCTCTAGTGAGTATTCTTGGCCCCTTTGACAAATATCAGGTGGCTGAAATTGCATGTACTCATCATGTTAGGATATATAGTTATGTTCCATTTGTCTATGGGTCTAATTTTGTGCCAGTACCATGCTGTTTTTATGACTATATCTCTGTAATACAGTTTGAAATCTGGTATAGTAATCCTTGTTGCATTATTCTTTGTGCTCAGGGTTGCTTTGGCTATCCTGGGTCTTTTGTGCTTTTGATAGAATTTTAGGATTTTTTTTTTCTAATTCTTTGAAGAATGTCATATGGATTTTGATTGGGATTGCATTGACTCTATACATTGCTTTCGTAGGATGGTCATTTTCACAATATTAATCCTTCCAGTCCATGAGCATGGGAGATCCTTCCACCTTCTGGTTTTTTCCTCAATCTCTTTCTTTAAAGTTTTAGAAATTTCATTGTAGAGATCTTTAAGGTCTTTGGTCAGGTTTATTCCAGTATATTTTTTGAGCCTACTGTGAATGGGAGGGTTTCCTTGTACTCTTTCTCCAAGTACTTGTTATTAGTATATAGAAATCTACTGATTTTTCTAGATTAATTTTATAACCACCACTTTTCAATTGTAGGAATTTGGGGGTGTCTCTTAGATATAATATCATATCTGCAAAAAGGGATAGTTTGATCTCTTCCAGTTAGTAATCCTTAATTTCCTTCTCTTTTCTTACTGTACTAGCAAGAATTTCAAGCAATATATTAACAAGGAGTAGAAATAGACATCCTTGTCAGGTTCCTGATTTTAAGGGGAATGCTTCCAGTTTTTCTCCATTTGGAATGATGTTGGCTGTGGGTTTCTTTTATATATATATAAAAGAAACCCACAGCCAACATCATTCCAAATGGAGAAAAACTGGAAGCATTCCCCTTAAAATCAGGAACCTGACAAGGATGTCTATTTCTACTCCTTGTTAATATATTGCTTGAAATTCTTGCTAGTACAGTAAGAAAAGAGAAGGAAATTAAGGATTACTAACTGGAAGAGATCAAACTATCCCTTTTTGCAGATATGATATTATATCTAAGAGACACCCCCAAATTCCTACAATTGAAAAGTGGTGGTTATAAAATTAATCTAGAAAAATCAGTAGATTTCTATATACTAATAACAAGTACTTGGAGAAAGAGTACAAGGAAACCCTCCCATTCACAGTAGGCTCAAAAAATATACTGGAATAAACCTGACCAAAGACCTTAAAGATCTCTACAATGAAATTTCTAAAACTTTAAAGAAAGAGATTGAGGAAAAAACCAGAAGGTGGAAGGATCTCCCATGCTCATGGACTGGAAGGATTAATATTGTGAAAATGACCATCCTACGAAAGCAATGTATAGAGTCAATGCAATCCCAATCAAAATCCATATGACATTCTTCAAAGAATTAGAAAAAAAAAATCCTAAAATTCTATCAAAAGCACAAAAGACCCAGGATAGCCAAAGCAACCCTGAGCACAAAGAATAATGCAACAAGGATTACTATACCAGATTTCAAACTGTATTACAGAGATATAGTCATAAAAACAGCATGGTACTGGCACAAAATTAGACCCGTAGACAAATGGAACATAACTATATATCCTAACATGATGAGTACATGCAATTTCAGCCACCTGATATTTGTCAAAGGGGCCAAGAATACTCACTAGAGGAAAGACAGCATCTTCAACAAATGGTGCTGGCAAAACTGGATCTCCATCTGTAGAAGAATGAAACTAGACCCTTATCTTTCACCTTGCACAAAAGTCAACTCCAAATGGATCAAAGACTTCAAAGTGAAACCAGAAACTCTGAAACTGTTAGAAGAAAACATTGGCAGTAACCTATAAAATATAGGCATAGGAAAGGACTTTATAAATCGGAAACCAGTTGATCAGCAATTAACAGTGGGACCTCATTAAGTTAAAAGGCTTCTGTACAGCAAAAGAAACAACCAAGGAAGTATAGAGACAACCCACAGACTGGGAAAATAATCTTCAGCAACAACACATCTGACCAAAGATTAACGTCTAGAATATATAAAGCACTCAAAAAACAAAGAATCCAGAAAACAAATGACACAATTAAAAGATGGGCTGAAGACCTGAACTGATAGACCTCAGAAGAAGAGATAGAGGTGGCTAAGAAACTTCTTTAAAAATGTTCAACATCATTAGTAATTAGGGAAATGCAAATTTAAAACGCTGTAAAATTTCATCTTATCCCAGTCAGACTGCCTAAGATCAAGAGAACAAATGATGCTAAATGCAGGAAAGGATGTGGGGAAATGGGAATACTCATTCACTTCTGGTGGAATTGCAACTCCTATGGAATGCAGTGTGGAGAACTCTTAAAGAAATGATCAAAGCTAGGCATGGTGGCACATGCCTTTAATCCTAGCACTCAGGAGGCAGAGGCAAGTGGATCTCTGTGAGTTCAAGGCCAGCCTGGTCTACAGAGTGAGTTCCAGGTCAGCTGGGGCTACAGGGAGACCCTGTCTTAAAAACACCAATCAATCAATCAATCAATCAATCAAACAATAAAAAATTAAAAAGACCAAAAAAAAAAAATCAACCCACCATTTGACCCAGTTATACCACTCCTTGGCATATATCCAAAGGACTCATTCTATTGCAGAGATACATGTACATACATGTTTGTTGCTGCTCTTTTCACAATAGCTAAGAAATGGAAGCAACCGAAGTATCCCTCAACTGACAAATGGATAATGAAAATGTGGTACATTTACACAATGGAGCTCTGTACTCAGCAACAAAGAAAGACAAAATCATGAAATTTGCAGATAAATGGATGAACCAGAAACAGTTATACTAAGTCAAATGACACAGACTCGGAAAAATAAATGATGTGTGTTCTGCTTCTTATGTGGATCCTATCACCAAATCCTTGTATGTGAGTATATATCCTAATGTATGCAGGAACCAAGAAAATGGAAAGGAACCAGGAAGGTAAAGGGAGAAGGCACCTGAGAGAGAAGAACAGCAGGAGACAGGTGTTACCAGGGAGAAATGGATAAACAAGTATGTAAATGGCAGGGGCAAAGGAGGGTTATACAAGGAAATTTGGGGATAAAGGAGAAGAAGGATCTCAAAAGAGGTGGCTCCCAAGGTGCCACAGCCCTTGATTACCTCCCAGAACTTGAAGGCAAGACCCTACTGCTGAAGCCAGAACATACTTTGGACACAGGATTTGGAGCAATGAGCTGGAACTGACCTGGAAGCCACAATCCCTGAAAGCTAGCTCTCATAGCTTTGGAGAACACTACTGAAGCTGCTAAGGGAAATCATCAATTGATGCTCCAACCCCAGCTTCTAGGCCAAATAACTACATCAATGACCAGCACAGCAAACAACATTGGTGTATTAGTGGACCTTTTATCTTGGGGATAACCAACTGCTACCTAACTGGACTTACAGCCCACTCAATGGGAAGAAACTTATGTGTGGTTACTGTAAACATGGCCAATATAAATGGCTGGAGAGATCATAGAGCATAGAGAAAACCATAAGGCTGTGACATCCCTAGACAAATGTAATTTCTTACTATGTGCAAAATATGTATCCTTATATTTACAGTCAGGTATCCCAGTCATCATTTATCAAACTAGGTTCTTTTGCACCAGAGACTATTAGAGTACCACAAATGGTCACACACAGACAGTGGCTGTGAATTGCCCAAGTTTAAGTGGCACATCTACAATGCAGTCTCTACACCTAAGGCTCACAGAACGTAGAACAAGGAGTAAAGAGGACACTAATGAATCTCTCAATTCTCAATAATGAAGCTCCCTCATACAATAGAGGGCCAGGAACACCAAAGGTTACAAATGGCCAATGCACAGAGAGTAAGAGTGTGGGATAAATTAGACTTTCTTTTTTAAATATTTTACTTTTATTTTATTTATTTTTGTATGTGTATGAATGTATTGTCTGCATGTAGGTTTGTGCACCCGTGTCCTGCAGTGCCATGGAGGTCAGAAGAGGGTGTCGGATTCCCCTGGAACCGGGAATCAAACCTAGGTCCTCTGCAAGAGCAGTCGGCTCTCCTAACGGCTAGGCCATCTCTCCAGCCCCCAAATTAGACTTTCTTCTGAACTGACTGGCCCTGGCCAGCAGACATCAGACACCTCTGGTGATAGTGCTATTGAAGGAGAGGTGGAGCTAAGGACCCAGTGACCTCATCCAACTAGCCATCTCACCTGGGGGAGGAACTACAGGCTCGTAAGGCAGAGAGTGCATGCAAGGGCGCAGTGCTCTCTCTCATCCTGCTGGCACCATGTTGTGCAGAACATCCTGGGGGAACCAGCCTGGGATAAATGTGAAGGGAGCACCAGAGGGGCCCTGTAAGTGAAGATTTCCCCCATTCACTCTGTAGGAAAAATCCATTAAATTCACTAGATTCCCCTAACTGAAGTTTTTAAGACTCTGGGTCCTCAGTCCATCTCTGGGCACTTTGGGCAGGGCACCAAAATGGCCACCAAAGCGCAAGTTTAAGCAAGTCCTGTGACAAAGAGTTGGCAGACTGTGGTTCCTTGGTCAGGAATCTTGTGTTAAACTTCACCCACTGAGAGCTCTATTTCTGAATAGGAGGCAGAAAGATTGTTAAGAGCCAGGGAAGAGGTGCATGGCCATATGGAAATAGAGTCCTATAGGCTCCTGGGACCTTGCTCACATGAACCTACACACAGATGTCAGTACACACAGATCCTTGCATACTCAAGCAGACAATACCCCAGAATAGAGCTATGGAAATGGGTAGCAAGTTTCATTCTTAGTTGAATAATTTTTGACAGCTGATTACTGCTGGGTGAGAAAGGGCAGAACTCCATATAGACTGACTAGACTGGACCCCAGTGGATGAACCTGCACTGAAGAATACCTGGGGACACTACCTTGACATGATCAGCCTTAACAGAAATGATAGAATGCATGAATTCCGGGGGGCGAGAGAAGGGGGCCCACAGGAGGGTGCCAGTGGGGAAGGAGGTACAATGATGCTTACGATTAATTTCAAATATACAAAAATTCAATAAAAAATTTACAAAAAAGTGTAACAATTCTGACCTCATGCTCCTTCATTCAATACACACTTAAATGACATATCAAGAGCTGTGTTATCTGCTGAGATCCAGAAAAACTTGTTCCCTACCTTCAGTGCAGGGCTTGGAGGATGTGAGGAGACTGAGCATGTGGTATGGACTCTGGGGCAGGAACTCCACAACTCTCAGTAATTAAGCACAATAATTGCACAAACCAGCAATCCTAGGCATGTATTTTCCTAACTTTTCAACTATTCTGCTCTGTACTTGACATGCTGGTGTGATCATTACTTTCAGGGTGTGGCCTCACATACAATGCAAGTACTGAATCAATAAAGTAGTTGCTAAGTACAAGAGACCATTTGATCAAGAACTAAGGTGCTGTTGCTAATAATTTAACAATATTAAAATTTGTTTTAGAACTTATTCAATAGTTTTTTGGTCTGTTGAGACAGGGTCTCCCTGTAGCCCCAACTGTACTAGAACTCACTGTGTAGACTAGACTGGCCTTGAACTCACCGAGTTCCGCCTGCTTCTGCTTCGTGAGTGCTGGGATTAAAGATGTGCACCACTATAACCCCCAAACTTTTTCAATATTTTTATCACTTATTTGCTTGCTACATTAGGACTTTCATGATTTAAACAAATAAATATTGTGACATTAGCAAATGTTCTCATGGAGAATGGCTAGAAAAAGAAATGCTAAAATTGCACACAGATTTTGACTTTTATGCTTTTCTGCTTGCCCAGTAGCACAAATAACCAACATGCTGCAATCCTAGTTGTTGTACTTACAAGACTGAATGTGTAATTGAAATTTAATGGATAGTTTAAAGAAACTCAAGTAAGTTTTCCATAGAAGACACAGTCTTTTTTTTGGGGGGGGGGGTCTTTTTCGAGACAGGGTCTCCCTGTAGCCCCAGCTGGCCTGGAACTCACTCTGTAGACCAGGCTGGCCTTGAACTCACAGAGATCCGCCTGCCTCTGCCTCCCAAGTGCTAGGATTAAAGGCGTGCGCCACCACACCCGGCAGAAGACACAGTCTTTAAAATCAGTTAGGATCAAGAAGAAAAGAATAACCTATTAACAGTTAAGTGACAAAAACCTTTTGTCTTCCAGGGACCCATAGTAAGCTCTTAATAAAGGTGTGTTACAGTTCTTCAATGCAACCTATTAAAAAATAAAAAGTTAACAAATTATGGCGCTATTCAAATATAACATTTTATAATTAACACTTTAGCAAATGCTTTTTTGCTTCATTTACTCATTTTTTATTCTCATAAAATATTTCAGGTATGTATACAGTATATGAAGATAGATAAAGTACATGGTAAATAAAGCCATCCATAGCTTCATGGTTATGATTTTTGGGGTTTTTTTCTTTTGACTCCTAATTAATATCCAACTACTTACATAGGTAGCATTTAGACAGCTCCTGTTGCGCACTTAAAGTTACCCCACATACAATTTCAATACTTGGGTTTTATATTTATAAATAGAGCATTCTCTATTCTCATATGGCAAAAAAAAGATTAAGGACTTTGTTTTGCTTAATGAGAACCATAAGTAGTCACCAATTGAATAAAGAGAAATGAGGAGGACAAAACACAATTAACTTGATCTTCACTTGCCATTTCAGTTTGGGCAGAGGGAATGACTATAACTTTGTTTCTCACATACAAATAAAAACTAGAAAGTTCACAAAAACAAAGAAAATTAAATAATTTGCAGTTCAATTTCCTTTCAAAGATAAATACTCTAATATTATTGTATATTTCCTGTCTCTATTTAAAATAATTATATAATCACATATCCCTTTCCTCATTTAATACTGCATCATGAGCATTAGAAACTTTTCATAGCAATATTTATTTATTTTGATGTGTATGGATGTTGGCGTGCACATGCCACAGCACACACGTGAATGCAGAGAACAGCTTGTGGGAGTCAAATCTCCTTCCGCCCTGTGAGTCTCAGGAATCCAACCATCAGGCTTGGCAGCAAGTGTCTTATTCACTGAACAATCTCACCAGGCTAAGAGCAGTTTTTAAAATTCACAATATTTCCACCCTGTGGAATTTTTGGTTTTTGCTTTTTTGATTTTTTTTTTTTCTTTTTGAGACAGGATCTCCCTGCAGCCCCAGCTGTCCTAGAACTCACTCTGTAGACCAGGCTGGCCTGAACTCAGAGATCTACCTGCCTCTGCCTCCCCAGTGCTAGGATTAAAGGCATGCACCACTACCATGCCCAGCCTTAATTTATTTTTATTTTATGTGTATGAATGCTTTGTCTGCATGTATGTAAGTGCACCCATATCATGCAATGCCCACAGATGCCAGAAGAAGGTGCTGGATCCCCTAGAACTAGAGTTATGGTGTCATGTGGGTGCTGGGAACTGAACCTGGGTCCTCTAGACAAGTAGTGAGTGCTCGTAACCACTAAGCCATCTCTCCAGCCCTTGCCCTGTGGACCTTTAATATTGAAGTTCCTTGAATTTCTAGAGTTCTATTCTACAAATAATTCCTTACTAATATAATGTTACAGTCACTGGAGATAAAACTTAGTCAATATTTCTTAATGGTTTTTCCAACAGATTCTAGAAATAACAGTACAGTATCAAAAGATAATTGTTCGGGCTGGAGAGATGGCTTAGCGGTTAAGAGTGCCAACTGCTCTTGCAGAGGACTTGGGTTCGATCCCCAGTACCCACATGGCAGCTGAGAACTGTCTGTAACTCCAATTCCAGGAGAACTCCAGTTCCAGGGGAATCCGACACTGTCTTCTGACCTCCGCGGCATTGCATGACACGGGTGCACAAACCTACGTGTAGATGGTACATTCATACAAATAAATAAATAAATTAATTAATTAAAAAATATCATTGTTTCAGGTGAGACAAGGGAAGATGTAGCTCAATGTGCTCAGTATGCATAAGGCCCTTAGTTTACTCCCTAGAATATCCTCCTAAAATAAGATGTGTGCTGTGAACATCTCCATTAAAATAAGTACAGTTTATATTCCTAGTAGCTGTTTAAGAAGTTTTCTGAGTCACTGATTTCTCCTTTCTTCAAAACAGTAGTATCATGAAAGCTTAACTTTAAGAGTTTAAACATGCCAGGTGTGGTGGCACACACCTTTAATCCTACACTGGGGAGGGGGAGGCAGAGGCAGGCGGATCTTTGTGAGTTCAAGGCCAGCCTGGTCTACAGAGCAAGTTCCAGAACAGTGGGGCTATAGGGAGACCCTGTCTTAAAAAGACCAAAAAAAAAAAAAAAGTTTAAACACATTAGGGGCTGGAGAGATAGTTCAGTGGTTAAGAGACAGCACTGGCTGCTCTTGCAGAAGACCTGGGTTTGGATTCTAGCACCCACATGGTGGATAACAACTGTCTGTTAACTCTAGTTCCAGGAGATCCAATGCCCTCTTCTGGCCTCTGTGGACACTATATGACATGGATGCCCTTACATAGATGCAGGCAAGACATTCTTATACATAAAATAAAAATAAAAAAGTCAAGAGCTTAAGCACAATGGATGGCCATGGGCAGAATCTTTGCAGAAAACTATAGAGAGAAAGAAAAACCTGAATGTGGGATACATGCAATAATAATATAGTAATATTAAATATCCTGATTTTGATAAATATGTTGTAATTATATAAGAGAACATCCTTTCTCATAGGAGAGATAAACTTTAGGACTTAGATACCACAACTTACTTTCAAATGGGTCAGTAAGAGTTAATACTGTATGCTTATGTATACATGTTCTTCATATATAAAGAGGAAAAAATGGAAATTTAATATGTTATTCTTATAACTATTAAGTTTTAATTTTTTAAAGAAGTTTAAAAATTATCTTTGTGAGTTCAAGGCCAGCCTGGTCTACAGAGTGAGTTCCAGGACAGCTGAGGCTACAGGGAGACCCTGTCTCAAAAAGACCAAAAAAAAAAAAATTATGTCTTATGTATTTTACATAACATACATATGTGAATTACCTTTAAAGGATCCACAAGCTCCAAAGTATGCTTTAAGTAGATTAAATTTGTTATCTTTGATTCAGCTACATTAACCTGTAAAGACAAAATCCAAAACAAAGAAAATTCCAGATGTGAACACCATAAGTTTTAATACAATAACAGGTTTTTCCCTCTTGAACATTCAATTTTATTGTATTCCATAGTTTTATACACAAGCCAAGCTAAGATGCCAGTCTAAAGGAGGGCTAGAAATCAATGACCACAATGATAACACAAACATGCCAGTCTTCTAAAAATCTAACTTTCATTCCTTTTCCAGTGTTTTTGGTAAAATTTAAATTGTAATAGGAGACATAGTTTAGTCCTTAGAACCAGCAAGAGACTAAATCAACTGAACAAAGCTTCCCAGACTGATGGAGAAAAATGTTTCCCCTGCTGCTTCCTGTTATACAAATAAAACAATTTTCATAAGGTCAAGTGTTTCAAATTAATTACAGAAAGAACGTAACAGATCCCCTTAGTCCCTAAGGGAGTAATCGCATGTTCTCCTATGATGAATACCTGAAAGTAAGCAACAGATTGAAAATATTTACCAAACAGAAGAAAGTATCAGTACTGTCACTAGAGGGAGGAGAGGAAGAAGGGGGGGAAGAAAGAACTAAACTGTGGCATGGTACAGTGGTAGAATCTAGGAACAGGCAAGAATTTGACTTATGGCCAAGGCTGACTGCAGTTCAAGAGGAAAAGAACTTTTCCATGAATAGTAACAGTACAATTATAAATCCATCTAAAAAAGAAACATGACCCTTTCCTTACCCTACATGCAAAAATGAAAAATAAATCCAGATAGATTTATAGATCTAAATAAAATGTAAAACATAAAACATTTGGGATGTATCAAGAATAACCCAAGGTCTTCTAACTTTTACAGATTTGTAATTGACAATCTGGCATTTATCAGTCACAAAGCCAAGCTAACAGGCCAAATTGTTTGCATCTCCCATGCAGTCTGGCTTTGGGCAACACAAAAAAATCAGATCACAAACCTTCCATTCACAAACCTCAGCCCCTGTTCAGTTTCTACCTCCTAGGGATCTCCTGTTTTAAGGACTTCCTACTGCCCTTTCCCCAGGCTGCCTCCTGGTACTCCTGGCAGGATACAAAATTAACCCAAAAAAATCAATGGCCTTTCTTTACGCCAAGAACAAGCAACTGGAGAAAGAATTCAAAGAGACCTTCCCACTCACAATAGCCTCAAAAACAATAAAATACCTAGGAACAAACCTAACCAAAGACACCAAAGATCTCTACAACAAAAATTTTAAGCCTTTAAAGAAAGAAATGGAAGAAGACATCAGAAGATGGAAAAACCTCCCATGCTCATGGATTGGGAAAATTAACATTGTAAAAATGTCCACTCTTGTATAGATTTAATGCAAATCCAATCAAAATCCCCAAGAGTTTCTTCACAGGCTTGGAAAAAAAAGTCTTTAAATTCATTTGGAAAAACAAAAGACCCCGAATAGCCAAAACAACCCTGAGTGAAAAGAGCTACACAGGGGGGGATCTCTATACCAGACTTCAAACTATACTACAGGACTATAGTCATAAAAACAGCCTGGTACTGGCACAAAAACCAGGACAAATGGAACAAAACCAAAGATCCAAACCTGAGCACATACAATTTCAGCCATCTCATATTTGACAAGGGGGCCAAGAAGACACAATGGAGAAAAGACAGCATCTTCAGCAAGTGGTGTTGGCAAAACTGGATCACCACTTGTAGAAGAATGAAATTAAACCCCTACCTCTCGCCCTGTACAAAAGTCAACTCCAGATGGATTAAAGACCTCAACGTGAAACCCCAAACTCTGAAGGTGATAGAAGAAAAAGTTGGCAGCAGACTACAAGACATAGGCGTAGGAAAAGACTTCCTAAATCAGACAGCAGCTGCACAAGAATTAAGGTCGACAATTGACAAATGGGACCTCATTAAACTCAAAAGCTTCTGTACATCAAAAGAAACAATCAAGGAAGTGAAGAGAAATCCCACAGAGTGGGAGGAAACCTTCACCACAGAAACATCTGACAAAGCATTGATTTCCAGAATATATAAACTACTCAAAAAACGAAGAAGAAAACAAATGACCCACTCAATAGATGGAGCAAAGAGCTGAACAGAGACTTCACAAGTGAAAAACACTTTAAGAAGTGTTCAACATCACTAATCATTAAGGAAATGCAAATCAAAACCACTTTAAGATACCATCTTACTCCAATAAGACTGGCTAGGATCAAGAAAACAAATGATACCAAGTGCTGGAGAGGTTGTGGGGAAAGGGGAACACTCATCCACTGCTGGTGGGAATGTAATCTCATGCAGCCACTATGGAAAGCAGTGTGGAGAACCCTTGGAGGACTTGGAATGAACTTGCCACCTGACCTAGCCATACCACTCCTAGGCATGTACCCAGAACTGGACAAACTAATAGAAGTCAGATGAGAGCTCTTCAACCAAAAACCACCACAACCATCCTCTCATAAGAAATTAATTAAAAAGGTGGAGATGTTGGAGACCACTGCCCTGTTTGAACTCTGCAGAAAGCATGTCTGACTACATGTGCAAAACCATCAGTAGCAGAGATTGTCTAAGAAGGCAGAGCCATCAGAGGCCACATTTTGTTGCTAATTGTTTCCTGAGCTCCTGCAGAGCAATGTACTGCATACTGTTTGTTCCTAAATACCTGCTTAAGAGCACCGAGTCCCCTGTGAATAAAACCTTGAGAGTAAGAGACTCAGTGCTCTTTGTTCTATGGAAAAAGAAATGAGGTTTGCACATGATGGTATTATTCAGTTGTAAAGAATCAGATTTGAAGGAAAAGATGAAACTAGAAATCATGCTAAGAGAAATAAGCCAGACTCAGAAAGACAAATGTCACAGGCAGAATCTGGATTTTTAACAGGGTGTAAACTGAGGGGATCACAGAGGGTTGATGGGGCAAATACAGTGTATACAGTATATGGAGGGAAATGTCCTAATGACACATGTTATTTTAGACACTAGCTAAAAATAATAAACAGCTAGTATATGGAAAAGAACAATAAAAGTGGTAACTGCTTTATCAGAGATTCCACTGACCACCATGAGGTCTGAGAGTGCAGCACTGAGAATTTTGCAAAGAGGATGACAGGGAGGGCACTGTTGACAATCTTATGGCACTAAGTTTGAAAGGTCTTTGAGGGACATCACTTACCCAAGTTCATTCAACCTAAATAGCACCTTTTAAGGGAATTTTTTAAATTCCTACAAAAAAATTATAGGTTCTTGTAAAGACTACCAAACACCTGAGGAAGAAATAACAACAGCTCTCTAGAAACTAAGGAGAGAATCATTCCCAGGTCATTCTACAAAGCCAGTCAATTTAATTCCATGTACCACTTGTACCACTTGTACCACTTGTACCATTCAATTATAAAGTGTTTCAGTTATTAAGGAAACTTCCAGCTATGTGTTTGCCAAGAGCAGGCACTTTCTACCTATCAATGCTTTTATTAACATTGAGTATTTATTAACATTGAGTATTTTCTCTAAAACCTAATGAGACTTATCAAATATAGACTAGGTTTCAAAAGAATTTGCAAAATTTTAAGTTTTACTAATGCACATGGCTTCTTTTCAAGTATATGCATATTAATTTACAAGTTATTTAATTAAATATCCATTGGTTCATTCTTCCTAAAAGGAAGAATGTAAACTATATATTACATCTTTTATTTATAAGTGCTAATTAAAGTTCAAAAATACACTGAGAAGACATTTCTTTCTCAAAGATAAGCATATTTGAGAACTAATCAAAATTCATTTGATTTTTTAATTTTTATTATTTTTATGTGTATGAATGTACTGTCTGCATGTAGGTTGGTGCTCCTGTGTCATGCAATGCTGCAGAGGTCAAAAGAGGGTGTCGGATTCCCCTGGAACTGGAGTTAAAGATGGTTCTTAGCCACCATGTGGGTGCTGGGAATTGAACCTGGGTCCTCTGCAAGAGCAGTCGATGCTCTTGACTGCTGAGCCATCTCTCCAACCCAATTATTTTTAAGAGCAATCTATTCCCTTCAGAACTAACATAATTTTGTTACTTAGAAAGTAGGCTTATTGGAAATTACATGTATTATATATTTAAGTCAATATCTAACTAGTAAAAATATAGTAATTTTTCAATTACCTAAGCTTTTTATTATACTATAACATGGAGTAAAAAAAATTACATTATCCATTAAAAGGCATGAAATTACACTGGGAATCAATACAGAAGAAATAACCCAAGATGTTTTTATATTTTACCATCACTATCTGATCAAGGCAAGTTATATCTCATACACACAATAACATACCACAAAGTGTATCTATAACACATACCGTGTTTTGCTTTGGAATTTGGACTAAAACAGAAAGAAGCTGTTCTGTGTCAAGGAATCTGGATATGACTGAAACAGAAAATGTGAGCATTGAAACTTCATGGGACAGTTGAAAACATAGATCATAAATAAAAATGTCACTGAATGATCAAATAAAGCAGTTTTCTTGAACCATATGCTTTATCTTCTCTTACACACACCAGAAGTAAAATGACAGATTCTAATGTCTGTTCCTAATTCTGACTACTCACAATCTCTTCCCAAAACCTGACACTGCTGGCCATCTCCTTCTTCTTGAAATTCTCTGGGTTTTAGATGTTGCCTATCAGAATTTTCTTCACCTTTTGTTTTGTGTTTGGTAGAACGAGGGGTTGAATCCAGAATTCTTCCCTAGATTGGTAAGTGTTCTATCACTAAGTGATGCTGTCCCCACTTCTTATCTTTTAAAAATATTTTAATATTTTATATATATGAGTGTAGTATGTGCATATATGCAATGCCCATGGAGGCCAGGAGAGGGCATCAGATACCCTGGAACTGGTGATCCAGCTCTCCAGCTCCCCCTGACCTTTTTTTTATCATTTTGATCCTTTTTTATTTTATCATTTTGATCCTTTTTTTCTTTTCTCTTCTTTGTTTTTTTTTGGTTGTTGTTGTTTTTGTTTACAGAATGCTTAGCTTAATACCATAGCTCAACCATGGAACCTTCCTAGAATGCAAGACAGCCCAATTATGGATGGATGGCTGGGAGGTAGAAGGAGTAACTGAGGTCAGGTGAGGGTCCAATAACCCTCCCCACACCCCTCTACATAGAAGGGAGCATCAGCAGTCACTAGGCACATCTTTTCTTAAGGGTCTTTTGCAGATAGTCACAGCTGCTCTGATGAAGATGCCAGGATAACACTATACATAGAGTTACTGTATTAGTCAGGGTTCTCTAAAGAAACAGAAGCACAGGACGAATATATAGCTATATACAATTTATTGATTTGCTCATGTGACAGAGCTCAAGTAGTCCAACAGTAGCCGCACTGCACTGGAGAGGCTGAGAATCCAGGGAACTGCTCAGTCCGCAAGGCTGTATGTCTCAGTAGTCCCAATCTGGTGCTGAAGGCCCGGTGGATTCCAGGAGATCTGCCGGTCTCAGTACATGCTGGGATCCAAAGGGTTGATCACAGCAGCAAGACAAACCCACCAGTGAGAGAGAGGCAAGCCGCAGGAAAAAAGGGACCAGCTCCCTCTGCCGTGGCCCTTTATACTGCCTGCCAGCAGAAGGTAATGCCCACATTGGGGGTGGGCCATCCGGGTTGAGGTGGTCCAATCTGAAGATCCTTTTCTCTTATTTGTTCCTTAGTCCAGTCAAGTTGACACCCAGGATGGTTATCACAAGCCCACCCCTTGTCAACTTGACACCCAATAAATAGCCTCTCCTTATGTTATGCTTAAATGTCAATTGCAAACAATGGCAAGGTCATAATTCCACCTAACATGTTATAAGTGTCTCATGTGCAATAGCAAG
>VZQC01005128.1:157181-172375 GCA_009823505.1 Rhizomys pruinosus
TCTTCATAATTACATCAAATAGTCTGCACCAAGGATTATCATTCCTCTTCATGCCACCAGGAGAGCCTTCAGTAACTCTAGGCTTCATTGGGTTGGAGAGCTGGCTCCAGAAACTACCAAGCCCACTAAAGAAATTCATCCTTTCAATTCTGTTTCTCTAGAACCACTCCTGGTACCAAAATCTGTATCAGTCAGGGTTCTCTAAAGAAACAGAAGCAACAGGACGAATATATAGCTATATACAATTTATTGATTTGCTCATGTGACAGAGCTCAAAGAGTCCAACAATAGCTGCGCCGCACTGGAGAGGCTGAGAATCCAGGGAACTGCTCAATCAGCAAGGCTGGATGCCTCAGTAGTTCCAATCTGGTGCTGAAGGCCCGGTGGATTCCAGGAGATTTGCCGGTCTCAGTACATGCTGGGATCCGAAGGGTTGATCACAGCAGCAAGACAAACCCACCAGTGAGAGAGAGGCAAGCTGCAGGAAAAAAGGGACCAGCTCCCTCTGCCATGGCCCTTTATACTGCCTGCCAGCAGAAGGTAACGCCCATATTTGGGGTGGGCCATCCGGGTTGAGGTGGTCCAATCCAAAGATACTTTTCTCTTATTTGTTCCTTAGTCCAGTCAAGTTGACACCCAGGATTAACCATCACAGTTACCTAACTTTTCTGAACTTCAGTTGTCCTCATTGTTGGGTGAGCTAGCAATAGTTCTTACACATACACCATGGTGATTCATTGAATCAACAGTAGGAAATGGATTTAGCATGATATTCTCAGACTGATGTTTTCAAAAGATCGCAGACTTTAATGCATGAAGAGGCCAGAAAGGGCAAGATATTCCACCCAAGCACCAAAGAATATACTTTCTATTCAGCACTTCACGGAGTTTTCTCTGAAACTGACCACATACTGGAGCGCAAAACAAACCTCAACAAATAAAAAAAAAAAAAATTGAAATCACTCCATGCATTCTATCAGACCACAGTGCAATAAAGCTTACTATCAACACAAGAAGAGCCCTAGCAACTACATGAACTCATGGAGATTAAATAACACAGCCCTAAATAATGAATGGGTCAAAGGAGAAATTAAGAAAGAAATAAAAGCATTCCAAAAAAGAAAACTATAGACCCATATCCTTAATGAATAGAGATGCAAAAATTCTCAACAAAATGCTTGCAAACTGCATATAGGCACACACCCAAAAGGTCACCTACCAAGATGAAATCAAATTTATTCTAGAGATGCAAGGCTAATCCATGGGCAGACTTAAGAGAATCAGACTGGTCTCTTTCTTCCTCCTCTCCTAAATCTACCACTACTACTAGAACACTGTTTCTAAAATAATGATTTATCATATCACTTTCTTGGTTTGGAACTGTCAGCCCCTATTACCTCAAGGAAAAACTGAAAACTGCTCAACATCTCATAACTGCCCATCACAAACTAGCTCCAACCTTCATTTCCTGTTATTCCCCAAACCTTCCAGTCATAAGAAACTATTAACCATGCCTTAAACACAGCATGCTTTTTTATAACATAAGTAAGTACCAACCTTACCTTCATCAGGGAGGGTTCAACATATGTAAGTCAATAAATGTCATAAATCACATAAATGGACTCAAAGATGAAAGGTCATCTCAATAGATGCAGAACAGGCCTTTGATAAAATTCAACATGCCTTCATGTTTAAAGTCCTAGAGGGAATTGGGCTGAGGGAATATTCCTCAACATAATGAAAACTATATACAACAAACTCATAGCCAACATTTTTTTAAATCTTTTTGACACAGGGTCTTCCTGTAGCCCCAGCTGTCCTGGAACTGACTATGTAGACCAGGCTGCCCTTGAACTCACAGACATCTGCCTGCCTCTGCCTCCTGAGTCCTGGGAGTAAAGGCATGATCACCACACCCAGCTACCAACATCATTTTAAATGGAGAAAAATTAGAAGCATTCCCCTAAAAATCAGGAACCTAGCAAGGCTTCCCAGTAGCTCCAACTCCTTTTCAATATAGTGTTTGAAACTATTGCTAGAGCAATAAGACAAAAGAAGGAAATTAAAGAGTATTCATTGGAAAAGAAGAGGTCAAACTATCCCTTTTTGCAAATGATATACCTAGGAGATAACAAAAATTAAAAAAAAAATTATACCTAAAAATTATACTAAGAGATAACAAAAACTCCTAGAAAGAACTACATAGCAGATATTATCTCAAAGAGAAGGCTGAAACTCCAGTTCCTGGAGGTCCCATGCCTCTGTCTTCCAAGGTAGTTTTCTCTAATACTGATGTCCCTCTAGCAAGAAATTCAAGTCAGAGAGTAACTGGTGCCTTCATTTGCTGGACAGAACCCAAAATGCTCTACTTTAAACATAAGTATAATCATTTGAAATATGACCCTCTCCCATGAGCCTGGAACTGTGAGCACCTCCCATAAATCTAAAGCTGTTGTCCCCTCCTATGAACCTGGAGCTGTGGTCCCCTCCTATGAACCTGGAGCTGTGGTCCCCTCCCATGAACTGGAGCTGTGTGGTCCCTTCACATGAGCCTGGAGCATTAGTTCCCCACTGTAAGCCAGAGTTCCACATTCCTCTGGTGGTAGGCTGATTAATGGTGAAGCAGATTGGAGCATAGAAGACTTCCCGATGTTGGACAGCAATTTCAGCCTTCTCTGAGTGGCTGCACTCCCCACATCCCTCTCCCCTCAAGTCCCAGGTTGTGCTTGGCAGTGGCTTTGCCTCTGCATTGGGCTTATGCTGGGGACAGGAGAGGTCTCTTTCATTTGCAGATTCTGGACTTGGGAGGACTGGTTCTCTAGAAAAAGACTCCCAATCTGAGGGCTGGCAGTAGTTTTGACCTCACAAGTGGTTCTGAGCACCAGGCCTTAATGTTGGGCCTCTCTCATTCCCAGATACAAAGAGGTCTCCTATTATTTTTCTATTACTCTTCGACAGCATTAGTGTACTTTTACCGTATAGAAAATGACACCTAATTGAATGTCTAGAGATAAAAATCAGTCTAGGAAGTTAAAAGTACTGTAAAAACTAAATTGATATAATCCTCAAACTAAAAATATGTGCTTAATTATAACTTGCAATTCTATTAAGTCTACTCTCTTTTTTGAGTATTATTTACTAGGAAAACTGTACTACCAAGCTTCAACAATAATGTGAAATTTGTCACTGCTGCTATGTGAGTTTGGCATTCATTCTCTTTTCAAATTGTCCAACCTATACAAAATTTTGAAATGTAATCATGTTATTTTTTAAAGAAAGGAATTATAATAAAAAATAAAAATAAAAAAGGACCCACTCTCTTTAAAAATACGATCCAGGGAGTAAAAATATTTTAAAAAATCTGAAATTATTGCTACAAAATTCAGAGGAAATAGGAAGAATACGTTCAATACATGAATACAAAAATTTATTCCATCACTGTCTTGCCTTTCAGAAACTTACCCAGAAAAGCACAAATAAACTGGTTGCATTTTTAAATAATTTGTTTTGGGTTGTTTTTTTTTTTTGTCTTTTTGAGACAGGGTGTCCTTGTAGGTCCAGCTGGCCTAGAATTTGCTATGTAGACCAGGCTGGTCCTGAATTCATAGAAATCCACCTGCCTCTGCCTCCTGGGTGCTGGGATTAAAGATATGTACCACCAGGCCCAGAAATAATTTGTATTTATAAAATTAGCTGGGCTGGAGGCTTGAGAGATGGTTCCTCAGTTAAGAGTACCAGCTGCTCTTGCAAAGGACCTGGATTGGATTGCCAGCACCCACATAGTGACTAACAATCATCCATAACTCCAGTTCCAGGGGAATCCAATGCCTTCTTCTGATTCTACAGGCATTGCACAACACAGGTGCACTTACACACATACAGGCTATACACTCATAAATAAATTTAAAAAACTATACACACATAAATAAATTAAAAAAACTATACACACATAAATAAATAAAAAAAACTATACACACATAAAATAAAAATAATAAAATTTTTAAAAATTAGTTGGCTAGGGATAGTGGTGCATACCTATAATCTTAACACAATTTCAAGGCCTTCCTGGGCTATACAGTGAGACTGCTTAAAAAACAAAGAAAATTCATACCTGACTGAAGTCCAAAGAAGAGCTCCTCATCCTGAAGTAGTTCCTGAACACTGTCCAACCTCATGGTGATGGTTTCCACATCAACCAGGGGTTCTAATATATTAGAACGCAGCCTTCTACTCCCTCCCGCAGTCTTAGTGTAATTTAAAACACCAAAGAGAGTGTGATTATTCCTTTGAAAACACAAGTTGGAGATGTCATTAAGGTGACAAAGAAAAATCCAACAAAATTTTATTTTAAGTTTATAATGAAATAATCCTATAATCCTATATTGGTCATTCACAAACTTTATACGCAGAGAAATTACATGAGGATCCTAATTCAGTAACCTGAGTTAAGGTCTAAAACCTACATTTTGCCTTTTGATTTTATTTGGTTGGATATTTTAGACAGGATCTCATACAGCTCAGGCTGGTCTTAAACTTGTTATCTAGTTCAACATGACCTTGAAGGCCTGATTCTCCTACCTCTACCTCCCAAGTACTGGGTGTACAGACATGTGCTGCCATGCCTGGCTTGAGAACTTACATTTTGAGCAAGTTCCCAAGTATGTCAATGGGCCACATGTTGGTCAATAAGGGCAACTGTATCTCCTGTGCTAAGCCTAATCACATAAGACAGACATGAGTCCCACCTCCATGGACTTCACAGGTTAGTGACTGATTGCAATAACTGTTATCAGTCTAATGGTCATGACAAAAAATGGGGAGAAATAAACAATAAGTATAATCATAGACAAGAAAACAATTTTGGGCCAGTGAGACAGCTCAAAAAGCAAAGGCGCTTGCTACCAAGCCTGACCACCTGAGTTCAATTACCCAAACCCACATGGTAGAAAGAGAAAACAGGCTTCCACAAGCTGCCCCCTGACCTCCAGATGTATGTCATGGTACACTTGTATACACTACACACACATCTGCACATAAATAGATAAAAATTTAACAAAAAACATGTAAAAGAAAAATGATCTCAGTAACAGGGAGAGCTGAAGACCAGAACAAGAGTGCACAGAGACTCAGTAGGTGCTGCGCAATGACTGAGGAGGCCTTCTCCATGTATCTGACAGCCATCTTAAGACCTCAATGACAAAGGAAGCTGTCTGCAAAGGTAATGAAGGGATAGGAATCCCAATACAGATGCCAAGAATAGCTTGCATATGTGAACATTCTTTATATGCCAGGAAGAGCACTGGGCACTCATGAATTAACAATGGTGCTGAGGTAGATCCTAGTACACTTTACAATTGAAGGAACTGAAGCACAAGGCGCTAAGTCATTTCTCCAGTTTCCAAGTAAGCAGCAGACTGGCAAAATAAGTCAATGTCTGGCTCCAGACCCAGAAGTATCAAGGTTGGGGATATTTTAACATGAGATAAAAATGAACTGAAGGAAGAAAGTAAAAAAGCAGAACACTAATGTCCTTCTGGATCAGGCAAAGGTTTGGATTCTATTCTGATAATGTGTCAGAAGCCACTGGAAGGTACTGTGCTGGATTTACAAGACCTGTTTTCTTGCTTAAAAGTGTCAAACCGGGGAGCTGCCGCGCAGCCCAGGCGGGACTGGCGAGCGGGGCCAGGGTGGGGGCTGAGGCAGGCGGGGACGGCGGAGCCGGGCACGGGCCGACCACGAGCCCAGAGTGGTCTATGGTGCTGCACAACTGCGCAGAGAGCTGCGGCCACCGGAGTGGCACGGAGGAGGCCAGGGTGCAAGCTGCAATGCAGCAAGTCTTGGAAAACCTTACGAAGCTGCCCTCATCCACAGGAGCAGAAGAAATAGACTTAATTTTCCTCAAGGGGATTATGGAGAATCCTATTGTAAAATCACTTGCTAAGGCTCATGGGAGGCTTGAGGATTCAAAATTAGAAGCTGTCGGTGACAACAACTTGGAACTGGTGAATGAAATTCTTGAAGATATCACTCCTTTTTTTTTTTTAATTTTTTTTTCATTAATTTTATTTATTTCCGTGTGTGTATGAATGTACTGTCTGCATGCAGGTCTGAGCACCCGTGTCGTGCAATGCCGAGGAGGTCAGAAGAGGGTGTCGGATTCCCCTGGAACTGGAGTTCTCCTGGAATTGGAGTTCTCCTGGAATTGGAGTTTCAGACGGTTCTTGGCTGCCATGTGGGTGCTGGGGATCGAACCCAGGTCCTCTGTAAGAGTGGTCGGCACTCTTAACCGCTAGGCCATCTTTCCAGCCCACTCCTCTTATCAACATGGATGAAAATGTTGCAGAACTTGTTGGTATACTCAAGGACCCTCACTTCCAGTCACTCCTAGAGGCCTATGATATTGTAGCATCAAAGTGTTATGATTCACCTCCATCACGCCCTGAAATGAATAATTCTGTCAATAATCAGTTGTTACCAGTAGATGCCATTCGTATTCTTGGTATTCACAAAAGACCTGGAGAGCCTAACATTTAGGGTTGAAAATAATGATCCGGTAATTGCCTGAATCCTTCACAGATGAATGATAGATAGACAAGGTCTGCTTCATGTGGAGATCATGAGGTTGGAAACAATCCAAAGGAATTACAAGAATTACTGAAAAATATCAGTGGAAGTGTCACCCTAAAATTTTTGCCAAGTTATAGAGATACTATTACTCCTCAACAGGTATTTGTCAAGTGTCATTTTGATTATAATCCATTCAATGATAACCTGATACCCTGCAAAGAAGCAGGACTGAAGTTTTCCAAAGGAGAAATTATTCAGATTGTAAACAGAGAAGACCACAATTGGTGGCAGGCCAGCCATGTAAAAGAGGGAGGAAGTGCTGGTCTAATTCCAAGTCAATTCCTGGAAGAGAAGAGAAAGGCATTTGTTTGAAGAGACTGGGACAATTCAGGACCTTTTTGTGGAACTATAAGTAGCAATGCAGAATTTGATCGTCATGAAATCCAGATATATGAGGAGGTAGCAAAAATGCCACCCTTCCAAAGAAAAACATTAGTATTGATAGCTCAAGGTGTGGGCAGAAGAAGCGTGAAGAACAGGTTCATAGTACTGAATCCTACGAGATTTGGAAGGACAGTGCCATTTACTTCACGGAAGCCAAGAGATGATGAGAAAGATGGCCAGGCATATAAATTTGTGTCACGATCAGAGACGGAAGCAGATATTAAAGCTGGAAGGTATTTGGAACATGGGGAATGTGAAGGGAACATCTATGGAACTAAGATTGACTCTTCTTGAAGTTGTCCAAACTGGATGGACTTGCATTTTGGACGTCAACCCACAAGTACTGAAAGTGTTGAGGACATCTGGGTTTATGCTGTATGTGGTTTTTATTGCTGCCCCAGAGCTAGAGATGCTACGCGCCATGCACAAGGCCGTGGTGGATGCCGGAATCACCACCAAGCTTTTGACGGGATTCGGACTTGAAGAAAAGTGGACGAAAGTGCACAGATTCAGAGAGCGTACAACCACTACTTTGATTTGATCATCATAAATGATAATCTAGACAAAGCTTTTGAGAAACTACAAACTGCTGTAGAGAAACTGAGAATGGAGCCACAGTGGGTCCCAATTAGCTAGGTGTACTGATGAGTCAATAAGGTTAACCATTAAATAAAACTTTTAAAAAGTGATTCAGCAAGTAAACCTTCTACTGGGAAAATACGCAGCACCTGAAGGCATCTGCCACATCTAGGCATTTTTATTGTGTAGACTATTACATTGCACTAGGTTGAATTTTTATATAAACTGTGGTTGGGAAGGTATACTAATATATAATTTATCTTAATTTTTCTAACTTTTTATAGATAATCTTTCTATTCATATCACCTAAAAAATGCGTTCAAACATTTTGTATGTTTTGATTTAGTGCCCTTGCCTTTTTCGTCAAAGGAATTTTCAGATCATTCTCTCTAACATTGGTCTCACATTTTCACTGTGATAATGAATACTTGAAATAGTTTTGTATATCATTCACTTGAGTATTTAGTGAAGGGTCAGTTAATCCAGTTTCCTACAGAAGCAGTTTTAATGTCAGTGCTACAACTGGTCCACTATCCTAACCTGACATGGAGTCTTTCAATGCCACACATTGTAACAAAATGGCTGTCCATTCTGATTTATACAGATAGAATACTTTGCCCCTTATTTCTAATGAAAAAAAAAAAATGAAGAGCAATACCTTGCACTCTCTATGAGGTTATTCTTTTCATTTATTGCAGTGACATGCTGATGCTAATATTAGTTATTACAGAAGCTTGGGCTGGAAGCAAGGTCATGCAAACTGAGAGAGTGCCTTACCCTGTAAAACTTTACTTAATGAGATTTAAAGAAAGTTTACTTATTTTCACATACAAAAATTTTGAACCTATTGCATTAGAGGGTTTTTTTAGGGATATGGTCAGCAAAAGTATCATGGCTCTGCAAATTTTGTGACATTTAAAGATGCCTCTAAGCTATAAGGTTTTTGTTAATGATCAGATATGCTTTCTGAAATGTGATTTGATTGTTAGGGTATTTGTTGTATTGAAAACCAAAACCATTGCAGAGTTTACAAAATTGGGAAACAATTGTCAGCTATTTTATATATACACGCATAACATATACATTATAGAATACCTATATTATATAATATATTAAGTGATGTTTTATATGTTTTAGGTATGTTAGGAAAATAGACTTTCTTGTTTAATGATTAGGAAAAACATTCTTTAGATGCCTTTTCACAATGTACAGATTTCCACATTCACCTCAGCTAATATCTTTCTGTAGGATTCTTCTATGGTGTAAATTCTTCTTTTATTTTTTATTTTTTTTATAAAATTTTTTAAATTTTTATTTATTTTTGTATGTGTATGAATGTACTGTCTGCATGTAGGTTTGTGCACCCGTGTCGTGCAATACCGTGGAGGTCAGAAGAGGGTCTCAGATTCCCCTGGAACTGGAGTTCTCCTGGAATTGGAGTTACAGACAGTTCTTAGCTGCCATGTGGGTGCTGGGGATCAAACCCAGGTCCTCTGCAAGAGCAGTCGGTACTCTTAACCGCTAGGCTATCTCTCCAGCCCCGATGTGTAAATTCTTCTTTAATCATTGAGAGGTACAGCCCATCTCTGAACTAAGTTAACCTTATTTTACATTGCTGCTAGCTTTTCAAATACACAATGGTCACACTTAAAGGGGTCAATGTCTAGATACTAATGAGGCCCCAGGTACCTGGTTTCTGCTTTTGTCTTTCCCCTCACTAACGGTATCATAGGGAATGCCAGCTGAGAGGTCTTATTGGGAAAAGAAATTGATCTAGAAGCAAAATACATTGTTTTAAATGGTTTTTGTAATAAAACACCTAAGTTGTTATATTGGTCAGTAGTAAGAATATATAGGCTTTTTTTACTTTAATTCTAGAATTTCATAGCCAAAACATGAATTCTTTTTCTTTGTCATAAGACAGGAAATTGTTAACAAATGGACTGTACTCTTTAAATAACTTTGGAAAATGTTAAACCACATATATTTGCTGAAATTCTTGGATTCCCAAAATAACAGAAATCAAAGCACATATTTAGGTGATACCCCATGGCTTTGTTTCAACACACTATAATGTAAGTTTTGAGAGAAATTTCAGTTCTGCACTCTCAGGAAATGTACTGTATTCCCCAGTATACCTTCATGCTGCTGCATGGAGCCTTTCTAAGCAGCTTTGGGAAAATGGTAGCAGCACAGATGTCTATCCAGAGAATATTTCTTAATACAACAGAGATGATAATCACATATATTTATAGCCTTTTTATGTGATATAAAGATTGTCTGGCATCACTCCTATTACAGAATGGTACTCATGATTGACCACATAATTACATCATAATGAAACGACGCAGTTAGTTCATTGTAATATATGTAACAATGTTAAGAAAATAAAGTTGTTTTGCCGGGCGTGGTGGTGCACGCCTTTAATCCTAGCGCACTTGCAAGGCAGAGGCAAGCAGACCCCTGTGACTTTTAAGTATAGCCTGGTCCACATACTGAATTCCAGACCAGCTGGGGCTATTAGGGAGACCCTGTCTTGAAAAGACCAAAAAAAAAAAAAAAAAAAAAAAAATCACTGAGCTTGACATCCAAGTTCCCACCTGAGTCTGTAGGAACTAGCAGGCCTCACCACAGGATTCTCCCTACAGAAAGTAATCAAGGAAATGTGTACTTCTCTTGTGGGAAGGGTCTAGCATAACAAACTTATTTATAATAGCTGTACTGAAGACGAACGGGTTTACAGTTGTGTTGAATAATTGGTACTAATAGGTGAAATACACATACATGCATGTGCTTTGAGGAAATCTGATATACAGATTGAGAAGTGTACTGCAGAGGTCCTTGTAGATAGATGAGTGTCCGTATTTGGCACCTGACGCATGGGTATTTCAGTACAACAACAGTTATTTGTATGTGGAAGTGATGTCTCTGAATAAACCATTTGATCTTTGCTAGTAAAATATATTTGATGCCCTTCAAGAGAATATTCACCTTCATTACAACCATGCTTTTATTATGCACTCTCCATTTCTATTAGATAATACTGCATGTTTATCGCAGGAGTTTTTATCTTGGCTGGTTCAATACAATTGCTGACCATAACTTTTTAAAACAGAAATTATCATAAACCCAACATGACTGCAGTAATAGTAGCCTAGATTCTAGAATCAAGTATAGTTTTTTAAATAACCTATAAGGACACATTTCCTTTAAAATGGCAAGTTGGTTATTAAGACACATATTTAGAAAATGACTCAAGGCCAGTGTGGTGATGGACACCTTTAATCCCAGCACTCAGGAGGCAGAGACAGGCAGATCTCTGTGAGTTCAGGCCAGCCTGGACTACACAGAAAATCCAAAGCTGGCCTGAGTGACATGGCAAGACCCTGTCTAAAAAAAAAACCCAAAAAGATGGAACTATAACTCTGGTATACCAGAGTGTGTCTTTAATGTGTGAGTTCCTGGGCTCAATCCCCAGAAAAAAAGAAGTAAATGATCCTTACTTTTAAGAATTCATTAAAATGGTACTTGTTTTTATGTGTAACGAGTATCATGATCCAGAGTTGATTCAAGATGGGTAGCCATTGAGTTAAGTATAATTATTTTAAATTGGCCAATTCCAAATGTAAAATGTTTGAAAACTGGTAAAAATAATAATAGACATTTTATTTTTATGCGCTCTGAAACACTCCTCCATTTTTCAAGATTTCAGACTGGAGAGCTCTTAATTTCATAGGAATTGAAAGTATGGAAAAGACAATCTTTTTTTTTTAAGTCTTTTTCAGTTGTTTGTTTTTTTAAAATATTGATTTGCCCCTAATGTAATATATATGTACATAGCGCTAGTGTATATGTAACAGTCTCTCAAAATTCACAAATAAAGCTAAATATAGTCACCTTTGTTATAGACAATGTTCTATGGCTTTTAATTTCTCATAATACCTAGACATTCTATATCTATTTTAGATGCTTTTAAAAAGCCTCAAAAAAAAAAAAAGAAAGCCTCTGTTCGGCCTTAAAGCTGATTCTAGTCTCCTTTCTGGAAAACGTATTATGAGAAATTAAACTTAGAAATATTTTTCATGTTAGAATTTCCTTAAGAAAAAAACAGATTGCAGACTACAAGGACATAGGCGTAGAAAAGACTTCCTAAATCAGAAGCAGGCTTGCTCAAGAATTAGGTCGACAATTGACAAATGGGACCTCATCAAACTCAAGAAGCTCTGTACAAGAAAGAAACAATCAAGGAGTGAAAGAAACCCACAAGTGGAGGCGGAACTCTTGCACTGCAGATCCATCTGACAAAGCCATGATTGCCAGAATATATAAACTACTAAAAACAAGAAAAAAGAAAACAACGACCCGCTCATAGATGGCAGCAAGAGAACTGAACAGAGACTTCACAAGCGAGGAATTAGAGAATGTCTGAAAAACACCTCAAGAACTGACTCAACTCGCATTAATCATTAGGGAAATGCAAATTCAAAGCCACTTTAAGATATCATCTTAATAGTCATCTCTAAATATGTGCTAGGATCAAGGAAAACAAATGATACCAAGTGCTGGAGAGGTTGTGGGAAGGGGAACACTCTCCACTGCTGGGGGGAAATGTAAACCTCGTACACCACTATGGAAAGCAGTGGTGGAGAAACCCGTTGGAAGACTTGGAATGAAATTTCCACCCGACCCAGCCATAACACCTGGGCATGCACCCTCAAGACTTACGCCACCCAGAGATAGATACATGCACAGCCATGTTTATTTCAAGCTCTCTTCACAATAGCAAAAGAGCTGGAACCAACCTAATGCCCCTCAACTGACGATTGGATAGAGAAATGTGGTACCATCTACAACAATGGAGTTCTATGCAGCAGTAAAGAAAGACTACATCACAAGCTTTGCAGGAAAATTGCTGAGCTAGAGGACATCATGCCTGAGTGAAGTAACACAGGTCCCCAGAAAAAACAAACGACGAATGGTATCCCTTCTCTGTGGATGGCGAGTGCCAATTACAAGTTGTAAGTATTTCTTGTGTAAGGGCCCCCGGAGCTTCTGTACAAAGCAGTTGGACATATGCCATTTTTTGGAAACAACAACAACAACAGAAAGTACTAGCATCAAATAACTGACTGAAACATGGAACTTCTGCTCAAAACAGGCAAACTTCCCCATGGAAATATTGAGAACGACTAGAGATGGAAAGCATGTTGGCAGAATGCACACTCTGACGGGGTGGGGGAATGAGCGGGACCACGGGTCGATAATTGGTTAAAATAAAAAATAAAAAAAAATTTTGAAAAAAAAAAAAAAATAAATCAAAAACAAAAAAAAAAGAAAAAACAAGATGCTGCTGGATGGAGGCCTCTTGGAAAATATGTAAACCTTCAAATGAAATTGTGCTATGATCTAGGTGTGAAGGCTACAGTGCCTGCCCTCCTCCTACTCCAAGGGATTTGCTGTGAGAATTCTTACACTAACATGTCTAATGTATTTTGAAAGTTCTTGGGAGAAATTCAAGTATTTTCATAATGGAATAATTGTATATAACCAAATACTATAATTCTCAAATTTTTAAGAATACATTTCATGAATAATTCAGCATCAAAAAAACTGGCTGCTACCAGTTTGAAGAATGGACTACTACCAAGAGGGCAGGATGAAAGCAGAGAGACAAATCTGTATGTTCATCCTATAAGTGATAGAGGCTTGGGTTAGGGTGCTGGCCTTAGAAATGATTCAGAAGTGATTCAGAATGCCTGTAGACTCTGAAGGCTAAGTTAAACAGATGGACTGAATCTGGGATGCAAGAGAAGAGGAAACAAAATGACTAAGTCTTAGGTATCAAACTACTAGATTTGCAGCATTAAAAAATGCTTAGGAAGCTGCTCAAACCAGCTGGCTTAGGGCCTCTCATCATGTGCACAGTATCTTTGCTTTCCTGATGATTTGGTCTCTAGAGGAACAAAGAAAAATGCTAGAAAAACATAGAGACCTGTCATTTGCTGTAGAAATGAATGAGTGTAGAAAGTGATGGGCCACAAGAGCATTAGATTGATTCAGACTGTTGAATAAGAAGATAAAATTGCTGGGCGTGGTGGTGCACGCCTTTAATCCTAGCACTTGGGAGGTAGAGGCAGGTAGATCTCTGTGAGTTCAAGGCCAGCCTAGTCTACAGAGTGAGTTGCCGGGCTACAAGGAGAGCCTGTCTCAAAAATACCCCCTCAAAAGATAAAATTGATTAATTTCTCCCTTTCAACAATAATATGGACTCTCACAGGTCAGATAATCTTTTAAGTCACTGTATCCCTGAATCCAGCGGGAACTCATGCAATACTTGACAGTGATAAACAATGATGAATCATAAAACTGTACTAATTACCAGACTTAGGCTGGCAAGATGGCTCAGTGGGTAAAGGCAGTTACCTCCAAGCCTGACAACATAAGTTCTATTCCCAGAACCCACATGGAGGAAAGACAGAACCAATAACTCCTGGAAGCTGTTCTCTGATCTCCACATGTATGTTGTGAGACACATGTGTCCATGTACAGGCATGTTCATAGGTATGTGCGCACAGACACAGACATACACACAAAATAAATAAATGTAAAAAATCTATAATTATCAGAGTTGGTCATTGACATTTTCTGTCAATGACAATAACTTCAACTGACATGCTAGTCAGTGTCAAGTGGTGTCTAACTGTGGGTATGACTTGCACTTTTTCCTGACACATGCTACTGAGCATCTTTTCTTGTACTTCTTGGCCTTAGGTTCTATGCCTAGTTTTGAAAGTTATGCTTTTATTTTTTGTTGTTCAGCGAAAATCTTTGGCAAACATGATTTTGTGAAAAATCTGAATTCAGAAATGATAATGCAATGTGGAAAATGTTTATGTACTATTTTTCCACCAAACAATTTAAAGAACTCTCAAATAACTATTCACAAAGGATTATGAAATGAAATATATCAGGTATTTTAGATGAAAATTTCAGATGACCTTACCTGTAATCCTGGTTATTAACTAACAGTTCAAGGTTTTGGGCTGATGAAAAATCTATCATAGCTGTCTGTTCACTACCCTGGAAGCAAATCTTCAGCGATTTTGGTGCATAAACTATATTTTTAATAAATTCAACATATTTTAGCAAAGCTGCAACAGCTGCAAGGCAGTAATACCTGTAAGGCAACCAATGATAGAACATTGTGTCTTCAGAATAAAAGTATTTGTTGCCATAGTAAGAAGCATTGCACCTTAACATTAGGAAAATCATAAACATTTTATAGCATTTGCTTAAATTTGAAGGAAAAAAAGCATGGTTAATTTTTAGAAACTAGGTAAATAACCTCTAAATTCATAAAAATTATTTTTAAATGGACAATTTGTGTTTGTATGTTTTTGAAACAGTCTTATCTAACCCAGTCTGGCCTGGAAGTTACCACAGTCTTTGAGCATCAGCCTTTCAAGTGCTGAAATTACAGGTATGAGCCACCACACTCAGCTATAAAGGCAAGTTTTTTTAGGTCTATCTCTTTTTTTTTTTTTTTTTTTCTTTTTGAGACAGAGTCTCCCTGTAGCCCCAGCTGTTCTGGAACTCACTCTGTA
>VZQC01005128.1:174523-201124 GCA_009823505.1 Rhizomys pruinosus
AGAGTGAGTTCCAGGACAGCTGGGGCTACAGGGAGACCCTGTCTCAAAAAGACAAAAAAAAAAAAAATTACAAAAAGAACTCTATTTTTTCTCTCTCTCTTTTTTGTGAGACAAGGTCTCCTTTTAGTCCCAGCTGGCTTGGAACTATGTAGACTAGGCTGCCTTGAACTCACAGAAATCCATCCACCTGCCTTCTGCCTCTTGAGTGCTAGGATTAAAGGCTGGGCCACCATGCCCAGCTAGAACTCTACTTTCTTAAATACTTACTAGTACATAAGCATGTGTCTTATTGTATAAAGTTATTTTTACTGTTTTCAGTTTTATTTTTAATATTTTATTTTTATTTTATGTATATGAGTATACTGCGTTCATGTGTGTAAGTGCATCTGTATTATCCAATACCTGCAGAGGTCAAAAGAGGGTGGTGAATCCCCTGGAACTTGAATTACAGACAGTTGTTAGCCACCATGTAGGTGCTAGGAAATTGAACCTGGGTCCTCTGCAAGAAAAGCCAGTGCTCTTCTTAACTGCTGAGCCATCTCTCTTGTTGTTCTAGTTTCTCTTCAACAGCTGTGACAAAACACTCTGACCAGTACCGACTTGGTGAGGAAAAAGTTTATTTGCCTTACATTTCCCAGGTCACAGTTCATCACTGAGGGAGCCCAAGAGTAACTCAGAGCAGGAAGCTGGAGGTAGGAGCTGGAGCACAGGCCATGGAAGAATGCTGCTTACTGGCTTGTCCCCCTGGTCCATGCTCAACCAGTTTTCTTATATAATACAGAACAACCTGTTCAGAGGTGGCACCACCTACAGTGGGCTGGGCCCTCCCACATCACTCAACAATCAAGAAAATACCCCACGCATATGGCCATAGGCCAGTTTAATGGAGGCAATTCAGCAACTACGCTCCCTCAATGCAGATGTGTCAATCTGACAAGAAAGCTATCTAGCACACTTGTTTTCAGTATTTAAAGTTTTATTTATTGTTTGTTTATTTGGTTGGGTTTTTTTGTTCTTTTTGAGACAGGGTCTCCCTGTAGCCCCAGCTGTCCTGGAACTCACTCTGTAGACCAGGCTGGCTTTGAACTCACAAAGATCCGCCTGCCTCTGCCTCCCAAGTGCTAGGATTAAAGGTGTGCGCCACCACGCCCAGCTAAAGTTTTATTTATGTAATGAAAATGGTTATCCAGCTTATTATGTGAACCACAGTACAATATATAGATCTCAGTTAGACATTATTCTCATGAACCTAATTGAATATTAAGAACAATAAAGAATAAACAAGAGTCTCTCCCTTCTAGTAATCTTACTCCATAGCCACATCACAGGGGCTTCACAGTGAATCCTCTATAAACTCAAATAACTGAGATGCTAGGTGAGAAGATAAGCTTATACCAATCTCACTTATTAAATCTATAAAACATGACTTACATGAGGTGTATTTAGTAAAAGAGTAAGAGATAATGGTCCTTGCATTTTGTTGTTTGTTTTGTGTTTTGAGACAGGAAATTAATGTTCATTATAGAGTGGCCTGGGCAGTGTATCCAATGATAATGGCATTTAAAGAAAAAGAGAGGGGCTGGAGAGACAGCTCAGTGGTTAAGAGAACCGACCGCTCTTGCGGAGGACCTGGGTTCGATTCCCAGCACCCACAAACAGCTAAGAACTGTCTTTAACTCCAGTTCCAGGGGAGTGTCCGACGCCCTCTTCTGACCTCTGCGGCATTGCACAACACGGGTGCACCAACCTACATGCAGACAGTACACTCATACACATAATAAATAAATAAATAAATACATAAATAATAAATTGAAAAAGAATTTTTTAAAAAGAAAAAGAGAAAATAAGCATAAAGTTGTAAGGTTTACCTACTTTGAAAAAAAAGTGCAGCCTGTCTCCTCTGTTCTTGAACATCATATCAAATGTGCTGAATATATGTTTGTTTTCCCTTTTGGGGATTATAGCTACCTCACACTCCATGAGATTGTAGTAAGCCTGCCAGTTACACTATGCTGCCCCACAGCAAAAAGCATAAGACCCATGACTACACAGTCACCGTGACTGGTCACTCTGACAGGCGCAAGAATGAACAAGGCAGAGCCAACCAGCATTCTTCCTTACAACATGAACTAGTGTTTGGTTTTATCTCTGACAAAGGGGTAGGATCTATCTAACCACTGACTTTCACTGTTATGCAAGCTAACAAATGTTCTTTTTATCTTAAACTAATTTAAGTTGGATTTCTGCTGTTTATAGCCAAGACAGAGATAATTGAAACAACAAAACTCAAAAATTGGGAAGAAATACACAAATATGGGTGATGAAAAGAATGGACCAGTGGATAGGAGAAAATGAATCTAACAGAAGTCTGAATAGGTTGAGAGGTCATTTCTGTCAATTCAATACCAGTGAGCTATGTGGGACCTATAAGAGCGCCGCAGAAATCTGTATGTCTACAGAAATCTACATGTTCTTAATGAAGCATTCATTAAGAACAAGAGGAGGGGCAGCTCAGTGAATAAGAGCACTAGCTGTTCTTGCAAAGGACCCGGGTTTGGTGCCCAGCATCCATATAGCAGCTAACTATAACTCCAGTTCCAGGGGATCTGATGCTCTCTTCTGACCTCCACCCTCCACAGGCACTGAACATGAGTTCACCTACATACATACAGGCAAAAAACTCATACACATAAAATAAAAATAATAGAATAAGGGCTGGGCGTGGTGGCACATGCCTTTAATCCCAGCACTGGGGAGGCAGAGATAGGTGGATCTCTGTGAGTTCAAGGCCAGCCTGGTCTACATAGTAAGTTCCAGGCCAGCTGGGGTTACAGGGAGACCCTGTCTCAAAATAAAACAGGAAAACACATTAGATCCTCAGCCTCAATTTGGTAGCCTGATGTGTTGAAGTAAAAGGCAAATGTACTGGGGCTGGAGAGATGGCCTAGCGGTTAAGAGCGCCAACCTCTCTTACGGAGGACCCGGGTTCGATCCCCAGCACCCACATGGCGGCCGAGAACTTTCTGAAACTCCAATTCCAGGAAAACTCCAGTTCCAGGGGAATCTGACACCCTCTTCTGACCTCTGCGGCATTGCATGACATGGGTGCACAGACTTGCATGCAGACAGTACATTCATACACATACAGAAATAAATAAATTTTAAAAAAGGCAAATATACAAATATGACATTCTGAAAATAATTTGTACTTCTTAGGAATTATTCCAACTACAATTTGTCTACTATTTGGAACCACAACCACCATTCTAGAAAACAGATGAGCTAAGGAAAGAGGCAACCTGCATAGTTAAGGGCCCTTACTGATGGGTTCTCAGCACTTACCTGTCACAGTCCCACAGAGGGAGGCTAAACTGGCAGGCTGCCTATGCAGCAGCATGTGCTGTTGGAGTAAGTGAAAACAATTCCCTAACACAGAGTCAACTGCCTTTTGTGAAAAGCACTTCAGCAGCTGATGGCCCCTAAAACAGTGAGCAGCTCAGTTTCAACCAGCCTGATAGCACAGTAACCAGTTCCTAGGAAGCAGGACTTCAAGGGTCTGCCCCTTGAATATAAACTCTGAGAAACCTTCTGTGATGGTTAGTTTAAATTTCAACTTGCCACAACTTGGAATCACCTGGGAAGAGAGTCAAATGAAGAACTGTCTTTATTGGGTTGGTCTGTGAGCATGTCTGTGAGGGACAGTATTGATTGTTAATTGATAAAGGACAACCTAGCCTATTGTGGGGGACACTATGCCCGTCGGCAAGGAGTCCTGAGCTACAAAGGAGAAAACTAAATGAAAACAAGCAGGCAGGCTCAGCTCTTGACTGCAGATGGAGTGTGACTAGTTGCCTGAGTTCCTTGCAATAATAGACTGTAAATCAAAACTGTAGGCCAAATAAACCAGCTCCTCCTCTAAGTTGCTTCACCAGAATGTTTTATCACAGCAAAGGAAATAAAACTTACTACCTAACACAGTCTTCTATTTGCTTAAAGTGGATCATTGTGCCAAGTCAAGTAAGTGGATTCTCAACCACTCTTTTGATGTTTCAATAGTCCTTTAGACTAGAATTTACATGTATTGACTGACTACTTTATGACTCTGATTATACAGTTCCTTAAACTATTGCTTTTTAGAATATTATGAAATGAGTTCTAAATAAATTTTGAATATTACAAATGAGAACGAAAATCTTGTACCTTGAAATTTTCTGTGATCAGAGTAAACAACTTGGTTGAATTCCCCGTAATACAAGCAGTATTTGACATTATTATTTCCAAAGGTGATAAAATTTTGAGTTTAGTGATCACCTGAAATTGTTAGAATAATCATTTTTAAATATAAGAACAGGACAATCTCAAAAACAGAGTTCATTTTATTCTAAGAAGTAAAGTCTTCAAATTCACAGATAAAATCCAAATAAGTTCTAATTAAATATTTCAGTTAAAATGTATTTCAGAGGCTGGAGAGATGGCTCAGTGGTTAAGAGCACTGCCACCTCTTGCAGAGGACCCAGGTTCAGTTCCTAGCACCCAAATGGTGGCTAACAATCATCTATAACTCCAGTTCCAGGGAATATGACACCCTCTTCTGGGCTCTGTGAGCACTGCGCCTAATGAATGCACTTAACATAAATGCAAGAAAAGCACTCACAGACATAAAATAAAAAATAAAATAGTTTTAGGACATCTTTAAAACATTTGAAATGCTGATTATATTAAATATCTCCATGTAAGTACAAATACAACAGAGGAATATTTTACTGAGTGGATTCTATCAGCCTTAACTAAAAATTTGATTCTATTAAGCATTTATTCTCTGCATAAGAGTTTTTAATCAATTAATTTTTTTTGCTTTGTTTGTTTTCTCAAACAGGGCTGTACCATGTCACCCTGGATGGCCTCAAACTCATAGACATCCATCCATCTGTCTTTGGTTCCTGAGTACTGGGATAATTTCATTTTTTGAGACAAGGTCTCACACTACAGTCCAAGCTAGCCTGCAGCTCTCACACCAGTCCTGCCCCAGCCTCCCATGTCCTGGAATTATAGACATGAGCCACCATACTCAACTTCAACATAAGATACTTGAAAATAAATTCTAGTGCTCAGTATTGTGCCCATTTTCATGAAAAACACAAACATATCTGATATTTCAATCATGGTGGCATAATCACCACACATCTGCTTCCAAGACTGAGAAGGACTGAGACACAGATGAGAGACATCTCACAGCTTTGCTTTTCACAAAATAAAGTACACTCAGAGCAACTTCAACACAGAAAGTCTGTTTGTCTAACATTTTTGTCTTTTTTTAAAGTTTTTTTCTATTCATTCAAAATTATATAAAAATTTGAAGTCAGTATGTAATATTAATATCACTTCTGTTATTGAGGACAATTAAAAATTAAACAACATGCTAGGTATGGTGGTTCACAGCTATAATCCCAATACTTGAGAGGCTGAGGCAGGACTCAAACAAGTTCAAGTCCATCATGGGCCATTGTGGGAGACCCTGTCTGAAACAAAGAAATAAAAAGATTGTTAGTAAAAGGAAACCTACATACTGGGAACAACTAAGAGCACCTTGAGAAGACTAAGGAACAATAAAACTCATGAAATGGGGCTGGAGAATGGCTCAGCAGTTAAAAGCACTGGCTGCTCTTTTGGAGGGCCAGGGTTCAGTTCCAGCACCCACATTGCAACTAACCATCCTTAACTCTACTTCCAGAATATTCGACACTCTCTTCTCGCCTCCAAGGGCATTGCATAAAACAGGTGCACATACATACATGCAGGTAAAGCACTCATACACATAAAATAAATATTTAAAAGCCAGTCATGGTGGTGCATGCCTTTAATCCCAGCACTCGGGAAGTAGAGGGAAATGGATCTCTGTGAGTTCAAGGTCAGCCTGGTCTACACAGTGAATTCCATGCCAGCTAGGGCTACAGAAAAGACCAAGAAAAAAAAAGAAAGAAAGAAAGAAAGAAAGAAAGAAAGAAAGAAAGAAAGAAAGAAAGAAAGAAAGAAAGAAAGAAAGAAAGAAAGAATCTGCTCACCTTTGCATATGTTGTATTGTCTGCAAACTGGGACAATATAATCTGTGGACTTTTTACATCAATACTTGCCATTCCAATCTCACCTCTAGCCAGTCCTCTCCCTTCTACTACTGCTACAATGACTGACGGGGCATGTACAGAGACTGAAGAGGATGATGTGGCTGTCAACAATTTTCAAAGAAACATACAGGAACATTAATGATTGTTTATAATTCCTCACACAGGCCCTCAAAGCCCAAGTCTAGTTCTTTTATAATGGCTTTCATTTATTCTTTGATAATTTTATACATGTACCCAATGTACATTTAGTCATACTCCCTTCCCAACTCCCTATTCCTACTCTTTTTTTCTATGGAGTCCAATCAGTGCTGCCTGCTAGAATGTTAACTGATCTTGCTGGATTGACCTTGTACAGGTTTTCTGCATGTACCTAGTTTTTATTTTAATAACATCCAACGAGAGAAACTTTTTCTCATCAAAATAACTACACATTCAAAGCAAATAAAATTGTTAAACTTCAAAGTACTTTGTCAAAACTTAACTTCACATCTAGGATTTTCGTTTTTTGTTGTTGTCCTTTTGTTTTGCTTATATTTTGAGACAGGTTCACCTAGAACTTACTAGGTAGATCAAACTTGTAGCAATCCTCCTGCCTCCATCTCCCAAGTGCTGGGACTGCATATATCTGAGTACACTGCATAACTATTACACAGGATACAGCTAAGAGCTCCATCATTTATTAACTGATTATTATGTATCAGGAATATCCTAAATTCTTTACTTAAATGCATTCATTTGATTGTCACCAGAGTCTATCAAACAGATATTGCTAGTCACTCCATTTACTTAAAAGGAGACTGAAAGATTAGCTCACTGGTAGAGTGAGTGCCTTGTTTGATCCTCAGCACTAACAAGTGAGTGAGTGAGTGAATGAATGAATGAGCAGAATGTATAAAATTCCAGCTCTATACCTGCTGTACAGGCAAATATTCAAAATGGCTTAAACACAGAACAGAAGTGAGAAAATGCTGAGAGGCTGAAAGACTGGCTATGGAAACATCAAGCAGCCCTCATGAATGACAGAAACATAGCTAAACCTAATCCAATGGCATGGAGAAGCAAAATTCCTACAAAGAATGAGTGTGATACATCAGGGGCTCTGAGCTGCACTGTGTCCTCAGCACTTCTCAGCTGAGGCTCTAATCCACATAACAAAGCAGGTGACCATATCTCTCTATATTCGAGAACCATGTGTGCCCTTCACAGAGGTAATTAATGGTCTTATTACATTATGACTGGCACCCAAATATGAGAAGATTAAGAATCACAGAGATGCCACCAAATAAAGGAGAAAAAGTGGCCAAGAATGAGATTCATAGAGAGGCCTCAGAATACACTTGGTCATGGACCTCCAGCCTCCAGAACTACAAGAAAGTAAGTTTCTGTTGTTTAAGACAATTTATAGTATCTGTTACTTTAGCCCCAGAAAGTTAACATAGTACCTGAACACAAAAACTAATCAACACATATATAACATAATTCTTAAACAAAAGTACAATAGCCATAAAATTTCTAGCAGTTTTTGGTGGTTGGATATGAAATGATCCCCAAAGGCTCATGTGCTTCCAGCCTTTTAGCGGAGCAGGTGGCACTATTAAGAAGTGATGAGGAAAAAAAAAAAAAAAGAAGTGATGAGGCCAGGTGTGGTGGCATACACCTTTAATCCTAGCACTTGGGAGGCAGAGGCAGGTGGATCTCTGTGAGTTCAAGGCCAGGCTGCTCTACATAACAAGTTCCAGGAAAGCCGGAGCTACAGGGAAAGCCTGTCTCAAAAAAGACCAAAAAAAAAAAAAAGTGAAGGGGCTCTAAAGGTATTTGCTATTTAAACATATCTACACATAAAAAAGGCATAGTTGACATACTAGGTGATCTAGGTGATGAGAATTTTCACTTCCATTATCATTATGACAGAGTCACCATTATACATGTAATATACTTCTAAGAAATACTATTATGCATTACTGTGTACTTCAAAACACATGTGTCATCTTATAAATACACACTTTTGGTGTGTAGCCATTTCCTCTGAAATGAAGCACTCCCTCCTGAAGGCAGGTAAGACTCTAGAATTCAGGAAACTTGTGCCACTCCGGCTCCTTTCTCTAGCTGTATAAGCAGTAAACAGTGGGTGGACTTGATGGAGCTTCCTGCAGATTGGGTAGGAGCTCCATGTATGCAGCTTTCTTCCCATGCTGGGGTGAACTTTTCAGCAAAGCAGCTTCTTTGAGTCAGCCCTGCTCTTGTAACTCTAAAAAACTCACTGGCCAACCCAGACTTGGGGTAGAGTCCTTTGTTTGGTCTGCTTTTCTTTGGTGCTTTACCCTGGGATGGATAGATGATTGTCATACCTCCGGAGGAAAAGTCATCCCACAGTCAAGAAATATTCTCGTCTCTACCTTAGAGAACTGTTACACATAAAAACGTATTCATGGCTGCAGGACCTGGTCAACATGGCTGTCATCTGGAACATCAGGCCACCACAATGGTCACAGCAGAAGAGTATTAGGATCCCAGCCTAAGGAATGGTGCTGCCCATGATGGGCTGAGTCAGCCTACATCAAGAATCAAGACAGACAAGTCCTTCACAGACCTGCCCAGAGGCCAAGATGATGTAGGAAATTCCTCACTAAAACCCTCCTCCTAGCCCAGGACTGTGGGTGAGTCTTCACATCTCAATGAACCTAATCAAGTCAGTTCTCCACAGGCAAGTTCAGAGGCCTGTTTTCTAGTTTTCCTCAGAATATGTGACCTTCTAGAGACACAAACCAACACTGAATGAAAATAGCAAAAGCAGTATGTCTCATTATGTTCCCCTACCTTGCCTGGAGCTGACTATGTAGACCAGTCTGCCCTCAAAGACTATATAGCTTTAGAATTGGCAGTCTTGATACACTTAACCTATTTGAAAGTATTAATAAACTACTAGACAAGATTTTTCCCAAATGGAGTCTAAAGCAAAAGTGAAAGTAAAGCCCAGTAGCCTCAGAACTTTACAGGATCTGGAATGGTGATGGTTCCTTGGCTGGGCATCTTGGTCCAACCTGCCCTTTAGCTCAGGGGTCCTCAGCTGCCACTGAACCTGACCCCTGCTCTGCCAGAAAATTTAGAGATGCCCCTGGGGTCCTTCCCCACCCAAAGCCATGTGAGCCTCTGTATCTCCTACTGCAGGCTACAGGAGAAGAAAGGGATCCATCTTTTTCCAGATTTGAAGGCGGCACCATCAAGGACTTTGTTCTCTCTATAACTATACCTTTGGGGGTCTTTTAGATATACGCACTGAGTAGGAAGTACCCCAGTTGCCACCCCCTATGCCCTTTTTCATCAAGGAAGAGTCAGAGTGGTCAGCACCCTGATTCCCTCTTGGCAATTGGGGTAAACTCCTCAGAGAGTAATATGATAAAAGTAGGAGCTAAAAATTGGCTAGGCAGTTTAGGGACAAGACCCCCCAAAGAGCCAGTTTGTTTCTCAGCTGAGAAATGAAGACTTCCTGGATCTACCAGTAAACTTATCCTTCTGATTGCTCTGACTTGTGTCCCATGCATCCTTACCTCACTTGTCAGATTTATTAACCAGTGGGTAAATTCTATTACAGTCATGATGCTGTGGCTGGAGAGATGGCTCAGCGGTCAAGAGCACCTACTGCTCTTGCAGAGGACCTGGGTTCGATTCCCAGTACCCACGTGGCAGCTAAGAACCATTTTTAACTCCAGTTCCAGGGGAATCTGACACCCTCTTCTGACCTCCATAGCACTGCACGACACAGGTACACCAACCTACATGGAGACAGTACATTCACACACATAAAAAAAAAAAAAATCATGGTGCTAAGGACCCAATACAACCCCCTCCCTAGAAGAGATCATTTCATCTTGGAAACACCAACTGTGGTCAACTCTTATGAACTTCCTTCAAGGATTTGAAGACCTCACAATGAAAGGGGGAAATGAGACAGAGGATTATTGAGATAGAGGATTATAAAAAACTCCGGGATAGGGGCTGGAGAGATAGCCTAGCGGTGAAGAGCACCGACTGCTCTTGCAGAGGACCCGTGTTCGATCCCCAGCACCCACATGGCGGCTAGAACCATCTGTAACTCCAATTCCAGGAGAACTCCAGTTCCAGGGGAATCCGACACCCTCTTCTGACGTCCGCAGCATTGCACGACACGGGTACACAAACCTACATGCAGACAGTACATTCATACACATACAAAAATAAATAAAATTAAAAAGAAAAAAACAAAACAAAACTCCAGGATAGTGTTTTTAGATACCATTAAGGCATTTTTCCTTAGTCATTCTAGAAATGATTGGTTTGCCTGCTTCGCACATTTCCCCTTGATTGGTAACTTTAACTGTGGTGTTAAACTCTGTTTGGCTGGTGTACTTGACTGGTAACTTTAATTGTGATGCTAAACTCTGATTGGCAGTTGTACTTATAAATTACCCTGTAACCCGCACCTCGTGGCAACACTCCTCCAGAGCTGAGTGTTGGCCCAGAGTTGTAATTAAATTAAACCCCCCTTTAAAACTCTAAAATAAACAAATAAAATAAAATAAAAATGAGAAATACAAAAAATAAAAACCATATTTACTTATTAGCCCTCAATAAAACCTAGTAGATTTAGATAAAAATTAAAATTTGAGTTCTAGAAAAACACTCAATAGGATTATTATGATCATTTCATTTTATATTTATTTTTCATAAATAAGTAATATAACCTTATTAAAATGAAAAGAGAATATTCAAAATAATGCAACAAAATGGATATAAATCCTTGGTCCAATACTGTACACACAATACAGAAATCAGTGCATTTTTCTAAAGTATGTTTTAACCTTCACCTAGTTCATACTAAAATACAATAAGCTTTAAATAGCTCAAATATCTATTTGAGCTCAAATTCAGCAGTTTAAACTGAACAGCTTAACTGTTATATAACATTGCAGTAATGTTCCTCAGTGAGCACCTAGGATCATTTTATATTTAAACAAATGTCATATGAAAAAGAAAGATTTCTCTTGTACTTTTTTGTCAGAATGTTTAAAAATAATACAAGGCTACACTTATTAACAAATAGTATCACAAGTAGAGAGCTGTGTTAATCCAGCCCGAGATTATGGATAAGAGTCAATTGAGGGGCTGGAGAGGTGGCCTAGTGGTTAAGAGCACCGACCGCTCTTACAGAGGACCCGGGTTCGAACCCCAGCACCCACATGGCGGCCGAGAACCGTCTGAAACTCCAATTCCAGGAGAACTCCAGTTCCAGGGGAATCCGAGACCCTCTTCTGACCTCCGCGGCATTGCACGGACACAGGTGCACAAACCTGCATGCAGACAGTACATTGATACACATACAGAAATAAATAAAATTTAAAAAAAAGAGTCAATTGATACATTTATCTTTCAATAATCCTTATCAGTGATAAACTTCAAATGAACTAGCAACCCAGTTTATAATTCATAAGACTTTAAAAGTTTGTTTTTTTAATTAAGGTTAATTTTCCACTAATTTTACCTGAATATCCCATTTGTGGTGTCCAACTTTTGTAACTTGATCTCTGGGGATGTCCAGCAGGTAACGGAGTTTTAGGTCTTTGTGGATAATGGGTATCTCGTGCAGAAGATGAGCTTGTACCAATAGGAAAATTGGATGCACCCAAGTGTGTTGGGTAAGATCTGTTTCCAAACGATGAACCTAAGTTTGGAAAATTATATATTCATTCTTAATGAATGGCATTATGGAATTTTATATTAATTCCTAAAACTTACATCATACCTATTGTCTATAAAACAATTTGACAGATTTTTAACCTAAAAAATTAATTTTAAATCTAAAAAATAAATGTAATGATTATTTGTGTGAAGATCCAGTTTGAGTTAGAAGCTAGCTTTTCAGCTAGCATATATTGGGGGGGGATGTGAAAGTCACAAGGTTCCCGGATCCTACCCCATGTGACCCCATGATGCTGGGCAGAGCAGTAGTGAGTGGTATATACAGGGGGCATGATGCAGGGGTGTGTAATTGGCCCTGAGAGATGATGTCATTTTGCTTATAAAAGTGACTTGCAGGGCTGGAGAGATAGCCTAGTTAAAGGCACCGACTGCTCTTACAGAGGACCCGGGTTCAATCCCCAGCACCCACATGGCAGCTGAGAACAGTCTTTAACTCCAGTACCAGGGGAATCCGAGACCCTCTTCTGACCTCCGTGGCATTGCAACACGGGTACACAAACCTACATCAGACAGTACATTCATACACATACATAAATAAATAAAATTTTTTAAAAGGACTTGCATGGTGTGTTAATGTGGGGTTGGATGGAGGCCCAAACAGGTCACCAACCTGTGGAGTGAACTGCCGGCAATGTAGGCTGAAGATCAGCCATCAGCTTGAGCCTGAAATTCCTATCTGGGGAACTGTCACCCCCAGGTTGGTGGAACAGTCACAGCCAGATGGGGCTGTGGTCCACCATCCTAGGCTAAGGACCTGAGAAGGACAGCAGTCACTCAAGTTGGGCTATGAGAGTAGCCATCTAGCAACCTGCGATGAGGTGCCAGCTTACCCAGAGGAAGCTGCTAGCAACAGCCTCTCTTAGCAAGACTGAGTTATATCTCTCTTAGAAGGAGCCTGTTACTACAATTATTGATAATTTGTTAATGATTCCTACTTTCATGTATGATCATGAGTTCCACTCTGACATTTTCGTATATCTAACAGACTTACTTTGATCATCCAACCCCCATTATTCCCCTCATGGCCCTCCCACTCTGACTCCCTTCCTTTTTCCAACCAGTCCTTCTACTTACATGTCTTTTTTGATTACCGATCATTTTTCATTTATTTGTTTTTTTAAATATTTTTTATTTTTTTAATTATTATATATTTTTAATTTTATTTTTTTTGTATTGTTGTGTATTGTGTTGTAGGTTTGTCACCTGTTCGTGCAATGCTACGGAGGTCAGAAGAGGATGTTGGATTCCCCTGGAACTGGAGTTCTCCTGGAATTGGAGTTACAGATGGTTCTTAGCCGCCAAGTGGGTGCTGGGGATCGAACCCAGGTCCTCTGCAAGAGCAGTCGGTGCTCTTAACCACTAGGCTATCTCTCCAGCCCCTTATCTGTTTTTAAGACAAAGTGTTACTATGGATTCAGGCTGGAGTTGAACTCACTGTGTAGCTGAGATGTGCCTCAAATTTATGATCCTCCCACCTCAGCCTCCTGAGTGCTCGGATTATAGGCATATACCACCGCATTGAGTTTGAAAATCATGTGCTAAAATACACTGATATGAGACTAGGGATGTAGCTCAGTTGGTGTTGGTAGAATGCTTGTCTAGAATATATGAAGTCAAAGCTGGGTGTGATGGGGCACACTTAATAGCAGCACTCAGGAGGCAGAGGCAGGCAGATCTCTGTGAGTTCAAAGCCAGTCTGGTCTATATAGTGAGTTCCAGGACAGCTGGAGCTACAGGAAGACCTTGTCTCAAAAACACCAAAAAAAAAAAAAAAAAAAAAAAAAAAAAAGAAAAAAAGTATATAGAGGAGAAGAGAGAGAGAATATATATAAAGTCTTGGGTTTGATACCCAGCACACCACATAAACTAGGTGTGGTGACACACACCCACATTTGAGAGATGCATCAGAAGTTCAAGGTCATCTTTAACTACATAGTGAATCTGGAGCTCTGAAACAGAAAGGGAGATGGGATTTAAAGAAACATGCTGATATGATTCTTGCTTCTGCCAGTTCACTGAAACTATTCTTGCTAACATTACAAGTTACCTTCTAGTCTTCAAATACACCAGATATAGTTTATGCTGTAACTGTCATTTCCTTCACTGACATCCTCATTTGAAAGTCTCTCCTCCCATGCAAATGGTATTATAAAGTTTCAGAGTCACTTGGCTAAAGTACCTTTCAGATGCTTACTTCTTGACATATTACCTATTAAACAACAATGTCATAAATTTGACACAATATAAACAGCCTAGCACAGTCTTGACACAGAAATTCTAAAAAAAGAAAAAAATGTATCAGGACTCTTTTTCTTCTATGCCTTTTGATTTCCCTGACAACTCTCTTTACAGTACCTACAGTCTCCTTTCCCAAATTCCTTTTCATCTGTGTTCTCTTAACTGTTGCCTTACACAACTCCATCCGTATTTTTACAACCTCTCTCACAAATCAGCATATTTTTTTCTGCATAGCTCTCTGTTCTTCTGGTATCTTTTAACATCTATTTCCCAATAACAATCAAGTTTTCATATACAGCCTCGACTTGTCTCCCACACTGTAAAGCAGGGTTGGTAAGCATTCCAAAAATGGGACAGATGGCAAATGCTTTAGGTTTTGTGGACTAGAAGGTCACTGTCATAGTTACTCAATTCTGACATTATAGTCGAAGTACAGTGTGCTGGATAACTTTAGCGTCAACTTGACACACCTGGGTTGAGGGAGCCTCAATTGGGGAAGTAACTCCATTGGACTGGCCTGTGGCCATGTCTGTGGAGTACTGTCTTGATTGTTGAGTTCTATGGGAGGAGCCAGCCCAATGTGGGTGGTGCCACCCTGGGCAGGTTGTTATGTATGGTAGAGGGAGGGCTGGGCATGGGCCAGGGGAGCAAGCCAGTAAGCAGCATTCTTCCATGGCCTGTGCTTCAGCTCCTGTCTCCAGGTTCCTGCCCTGAGTTCCTATAGTGGGCTCCCTCAGTGATGAACTGTGACCCAGGAGACGTGAGCCAAATAAACCCTTTCCTCCCCAAGTTGGAATTGGTCAGAGTGTTTTGGCACAACAATGGAAAAGCAAACTAGAACATACAGCATAGGCAATTAATGAGCATGGTTGCATTAAAATATATGTTGAAATTGAACTGCATAAATTTTCATGTGAGCAAACAACATTCTCATTTTTTATTTTTCAACCCTTTAAAAATTCAAAGTCAGCATGGGCGAGGACGGACTTCCTCTCCGTGTCCTGCAGTAACACCAAAGCTTCAAAAGACCAGGTGAGGCCTTGCCTGCCTGCGGGGCTAATATGGGCACAGGCAGAGCCTGCAATCACCCTAGGACCTTCGAAACTTCCATCCAACCGCGTGGCCCAGCGGTGCAAAAGTCGCGCGCAGCAGTTAGACGTGCACGACACAGCACCGAGCACCAGCGATGAACCCAGCACTATGGTCTGTGAGCTTGGGCCAATAGGTGTGACCAGCAAGCCACCGGTTCACCAAAAATACCAAAATAGCAAACTTCTCCTGCCCTGCTCACCTAGGGGAGCGGGTGCGTGCAGGGAATCTGAGCTTGCAGCCCAAGTTGAGCACCAGAACCCAAAGAACAACACAAACAAAAACAATCCACATAGCCCAAAGCACACACAACACACACACACACACACACACACAAACACACACCACACAAAATAAACCAACGAAGGGAAAAGCTCATACATAAAACCCAACCACACCGAAACTCTACCAACCCTACAAAGAAGATTCCTACCAATGATTGATCTCCCTGGAAGGAAACCAGACACAGACTTTAGAAAAACAATGTGGACATATTTCAAAAAATTAGAGAACTAAGGCGAAGAAATGAAAAAACCTGAAGAAATACCAAGAGTGGTGATAATGACAAGCTTTGGAAAAGAACTAAGAGGGGGAGATTGAAAAACTAAAAAAGGACCTAGAAGGAGTGAATGACAAACTGTTGGCAAAAACTAAGGGAGGGAGAAACTGACAAACTCCTGCGAAGGAAGTGGAATGCCGTAGAGAATCATCCCACGCCAAAGGGAACAAAGAAAATGGCAATGAACCAAAGAGCTACAAGCATGAGAATGACAGCTCCAGACGGAAGTGGGAAAACTGAAAGAAATCGACAGGATGGAATGAAAAAGCGAAATTTGACATTCACTCCTATAACAAACAGGAGAAAGAATGGAAAAAGAGCCTCAATGAATCAGAAATGGAAGAAGCAAAAAAAAAAAGAATAAAACCCTGCAGGAGAACAATGGACCAACTAGAATCCTCAACTAAAGATTATAGAAAAATTAAAAAAAAAAAACACAAACACGATTGGAACAACCAGAAATGTGGGACAACTGATTTAAAAGCCAAGCCAAACCTCATAGGGATAGAGGAAGGAGAAGATCCCCAAGACAACACTACCTACGAGTCCTTCAACAGGATAATAGAACAAAATTTCCCCAAACTGAAAAAAGATAACCATAGAAAATACAAGAAGCAAATAGAACACCAAACAGACAGGCCACAGAAAAGAAATTTGCCCCTCATGGCCATAATAATTGTTAAAATGACTAGATGCCTCAACAATAAAGACAAAAACTACTGAAAGCCACAAAAGAAAAACAACAAGTTACATATAAGGGGAAACCCATCATAAATCATCTGACTTCTCGGTGGCAAAACTAGTGGAAGCCTAGAAGAATGTGGACAAAGGTATTCCCAGTAATTAAATGCACTTTAGATGCCAACCCAGACACTATACACCAGCAAAAAGTCAATTACCAGTTGGAAGGAGAAAGAAGAAATCATTCACAACATGAACAAGATGAAAAATATCATGTCTAAGAACCCACACACATTCAGAAAATCCTGCAAGCAATCCAAGAACAGAAGAAAGAACAACTCCCTAAGCAATTTTAAAGAGAAGTGTAAAGAAACAAAAATCATAGAAGAGTTAAATATAAACCTAGACCAAAAAATGCAAACAAAAATAACAAAAAAAAAAAAAAAAACAAAACAAAACAATTAAAAAAATAACAAAAAAAAAATTAATGGTCTAAACTCCCCAATCAAAAAAGGCAATTAGACTGGAGGAAGGATTAGGAAACATGAACCCTTCTATATCTATCTACAAGAAACCCCATCTCACCCCAAGGACAGATACAAACCTTATGAAGGTGAACGGGATGGGAAAAAAAAGTATTCCAAGCAAATGGTACCAAAAACAAGTTGGAGTGCTATTCTATAACAGACAAAATAAATCTCAAAAGTAAAATTAATCAGGGAAGACAAGAGGGCCATTAATCAATCCTTGTCAAAGAAACAGGGAACCATGAAGACTTCACAATCTAAATATTACATGCACTAAACTCGTGCAAACACCTAACTTTATTAACCACACACTCTGCCAGTACCTCAAGACACCAGATTGATTCCCCTACCAACACTACTTAATAGGGGAAGACTGTCAACACCCCACTGAACCCCTTGCGATAGATCAACAGGACAAAAATAAACGATAGAGACATCAGAACTGAACATACAATACAACCAAATGGACCTCACAGACATTCACCAGAATATTCCCAACCAAATATCATCAAAATTGACCAAATCCAAATAACAATGGGACAACAAAAGACCTCAGACATGAATACAAAAGGCATAAGAAATTATTCCATGCATATCTATCAGACGACAGTGCAAATAAGTAAATATGAAAGACTAGATAAGCCAACCTACTACAGAAGTTACAAGAAACACATGCGACTCAAACAACCACAATCCTGAAAATAATGAACGTCGGGTCAAGAAATGAAAGTGAAATAGGAAAGTATGAGAACGGAACGAAAAAGACAATACAACACAACAAAACTGCAGGATAAGGTAAGGGCTGCGAATTGGGGTGAATGGTGCAACTACATCATTATTCCTGGACAACACATTTGGATCAACGGGATTGAAACACAAACAACCTGTCAACCCCCCACTGGATGGTGGGGCTGTAGGGTTTGGGCACAACAGCCTACAGATAAGTTTTGCATGAAGGAGCTTGTTACTCATGGATTATCACTTTAGCTAAAAATGAAAAAAAAAAAAAAACTGAGAGAAAAGAGGCAGGACAGTTATAGCAGAAAGCAAGATCTGGGGTGGGGTTTGGGGTGGGGGGAAAGGAAAGGGAAATAATGCCTGAACTGAAATTGAAAAAAGGTATGAAATGCACAAAGCATCAATAAAAACTAATTAAAAAAAAAATAAATAAATTTAATTGAATGTTTATATTTAAAAAAAAAAAAAAAAAGAAAAAAAAAGCAGTCTTGAGAGGGAAATTATATAAGCCATAAGTGCCCACATCAAATACAGAAAGAATAACAATCTAAGACTGAAACTAAAAACAGTTGAGAGCAACAACAAATGAACCTAAAAACCAACAGACAGGAAAGAATAACAAAAATCAAAGCAGAAATCAATGAAATAGAACAAACAATACATAAAATCAACAAATCCAAAAGGCTGGTTCTTTGAAAAAAGAAACAATAGACAGACATCTAGCCCAGTTAACCAAAAGAAAGAGCAGTGCAACCTCCAAATCAATAGTATTTGTGATGAGAGGGGAAATATCACAACGAACAAAGAAAAGATCCGACAATCATCAGGAATACTTCAAAAATCTATACTCCATAAATTTGAAAACCACTAAGAGAAATGGATAATATCTGAAATCCTGGGAACCAACAAAGCTTAACCAAGAAGAGAACTGACAGTTTAAAAGACCCAGATACTTTAGGAAATTTAAGATGTAATTAAAAACCACCAACTAAAAAAAGCCCCGAGTCCAGATGGTTTTCATGGCAGAATTCTAAAAACATTAAATAGGTCCCACAACCACTGCTACTCAAACTGTTTAGAAGGGTACAAAGACAGAGGGAATTCCCCAAACACCTTCTATGAAGCCAGCTCACTCTAATACCAAAACCAGGCAAGATGCAAGCCAAAAAAAGAAAGCTATAGACCTCATCTCACTAAGGAATATAGATTAAAAAATTCTCAACAAAATACTTACAAATTGCATACAGAAATACAGACCACATCAAAAAGATTATCCATCACAACAGTTAGATTCATAACAGAGAGGCAGGGATGGTTCAACATAAGGTAATCAATAAATAGCATAAAAAAATAAATGGGCTGAAAGACAAAAATACAGGATTCACAAGTGAGTGAAAAAGCCGTTTGATAAAATCCAGCATCCATTCATTTTTTTGAAAGCCCTAGAGAGAATAGGACTGAAAGGAACATTCCGCACATGATCAAAGTCATATATAGCAACCACTGCTAACATCATTCTAAATGAGAAAAATTGGAACCATTTTCCTTAAAGGCAGAACTCAGCAAGGCTGCCCCCTATCACCACTCCTCTCAATATAGTGCTTGAAACAACTTGCTAGGGGCAAATGAGACAAGAGAAGGAAATTTAAGGAATACTAATCGGAAAAGAAGTTAAACTATCACTTTTTTGCAGATGGAAATGATAGTTTACCTAAGGGAATGCTAGAAAACTCACCAGAAAACTTCTAAAACAATTAACAGTTTGTAGTAAATTGTGGGGCTACAAATTAACCTAGAAAAAATCAGTAGACTTTCTTTACCAACCACAAATAAACAAGGGGAGAAGGAATATTAAGAAGACCTTCCCACGTACAATAGCCACAAAAATTTAGATACCTGGAACAACAAAGACATTAAAGACCTCTAACCAACAAAATTTTAAACCCCTGAAGAAGGAGATTGAAAGTCTATCAAAATATGGAAAGACCTCCCATGATAATGGATGGGAAAATTAATATAGTAAAAATGTCCCATTTTACCAAAACCCAAATTGAGAGACAGATTTAAACGCAATCCCAATCAAAATCCCTATAAGCTTCTTCACAGACTTGAAAAAATCCTTAATTCATATGAAAAACAAAGACCCCCAAATAGCTAAGCAACCCTGAGTAAAAATGCAATACAGAGGATTGCCCTACCAGACTTTGAACTATATTACAGGGCCATAGTCATAAAGACAGCCTGGTTCGGGCACAAAAACAAGACCTGTTGACCAATGAACAAAAATTGAAGATCCAACCTTGAGTTCATATAATTTCATCAGCACCTCATATTTGACAAAGGGGCAAAAAACCCTCATGGAGGAAAAGATAGCATCTCAGCAAATGATGCTGGCAAAATTAGATCTGTAGAACAAAATTAACCCATACCTCTCACCCTGTACCAAAATCACTCAAGTGAGATCAAAGATCTCAATGTGAATCTGAAACCCTGAAGGTTAAAGAAGAAAAAGTGGCAAAACCGACAAGACACAGGACATAGGCAAAAGACTTTCTAAATGGAACAGCAGCTGCACAGGAAGTAAGGTCAACATAGACAAATGGAACTTCATGAAATCTCAAAAGCTTTCTGCACAGCAAAAGAACAACAAGGATGTGAAGAGAAAACCCACAGAGTGTGGGAGGAAATCTTTTACTCCACTAATACATCGGACAAAGCATTATGTCAAGATGATATAAACTACTCAAAAAAACAAAGAAGACACATGACCTACTCAAAAGATGGAGTAAAGAGTTGAACAGAGATTTCACCAGTGATGAAGTAAAGGTGGCTGAGAACATCTTAAAAAGCATTCAAAATAGTTAATAATTAAGGAAAAGCAAAACCACTTTAAGAAATCAAAACCACTTTAAAAATATCATCTCACTCCAGTGCGGCTAGCTAAGATCAAGAAACAAAAGCAACAGATGCTGGAGAGGTTGTAGGAAAGGGGAACACTCAGCCACTATGGTGGGAAGGTAACGTGGACAACAACCTCTGGAAGCAGTGTGGAGAAACCCTTAAAAGACTCAAATGAGTCCTACCACCTGACCAGCCACACCAAACAACCCTTGGGTAATATACCCCAAAGATTCATCGTACGGCAAAGATACATGCATGACCATGTTTATTGCAGCTGTCTTCACATAGCAAAGAGACCTGGAACCAACTCAAATGTCCCTCAACAGATGAGTGGATGACAAAAAATCTATACATCTACACAATGGAGTACTATGTCAGCGTAAAGAAAGAGGGCATGAATTTTGCATGTAAATAGATGGAGCTCGAAGCCAGTATGATGAGTGAAGGTAACACAGTCCCAGAAAGACAACGGAGAATGGTTTCCCTCATTTTGTGGAATAGTTAACACCAAAAGCCCAGATGAAAGGCAAGCGGAATGACATTATGGTTATAATTTTTATTTACTGAAAGCAACTATGTTGTTTATAATGTGAATCTCTCATGGGCTCTTAGAATCCACCCACCAATTAATTTTCAGGCTCTGTAATTATTGTATAATTACATGTATGGGTGTAGAGTATCCATATTTTAGAGTAAGAAAAAATTAATGGAGGAAAATGTGAATTCCTAAACAAACAAACAAGCAATAATATCTGAATACAAGACAGTTATGGCAGAATGAATGATCTGGGATGGTGTTGGGTGGGGTGGGTGGGGGAAAGGAAAGGGGAAAATGCCTGAACGAACTGAAAAATGATGTATGAAATACACAAAAAGTGAACTTAAAAAAAAATTTAAAAAAATTCAAAGATCTGCCAAAAACCTTGGGCAACTCCAAAACAGTCACTTTTCACTTCTGGGATGTAGGTGGTCAAGAGAAATTAAGGCCACTGTGGAAGTCGTACACTAGATGCACAGGAGGCATTCTGTTTGTGGTGGACTCTGTTGATGTTGAGAGGATGGAAGAAGCCAAAACTGAACTTCATAAAATAACTAGGATTTCAGAAAATCAAGGAGTCCCTGTGCTTATAGTTGCTAACAAACAAGATCTGAGGAACTCACTCTCTCTCTCAGAAATTGAGAAATTGTTAGCAATGGGTGAACGGGAGCTCATCCACTCTGGCTTTGCAAAGCCGCACCTGTGCAATCATAGAGAATGGACTAAAGAAGGACTTGAGAAACCTACATGTGAATATTCAAAAGAAGAAAAATATTGCTTGCTGCAACAGAAAAAGAAGAGATGAGTGGCAGTACCTCTATTATCAGTGTAGAATAGGTTTTCCCAGTCTGATTTTGACAAGTAGAAGAGTGTCTACAGCCTGGTTTGCCTGTCTGCCTTCCTCGATGCTATTAAAGCTTTGTTATGTTGAACAGATGCCCGACTCTGTTGCCTCATGGAAGATGAGTAAATACAATGCTTCTTAAAGTGGTCTCCTCCCGAAACCCACGAATCTTTTGGTATCGGTCCATTTTGAAAGCCAAGAATGGCAATAGTAAGTTGGCCAGAAACAGTTTGTGGAAATCGGATCGAAAGTTAGGAAATAAAACTTTGAGAGAGAAAAAAAATTTTTCAACATTAAAAAAAAAAAAAAATGATAAATAGGTGTTACAAGTAGGATCCACAGAGGGGTTTGATTGTTTGTAGCAATCTGAGGCGTTTCTTCATTCAATGTTCAGATGGGCAACCTTTCTGTTGGCACGTTCTGGTACATCCTACTCAATGCAAGCTGTTATCTTTCTTCTTTCTCCGTTAAGTTGGTGACATTTGACCTGTTGGAACATACAAATTGTTTCCCATAGTTAGTTTTAAGATTGGATTGCAAGGTTTTTGACAAAAAAAGGTTTCATAGCTATCTGTAGCCCCCCCCCCTTTTTTTTTTAGGTTTTTGTTTTTTTGACCCATGAGTCTCCAGCAGGCAGTTGTATTATACATACCTATCGGGTGGAATCAAATGCCTGGTATATTCCGAATCTAATTGGCTATTGGTTCTATCCTTGGAGGAATAACCAACGCTGATGCCACAAGCTACATCCTCTAACAGTTAGGAGATGTTATAAGCCACAGTAAGACCCTGTCATATGTACAGAAAAAAATGTAATTCATGGATTAAACATACCATCCAAACATCTGTGTCTATGCCAATAACCCACCGTACAATTAGTACTGTTTAGATAGCTATATATCTAATTGCTTGTTCTTCATTAGTGGGATCGAAAGGTTATGCTGGACAAACTGTCCAGCCCATGAAAGGAAACAGCCAGAATTGACCAGAGTCCAAGACAACAGCTCCCAGAGAAGTAGACTGTTATGCTTCTCTCCACCTGTGCCCCCCCGTTTTCTATCTAACTAATCCTAGGGAATAATCGGTGGAAGAGGGGGCGGGGTAGAATGTAAAGGGCTGTGATTGGGGTTGATTGGTGAAACTACATCAATATAGTCTAGACACTCATTTGACCAACTTGATGGAACATACAGGCCCCCCATGCTGGATAGTGGGACCCATGGGTCTGTGTGGGTTTGGGCACACTGCTTGCAAGTTGGTTTTAAATGAAGGATGCGTGTACTCATAAATTATCACTTTAATTGTTAAAAAATGAAAAAAAATAAGCCAGCGTGGTGGCGCAAATAACTTTAATCCTAGCAACTTGGGAGGCAGAGGCAGGCGGATCTTGTGAGTTTCAAGGCCACCCTGGTTCTACAGAGGTGAGTTGCAGGACAGCTGGGGCTATAGTGAGACCCGTCCTCGAAAACACCAAAAAAAAAAAAGCAAAGAAAAAAAACTGAGAGAGCAGGACATTTATGGCAGAATGCAAAACTGGGATGGGGGTGGGGTGGGGGGGAGGGAAAAGGAAATATCCCTGAACTGAAGTGGGAATGAGGATGAAACACAAAACATCAAAAAAGAAAAAAATGATAAAAAAAGAAGAAAAGTTGCTTCTGCAAAATTCTCCGCAGCAAGAAACAGTACTACCATCTGCTCAGTTACCAAGCCCTGAGAAGACCTGGTGTGGACACAAAGGACAAAACTCATTTATTTCTCAGATCTAATTCAAACTTGCCCCAGCTCAAATAAACAAAAGTATGAGCAGTCTTGCCTACTTCTTCTGCACATATGCAAATACTTTTTTCTCAAGAATGCTCCTCAGTTTCCTTTCCCTCCTCCTCTTTCTTTGGTATTCTTTTCTTGGTTATCCATCCGCCAAAGCAGCTAAATCACAACTTACTTGTAGTTTTCTTTTCTGGACTGTTCTCCCCACTATTTCTTCAAATTTTATTCATATGTGAAACCTTGTCATCTTTTTTGCTCCCTTTTTTCCTAACAGGGTCTCAATCTATAGCCCAAACTAGCCTATCCTCCCACCTCTATCGGCAGGAATCTCAAGAAGGATACCCTTAAACAACTGTTTATAGCTACTGTGATGGAGGCAGAAAAGGAGGGGACCATACATGAAGTCTGCACCCCACACTAGAAGCATTTTGTTTCTAAAGAATGAGACAAAAAAAAAAACCAAGAATAAGTTTCCTACTAGTATATTTCAGTCCTAAAGTCTTTTTAGTTTAATTACTTCTGTTTATGAATTTCCACTCGACGTTTATAATAGTTATCTGTAGAATACAACAAAACTTTAGTAAATCAGTGGTATAAAAAAAAAAAAAAAAAAAAAAAAAAAAAAAAAAAAAAAAAAAAAAAGGAAAAAAAAAATCCTCCCACCTCAACTTCTTTTTTCTTTTCTTTTTTTTTGTCAGCATCTTCTCTTTGAGTCAGGGGTCTCCCTTTAGTCCCAGCTGGCCTGGAGCTCACTAGTGTAGACCAGCGGGCCGTGAACTCACAGAGATCCGCCTGCCTCTGACTCCCAAGTGCTAGGATTAAAAAGGCATGCGCACCAAGCCCGGCCTACCTCAACTTCTTATATCACTTCGTAGATATAAACAGTGGAAACTAAAAAAAAAGCGTGTTTTCCTGGGGCGGGAGAGATAGCCTATATAGAGCCCTATATCCTAGCGGTTTTGAAGAAGCACCGACTGCGCATTTTCTTGTAGAGGATCCAGGTTCCATCCAGCACCCACATGGGCGGCTAAGAACCATCTTGCTGTAACACCCCTTAAAATCCATTCCAATGTCCAGGAGAACTCCAGTTCAAGGGGAATCCGAACCCTCTTCAACCTCTGCGGCATTGCACAACACGGGTTGCACCAGACTACATGCAGACATACATTCAGAGACAAGACAAAATTTAAAATTAAATTTAAAAATTTTTTTTAAAAAAAAAAAAAAAAAAAAAAAAAAAAAGAGGTGTTCCCCACACCCAGTTTTAAAAGTTTTGTGGGCTGGGAGTTGGCTCACTGAGTAAGGCACTTACTCCAAGGGCATGAGGAACAGAGTTGAGATCCCCAGGTGGGCATCATGGCCCATCCCTAAGTCCAGTGCTTGGAAGATAAACACAGGAGTCTCAGAAGCAAGCTGGCTAGCTAGACTACTTATACTGGTAAGCTCTGGGCTCAACTGAGAGCCTGTCTGAACAAGGTGCGGAGTGGTCTTCATAGAAAATTCATAGAGAACACCCACTATCAGGCCAGGGCCTTCATATGCATGTGCACACACATACACACAAGTGCCCCTACAACACATTCAAAACAATTCAAACAAAATTCAACAACAAAAAANCCTCCCCCCCCCCTTTTTTTTTTTGGTCTTTTCGAGACAGGGTCTCCCTGTAGCCCCAGCTGTCCTGGAACTCACTCTGTAGACCAGGCTGGCCTTGAACTCACAAAGATCCACATGCCCCTGCCTCCAGAGTGCTAGGATTAAAGGTGTGCGCCACCACGCCCGGCTCTCCCCTTCTTTTTAATATAGTGCTTGAAACTCTTGCTAGAGCAATGAGACAAGAGAAAGAGATTAAAGTAATACTAATTGGAAAAGAGGAGGTCAAACTATCCCTTTTTGAAGATGACGTTATATTATACCTAAGAGATCCCAAAAATTTCACTAGAAAACTCCTAGAAATGATTAACAGTTTAGTAAAGTTGCAGGTTACAAAATTAATCTACAAAATCAGTAGCCTTTCTGTATACCAACAACAAGCAACTAGAGATAGAGTTCATGGAAATCCTTCCATTTACAATAGCCTCAAAAAAATAAAATAGATTGGAACAAACTTGACTAAGGACACTAATGAACTTTACAATGAAAACTTTAAATCTTTGAAGGAGATTAAGGAAGACATCAGAAGATGGAAGGTCTCCCATGTTCATAGATTGGAAGAATTAATAGAGTAAAAACGACCATCCTTCTCAAATTAATATACATATTCAACGCAATCCCAATCAAAATACCCATGACTTTTTTCACAGAATTAGAAATAAAAATCTAAAATTCATATGGGAAAAAAACAAAAGACCTCAGATAGCCAAAGCAACCCTGAGCAAGAAGAGTAATGCAAGAGGAATTACTATACCAGATTTTCATCTCTACTACACAGCTATAGTTATAAAAACATCATGGTACTGCCATAAAAATAGACCCATAGATCAATGGAATAAAATCAAAGACCCAAACTTAAGTACATACAATTTCAGCCACCTTTCTGAATCAGACAGCAGTTGTATAGGAACTAAGGTCCACAGTCAACAAGTAGGACCTTATTAAACTAAAACGCTTCTTTATAAGGGGAATTAGGTCTATATTTGATTAAGAAATGGGGGCTGGAGAGATAGCCTAGTGGTAAAGAGCACCAACGCTCTTGCAGAGGACCCGGGTTCGATCCCCAGCACCCACATGGCGGCTAAGAACCGTCTATAACTCCAATTCCAGGAGAACTCCAGTTCCAGGGGAATCCGAGACCCTCTTCTGACCTCCGCAGCATTGCACGACATGGGTGCACAGACCTGCATGCAGACAATACATTCATA
>VZQC01005129.1:0-12008 GCA_009823505.1 Rhizomys pruinosus
GAATTGGAGTTTCAGACGGCTCTCGGCCGCCATGTGGGTGCTGGGGATCGAACCCGGGTCCTCTGCAAGAGCAGTCGGCGCTCTTAACCGCTAGGCCATCGCTCCAGCCCCGGGACAGTCTTTCATTCAGAATCTGGGAACAGTGGCCTAGGGGGCCTTTTGCTCCGTCTATGACTCAGACAGGGGAGGCACAAAAAGGGCTCTGCTAGGGCTTACCCAGCACCCTGTGCCTGTGTGTATCTGCAGGTGACACTGGCCCAACAGCTCTGCAGACAACATATCATCGCAGGGCAGCACATCCTGGAGAATGTGGGGCCCTTAAATACACACAGGTGGTGGACACTGGCCGGCCAAGAGATTACTGTCACTTCCAACCGCTTGGTATGAGAGGAACCTCAGCCTGGGGGCCGGGCGGGGAAACAGGAAGGAACCTTAGGACAGAGGGCTTGCATGTGGGATATGGCCCTGTGTCTGTCTCATTAGGTATATACCTACAAGTACAAAGACCAACCCCAGCAGACATTCACCATTCAGAGAACCAATTACGTAGCAGCCAATGGGGTCTTCCATGTGGTCACTGCACTGCGCTGGCAGCCCCCAGCAGAACTCCCAGGGGACCCCAAGGTGAGGCAGCACCCTCCTCTTTCCACCCTGTGGTGTTGGATGAGGCTGTTCTGGCTTGTGGACGCCAAGCTCTACCTTCCCGGGCTGAAGCGCCCTCACCCTGCCCCGCAGCCCTCACACCCTCCCTTCCTGCAGAAAACTGTTGGCCAGATCCTTGCTTCCACTGAGGCCTTCAGCCGATTTGAAACCATCCTGGAGGTAAGCTCCAGCTCTGGCCAGGGGATCCCAGCCAGTTTTCCTTCCAGACCAGAACAGCTCTTTGCTCCAGAATCTACCAAATCCCTTCCTAAAGCTCACCCACTATGATCCTGAGGCCCTGGGGAACATGGGCCCATTGCCTGCAGGAACTCTCTGCTGGCTGGGGGTAGCAGAGACCAGGTAGAGCTCTTGGGCAGGGAGTCACCTAAGCCTGCACCCCTCCCCCCCCACAGAACTGTGGTCTGCCCTCCATTCTGGACGGTCCTGGGCCCTTCACAGTCTTTGCCCCAAGCAACGAGGCCGTGGACAGCCTGCGAGATGGCCGTCTGATCTACCTCTTCACAGCAGTGAGCGTCATAGGAATCTGGGGCTGAGGGTAGATGTGGCCAGGGTGCCACCCTTCCCCATCAGCCTCCAGGAACCAACTTCCTTTCCCTTCAGGGCCTTTCCAAATTGCAGGAGCTGGTACGGTACCACATCTACAGCCACGGCCAGGTGAGAGGGCTTCCTGCTTCCTGGTGTTCCCTGCTGCTGGGACTCCTGCAGAGTTGGATCTTCCTGGGTCCCTTTCTTTCTCTTTCTCCTCACTTCTCCATTTCTGGGGATGCAGAGAGTCACTGTTTATCACCTGGAAAAGGTGCCCAACCTAAAATTACTGTCTTGGTTGCAGCTGACAGTTGAGAAACTCATCTCCAAGAGACGAGTCCCTACCATGGCCAACCAAGTCCTGGCTGTGAACATCTCTGAGGAGGTGAGATTGAGGAGTGGCTGAACAGCACAAGAGCTAGTGATGGCTGGTCATCAGCCGGCCTCATTCATGCCTGCTGGTGTGCTCCAAGCCCCATGGTGGGTAGGACATGCCACTAAGCCCCCCAGTCAGCACCTAGGGAAAGCGGGGGGGGGGGGGGGGGGGGGGGGGGGGGGGGGGGGGNGGACCTCCACTTGTAATGCCTGTGTTACTGCATTTCCCAAAGGGTCGGGCGAGGGGCTGAGGATTTAAAGAAAGACAGTGGGTCATCTGTGCTGAGAGGATGCCAGATGCCAGTTTATTGAAGAGACAGGGGGGCTTATATACAGGCTTACAGCACAAGTGAAAAAACCAAGGTCAGAGGTTCATGCCCCCAGGCACAGGTGGTTCTCTGGCATGGGTGGGTCAGGCCTTCTCAGAAGGAGGGTAACAAGATGTTCCAGCAAGAAAAGCACTTGGTCAACAGCTGGTCAGCAGATCCCCTGGGGGCCAGGACCCAACATCTGGGAGCATCTCCTGAAATGTCCTGCAATTGTGAGTCACCAGTCCTCCTGGGCAGGGAGGTTTTGGAGATCCACTAACAGGACTCTAGCCAGTGTCCAGTCTATAAAGAGGAAAGTCTCTTCATTCTTCAAAAGGGAAGCCTGGTCCTGCACAACCTGACTTTGTCCTCCAGTGGATGGAACTGGTAAAAGCCCAGAGGAGCCAGAGGCCTCTCCCCCCAAAAACTGAGTAGCCCTTGAGGACCAGATCCTCAACTGACCTTGAGAAAACAAAAGTTGGTTAATCTGGGCTAACTATATGGATTAGACACCCAAAAGGAAAGTATGACCAAAAGATAAGTAATCATTATATTTCCTTTAAAATCTGAGAGATTGTGCCTCAAAACACTGGATTTTAAGTCATTTAAAGTCATATGAACCAGACATGGTGGCGCATGCCTTTAATCCTAGCACTTGGAGGCAGAGGCAGGCAGATCTTTGTGAGTTCCAGGCCAGCCTGGTTTACAGAGTAAGTTCCAGGGCAGCTGGGGCTACAGGGAGACCCTGGCTGAAAAAGACCAAAAAGAAAAAAAAAGTCATAAGAGATCTGGGGTTGGAGAGATGGCTCAGCAGATAAGAGCACCAACTGCTCTTGCAGAAGACCCGGGTTCAATTCCCAGCACCCACATGGCAGCTAAGAACTATCTTTAACTCCAGTTCCAGGGAAATCCAATGCCTTCTTCTGACCTCCGTGGCATTGCACAACATGGGTCCACCAACCTACATGCAGACAGTACACTCATACACATAAAAAATAATAATAAAGTTTAAAAAAGGTCATATGAGATCTGTTTTTCATTTTAATTTTTTAAATTTTTAAAAATTTATTTTTGTATGTGTATGAGTGTACTGTCTACATGTAGGTTTGTGCACCCATGTCCTGCAATAAGATCTGTTGTTACCAAATAACAAAGTTTCCTCTTTCTATTTAAGCAACTACCTAAGGGAAAACTCACACTGTGACTATCGAAATTTCCTGGAAAGGAGATCCTGAGTCCATACACTATGGACAAATGAACAAAAGGAGAAGCCCAATAATGGATGCTTTGGAACCTCTTGTTGAGAAATTCTGATGGACTTTTAAGTTGGACATTTCATTCACCCTGTTCCTCTCCTGGTTCCCTGCCTAGAAAATGTACCTAGCTACTCTTGCATTAGTCAAGGATTTTGTTCTCTCTGTAATTATATTTTTGGGGGTCTTTTAGATAGATCCACTGAGCAGGGGTACCCCAGTCACCACCTCCTACACCCCTTTTTAGCATGGAAGAAGTCAGAGAGGTCAGTGCCCCCAATTCCCTCTTGGCAATTGAGATAACCTCCTCAGAGGGTAATGTGATAAAAGTAGGAGCTAAAAATTGGCTAGGCAGTTTGGGGTCAAGACCCCCCCCTGCCCAAAGTCAGTTTCTTTCTCAGCTGAAAGCTGAAGACTTCCTGGATCTGCCAGTAAACTTATCCTTCTGGTTGCTCTAACCTGTGGCCCATGCATTCTTAATTCAGTTGTCAGATTTATTAACCAGTGGGTAAATTCCATTAAAATTATGGTATTCAGGATGAGGTATGTCCCCATATATGACTCCCCTGAGGAAGAAAATAACGGGGTCTAAGATTAGTCTCCCAGTATACAACTCAAGGGGAGAATGAAAGAGAGGCCCACACTGACTCCATTTTTTATTATAGCCACCATTTTAAACAGTTACTGGAACCTGCCCAATTTAGGGAAAAGGTTTATTGGCAACTGGCCTTTTTGCGGACAAGGTCAGGTGCTCAAGGCCTCAAGAACAGTTAATAATTTAAACTTGTTAAAGATAATTGCTGATTTGTGAGGGCAGGTGGACTGACCCATTACTTCCTGCTTCCAGTCATAGGATTGTGTCTAAAGATAACTGTTGGCACGTGGGGGCATGTGGGCTGACCTAACCATGAGTTGTAATCCTGCTATTATCTAATAAGGCTAGAAGTTACCCAAACCCCACTAAAATTCCTCTAGACCCCATATAAAAGGCCTGCGAGCCAATTTATCGGGGTCAGAGCCTTTTTCCTCCCACCCCAGCATGCTGGTTTACTTTTTCCCAAAATAAAATCTTGGTTTTCCATCCTTCAGTGTGTCTGGTGTGGATTCTCCAACCCTAACAGCCTCAGGCAAACATTTGGGGTGTGAGAAAACTCCACCCAGACTCTTTGCCAAAATATCCCAGTTGTTGCTTAAGTTCTTATTTTCCTGTGGAACTACATTTTTTCTCAGCACTGCTTTTTTCCAGGCTTCTACTAGAATGGCCTGTTAAGCTCTCCTTACAGCAGTCAACAGCCTTTCTAACCCAAATTTCCAAGTTTTCCACATTTCTCCAAACACCCACATGGTCAGGTTCTTCACAGCCAAAAACCTACTCTCTGGTACCAAATACTGTATTAGTCACTTTTCTGTTGCTGTGATAAAACAACCATGACAAAGGGAACTTATAAAAGGAAGAGTTTATTTGCGCTTATGGTTGATGGCTCCAGGGAATTAGAGTCCATTATAGCAGGGACACATGGTGGCAGGAGCTATAGCAGGAAGCTGAGGTTCACATCTTCTAGTGAATACAGGAAGGAGAGAGAGAGAGAGAGAGAGAGAGAGAGAGAGAGAGAGAGAGAGCAACTGGAGACTGGCAAGGCTTGTTGAGCTCTCTAAGCCCACCCTCAGTAACATACTTCCTCCAGCATGGCCACACATTCTAAGATCTCCCAAAATAGCACCACCAACTGGGGACAAAATGTCTGAGTACTTGAAGCCTATGGGGGAAATTCTCATTCAAATCCCCATCCAAGCCCACTAAGGAAATTCATCCTTTCAATTCTGTCTCTCTAGAACCACTCCTGGTACCATAATCTTTATTAGTCAGGGTTCTCTAAAGATACAGAATCAATAGAACGAATATATATATATACTGTGCTGGATAGCTTTAGTGTCAACTTGACACACCTGGGTTGAGGGAGCCTCAATTGGGGTATTGGCTCCATTGAACTGGCCTGTGGCCACATCTGTGGAGTATTGTCTTGATTGTTGAGCAGTGTGGGAGGGCCCAGCCCACTATGGGTGGTGCCACCCTGGGCAGGTTATTGTGTACAGTATAAGAGAGCAGGCTGGGCATGGGCCAGGTTCCTACCTTGGGCTCCCTGAGTGATGAACTGTAACCCAGGAGATATGAGCTAAATAAACCCTTTCCTCCATATATATATATATATAATTATAGATAACTCATGGGATAGAGTCTGAGTTATCCAACAATAGCTGCACCACACCGGAGACCCGATACCAGGTAGTTGAGAATCCAGGTAGTTGCTCAGACCATGAGGCTGGATGTCTTAGTTGTCCCAATCTGGTGCTGAAGGCCTGTTGGATTCCAGGAGATCTGCCTGTCTTTAGTCTACACTGGGATCCAAAGAGTTGATCACAGCAGCAAGACGAACTCACCAGTGAGAGAGAAGGCAAGCAGCAAACAAGAGGACAAGTTCCCCTCTGCCATGGCCGTTTTTACTGGCTGCCATCAGAAGGCAACACCCACAGTTAGGGTGATCATCAGGCTTGAAATAATCCAATCCAAACATCACTTTTTCATACTTGTTCATCCCAAATCCAGTCAGGTTGACACCAGGACTAACAGGATTAACCATCACACACAGAAGAACTGGAAGGATGATACAAGGTATGCACACCCAGGACTAACAGGATTAACCATCACACACAGCAGAACTGGAAGGATGATACAAGGTATGCACACCCAGGACTAACAGGATTAACCATCACACACAGCAGAACTGGAAGGATACGAGGTGTGCACACCATTGTCCTAGGCTTGAGCTCCAAAATGTTTCGTTCAAGGATGAGAACCAAACTGCCAGGGAGGCCAGACCTGGAGATAAGGACCTAGTTTCAACCCTGGGGGATGGAAGGGGTACGAGTATAAATCAATGTTTCATTATGGCATTTTCATACACATGTATCTTTTTTTAATGAATATTTTATTTTATTTCATTATTTTAAGACAGGGTCTCCCTATAGCCCCAGCTGTCCTGGAACTCACAGAGTAGACCAGGCTGGCCTTGAACTCACAGAGATCTGCCTGCCTCTGCCTCCTGAGTGCTAGTATTTTCTTATTCGTTCCCCTTTTCCACTGCTCTCCTCTCTACCCTCTCTCCTCACCTGCTTGCTTCCCTCCTTCCCCCATATTGTTTCCCCTTCAGCTTCTTTTCTTTCCTCTTAACTTTATTAGTTGTTGGAAGCATTCAGAATTCCCTGTACTGTTTTGAAATATACAAATTGCTGTGATAGACCTCAGTCATTTAAACCCTAATTTAGGCAGTTTGCTTGAATGGATCTTGCAAGTGCAATTAAGCCTTATCTGTTGACCCCCCCCCCCCCCCCCCCCCCCCCCGCCACTGGAACTATAAGCCCACACATCACACACAGGAGGCAAGCTCCTGCTGAGCTACATCCTCATCTGCTTTCCCTAGGGCGTTTCTCTAAATCGTCTAGTTGGCCTCAGCCTTCTGGATTAACTACAGACCTTGTCCCACTCATGCCCACAGGTTAGTTCTGCTAACTCCAAGTTCCTCAGGCTCTGCTGATCCCATCTGTTTCAGGCTACCTATCGTTCCACTTCCCACTCCACCTTTAAGCCCCTACACCTCACCGATTGTCCAAGAGCTCCACAGGTGCATGCAGCAGGGGAAGGCCGTCATCTTGTAGAAGGATGCCATGGCGAAGTGAGTCCATGGTGCCCCTTGGCTCTCCTAGACCTAGGCCCCTCAGAGCTTAGTGTGTGACTGAAAACTGCCTGCCCCTGGCCCACAAAGCCCTGTGCTAGCCCCTGGCCCACAAAGCCCTGTGCCAGCCCCTTCCAGACCCTTTAGCTGCCACTTAAAATCCCGGCCCCAAGACCGGCATGTGGCTGTTCTACAGAGCACCTGCTCTTCTGCTACAGCTTAACCCCTCCCTTTTCCGCTCTATTCTGGCCTGTATTCCTTCTCCGCTATTTCATCCCTCGCTTAAGACCTCTTCCTTCCATCATGGGCTCCCTCACACTTATTCGTATATAAACACACACATACACAATCATTTCCAGTTCTACCCATTTTTCTGCCAATATCCTTTAACTTTATGTTTACACAAAGTTCCATTGTGGTTTTTTTTTTTTTGGTCTTTTTGAGACAGGGTCTCCCCGTAGCCCCAGCTGTCCTGGAACTCACTCTGTAGACCAGGCTGGCCTTGAACTCACAAAGATCCGCCTGCCTCTGCCTCCCAAGTACTAGGATTAAAGATGTGCGACACCACGCCTGGCTCCATTGTGTGTTTTGTACCACATTTTCTTCATCCATCTGTTGGTGGACATCTAGGCTGCTTCCATTTCTGACTTGTGAATAGTTGGGTAGTAAACATGGATGTGAAAGTATCTCTCTGGTATATTGACTTAAGAGTCCTTTTGGTACACACCCAAGATTGATATATCTGTGAGACTCAGCATAATTCTAGTTATAGTTTTTTTTGAGAAACTTTAATATTCTGAGAAACATACCAATTTTCATAGTGACCCCACCAATTTATACGTCTACCAACTGTGAAAAATGATTTCTCTTTCCCCACACATCCTCACCAGCATTTTGTCATTTGTTTTCTCCATGACAGCCATTCTAACAGGTGAAGTGGAATCTCAAAGCTGGTGAGCGGACCAAGGCCTTGTGTATGCTGAGCAAGCTCTCTATGGCTGAGCTTCATCATCAGCTCCCCATCAAAGCAAATTTAATTGGCATCTCCCCAATGACTAAGGACATTGAACACTGTGTGTGTGTGTGTGTGTGTGTGTGTGTGTGTGTCTGTGTGTCTGTGTGTCTGTGTGCATACATGTGTGTTCCGTGGTGTGGAAGTGGAAATAAATCTGTGAACGGTCTTGGGTATGAGTCTTCTTTCACCTTGTTTGAGGCAGGATCTCTAGCTGCTTGCTGCTGTGTATACGCCCCTCTCTGCGCCCCATCTTTCTGTAGGGGCAATGAGATCACAGACTTGCTACCGCTTCTAGTTCTGGTTTGCATGTGGGTTCTGGGAACTTGAACTCGGGTCCTCATGCCTCCTGGAAAGCCCTTTATCTGCTGAGCCATCTTCCCGGCCCTAAAGGCTTTCTTCAGTTATTGAACATTTGTATTTCTTCTTTTGAAAACAAAACATCTATTCCGTTTATTAGGTTATTTGCTGATTGGATGGCTTTATTTTTTTGATGTTTAATTTTTTGTTGTTGTTGTTCTTTTTGAGACAGGGTCTTCCTGTAGCCCCAGCTGTCCTGGAACTTGCTCTGTAGACCAGGCTGGCCTTGAACTCACAAAGATCCTCCTGCCTCTGCCTCCCGAGTGCTAGGATTTAAAAAAAATTTTTTTATTTATTTCTGTATGTGTATGAATGTACTGTCTGCATGCAGGTTTGTGCACCCGTGTCGTGCAATGCCGCGGATGTCAGAAGAGGGTGTCGGATTCCCCTGGAACTGGAGTTCTCCTGGAATTGGAGTTTCAGATGGTTCTTGGCTGCCATGTGGGTGCTGGGGATAGAACCCGGGTCCTCTGTAAGAGCAGTCGGCGCTCTTAACCACTAGGCCATCTCTCCAGCCCTGAGTGCTAGGATTAAAGGCGTGCGCCACCATGCCCGGCTTTGATGTTTAATTTTTGTAGCTCTTCATAGATTTCAGACATTGACACCTCATCAGATGTGTAGCTGCTCGATTTTTCCCATCCCATAGGTTCACTTCATTCTGGTGATTTTTTTTTAATTAACTAATTTTTTTTTCTTTGGTGATTTTTTTTCCTCTTTGTTCTGTAGAAGCTTTTTAATTTTATGTAATCCCATTCGCCAATTATTGGGATTGTTTACTTACTATTGGAGTCCTTTTCAGAAAATCTTTGCCTATGACAATATGTTAAAGTGTTTAAAATTATTTCCTTTGGTAGTTTCAGAGTTTCAGGCCCCACTTTAAGGTGTCTGATACATTTTAAAATTGATTTTTATGAAGGTTTGAGAGATGTAGATCTAGTTTTGTTTTTTTTTTTTTTCCTGCGTGGAAATCCATTTTCCCGGACTAATTTGTTAGAGAGGATATCTTTTCTCTATTGTATATTTTTTTGACAATTGTCAAAAATTAGGTGGCTGAGGCTGTGTGAGTTTATTTCTGGAAGTTCTATTTATTTCATTGGTCTACAGGTATGTGTTTGTACCAGGACCATGCTGTTTTTGTTACTATAGCTCTGTAATATAATTTGAGATCAGGTATTGTAATACCTTTAGCATTGCTCTTTCTGCTAATGATTTGTTGTGGCTATTTGCGATGTCTTGTGCTTCCATATGAAATTTAGGAATTTTTTTTTTGTCTTTTTGTAACAGAGTTTCTCTATAGCCCCTGCTGGCCTGGAACTCACTATGTAGACCAGGCTGGCCTTGAATTTACAGACATCTGGGCTGTGGGGATAGCGCAGTCATTAAAGGCTGAGGCTAAGTACCACAAAAAACAAAAAACAAAAAACAGAGATCTGCCTGCCTCTGCCTCCTGAGTGCTGAGTTTTAAGGTGTGTGCCACCACAACCAGCTGGTTTTTTAAATATATATTTATTTTTATTTTATGTGTATGAGTATAATGGAAATAGAAAAACTAACTGGTTGGTTGCTAAAAGACCTTGGATCTTGATTACCTTATGGTAATCAAGAACTTTGGAGTAGGAAAAGGTCTGAAATAGGACATAAAAATGGAGAAAGCAGACTGGACTCTTCCCCTCTATCCTCTGTGGTTTACCCAGGATAAAAGTCTCTGTCTCCGGGGCTGGAGAGATAGCCTAGTGGTTAAGATCACCGACTGCTCTTACAGAGGACCCGGGTTCCAGCACTCACAGCGTGGCTAAGAACTGTGGAGAACTCCAGTTCCAGGGGAATACGAGACCCTCTTCTGACCTCCGTGGCATTGCACGACATGGGTGCACAAACCTGCATGCAGACAGTACATTCATACACATACAGAAATAAATAAAAAGAAAAAAAAAGTCTCTGTCTCCCAAAGCTGCCACATTCTTGTAATCTTTATCCAGAATGGAAGTTTTTGTTTCCTCGGGATGTCACATTCCTGTAGCCTTTGTGATCCCAGTGTTACCTGTAAACCACTTACTCAATTACCATTTATGTGTTATTTACTCTTTGATTTGTCACATGGTGTGATGGTTAATCCTGTGTGTCAACTTGACTGGACTAAGAAACAAATAAGAGAAAAGGGATGTTTGGATTGGACCACCTCAACCCGGATGGCCCACCCCAAATGTGGGTGTTACCTTCTGCCGGCAGGCAGTATAAAAGGCCATGGCAGAAGGAGCTGGTCCCTTTTTCTCCTACACCTTGCCTCTCTCATCTGGTGAGTTTGTCTTGCTGCTGTGATCAACCTTTCAGATCCCAGCGTGTACTGAGACCGGCAGATCACCTGGAATCGATTCAGGCTTTCAGCACTAGATTGGGACTACTGAGACATTCAGCCTTGCGGACTGAGCAGTTCCCTGGATTCTCTTGGCCTTTCCAGTGTGGTGCAGCTACTGTTGGACTCCTTGAACTCTGTCATGTGAGCAAATCAATAAATTGTATATAGCTATATATTCATCCTGTTACTTCTGTTTCTTTAGAGAACCCTGACTAATACAGATTTTGGTACCAAAAGTGGTTCTAGAGAAACAGAATTGAAAGGATGAATTTCTTTAGTGGCTTTGGTAGTCTCTGGATCCATCTCTAACTCAAACTCAATGAAGCTTAGAGTTATTGAAGTCTCTCCTGTTGGCATGAAGAAGAATGATAATCCTTGGTGCAGATATTTGAAACTAATTATGAAGATAGATCATTTGACTCACCTAACTTGCCTCTTATGAGAATCAAGGAATTTATTGACTCTATGTATAAAACGTTCAAGAAATTGCAGAAAAATAAGGGAAAATAATGATGTTGCCTTGTTGTTGCTCCTAGCATGTCTGGATATAGTGATAGAGGAAAATAAGGAGGTCAGTGATAAAAATGACCAGCTCCGATTCGAAACAACAGTTTAAGGTTTCCAAGTGTGCTCTTGAAGAGAATCTTCTCTCCAGCAGCCAAAGGAGCTAAAGCAGCAGAAAATAAGCTGGAGCCCTTATTATACGTTTGCCTGATTTACAATGCAAATTTAATTCCCAGCGACGAAGAGTGTCAGCAGTTTAAAGTGAGGCACTGGTTGGGAAAGGGTGAACCCGAAGACTTGGGAATTGAGAGGTGTGGGCGAAGAGAATCCAGACAACAAAGAGGAAGGAGATGAGAAAGGGATTATAGTGTTTGAACCAAAAGACCACAACAGGCCACCAAGAAAAGCCCGCACAAAGAAAACGGGGAAAAAAAGAAATGGGGAAAGAAAAAGAAACACCCGAAGGGAAAAAAGGAAAGGGAGGCGGAGAAAAAGGAAAACGAAGTAAAGAAGGAAGGGAAGGGAGGGGGGGGGGGCATGGAAGGAGTTGGAGGAAGAGGATGAGGAGTTGGATGAGGAGGAGGAAAAAGAGGAAAAAGAGGAGGAACGCGAGAGAGAACGGCAAGCGGTAGATAAGGTCTGATAGGGAGGGCAACAATTGTTGGGACTTGTTGGGTTGGGCTCCTGAGGCAGTAAGCTCCAAACGGGAGATGGGGATTAAGTTGTTCCTCGGCAAAGACAAGTGGGATGGGAAGCGGGGAGCATACTCCAGGGTTGGATTCTCGCCTTTAGGGTGGGGCTGAATTCCGTCTAATTCCTAAGATAACAAAATCCATCACCGTGCATCCCATCCCAGGGTTTCAAAAGCGTAGCCGCATCACAGGCACTGTCTTCTCTCTTCTCAACACACAAACACCATCC
>VZQC01005129.1:16131-40057 GCA_009823505.1 Rhizomys pruinosus
AAGCCTTATATTCTATTGTCCTAGGGTTCTTCCCTCAGGCAAGAACCTCTGGGAATGTTCCGTGAGGGAGAATACAGATTAGACCAGTGAAGACAGGAAGACGCACCCTAAGCCATCAGCAGTGTTGCATGGGCTGGAGTCCAGACTGGGTGAAAAGAGAACAAGCTGGTGCCAGTGTGGACCAACCATTCTCTGCTTTCTGACCTGGGCACAACATCAAGCTTCTGCTGCCCACCTTCTCCACCTTCGGTGTAGCTGCCGGACCAACTTCGAATCGATGGAGGCCCTCTCAAAGGCAGAGTCTCTTAGCACTTCCTGGACTAGCCGTCTCTTTTTCTCTGATAGATACTATCCAGCCTGTCACAGGGTTACCCTTGACGTGGATCCATTTTCTCTAATGAACGCACACGGATTCGCCTCATTGGGAACCTATCTCTCATTCTATAGGCGTCTCTCCACACGGTAGTGTGTGCTCGTACATGGACGCCTAGTCCTCTGGAAGATAACCCACCGGACTTGAATCATAACGTCGCTATAACTATTAGAGAGCAACTAGAGTGGCGAGATTGTGATAATCTTTATCTTGTTAGATTGGGTAAATAATAGCTATATCAAATTTTTTCTTTTCCTTTTCTAAATTCCCCAACCAAATTTCTATACACATACACACACACAAAAAAGTAAATAAAAAATGTGCTTTTATAGAGACGCTTGAAATGAATCTTTTAATTTATATCATTTTCTTGGTTAGGTAAATATTGAGGAGCCTTGCTTCCTTCTTGTATAGAAAGAAAAATAACATGGTATATTGCGTCCTATTTAAATTGACTAATGTGGTTATTCTTATTGGGTTTCTTTTGAGTGTTTTCTTTCCTCTTGTGTCATGATATTCGAGTGGATGCGTGACTTTTGTCAAGTCTTCTTCCATATTGTTTGAGAATGAAAATCATCGTTTTGAGTTCCTCAAGTCTGGTTCATTTATTTTATTTAATTTATTTCTTATTTAACATTATACTTTATTTAATTTATTTTTTTTTGTAATTTGGTGTATCGAAATGTACTGCCTGCCATGTAGGTTTGTGCAACCCCGTGTCGTCCAATGCTGGTGGACGGTTCTTATGTTAAGAGGTGTCCAAGATTCCCACATGGAATATAGGAGGGTTCTGGAGTCTGAGAAATTTGGAAAGTTAAAATGACAGATTTCTCAAGACATGTCCAACGTGGTCGCTGGGGATTGACCCAGGATTCCTCTTGCAATGTAGGGTGTTAGGGCTCTTAATTCTTCCCCGATAAGGCAACATTTTCCAGCCCACCACTTCAAGTCTGTTTTTATATAAACTGAAGGAGTATTTTACAGCTGTTACTGATTTGTGTGTAACGTGAATCAACCTTGAGAATTGACTGGAAATCAAATAGTATGGTCATGGGGGTATAGTAACAATGAGAATAGTTTTTTAGTGCCAACTTTAACACACGCTGGGATAATGAAGGAAGTTTCAAATGGATTGTCTCACAATTGTGAATGGTCATATAGCTGTCTGATCTAGGGAGTCATTTTTTTCTTGATTTTGGTTTGGTAGGTGATTATGTTGTTGGAGGGAGCCCCAGAATCACTGGTGATTGGCAGTGCTTCAATCCCTCGGGCACATTGTTTTTTCTCGCAACTGTTTAGTAAGAAATAAATGGGGCTGGGGAGCCTGGACCAGGGGAGCGCACAAGCTAGTTTAGAGCAAGCACTTCCTCCATGGCCTCTTTTCAGCTCTGGATTCCAGGTTCCTCCCCTGGGTTCCTACTTGGGGCTCCCTAAGTGATAACTGTGGCTGGGTAGTGTGAGATGCAATAAACCCTTTCCTCTCTGTGCTGGTTTTAATGAGAATAGTTCAATTACTTTATAGGGTTTGGCCAAGTATTCAGCTTAATTTTTGTCCCTTTAGGTTTTGTGGTGCATGTTGTAACAGGTTAGGCTTTAATTGAAGAGCGTGGCCATGCTGAAGAGGAGAAAGACACACACACCCACTTTCAAGGGAGGACAGTGTTCTTAATGAGAGATATGCTTATTTGTTTTGTTGAGTGACAACATTTTTTATTGATGACTTTTGTGCATTTCATACATCTATTTCCATTTTATTCAGTTTTAGGTATTTTTCCCGTTCCCTTCCCCCCGAACCCCCCACCCCAACCACCCAACAGACATGCAGTCTGCTACATCGTGCTTATGGTTTTCCTCTCAGTTTTTGTTTTTTTTCATTTTTTGAGGCTATAAGGTGATAATCCATGAGTACAAAGGATCCTTCATGTAATACCAATTTGCGTGTTGTGCCCTAAACCCCCACAGCCCCACCTTCCAGCAGGGGGGTAGGGGTTGTATGTTCAATCAGGTTGATCTAAATGAGTGTCCAGACTAATTTGTGTAGTTTCACCATTCACTCGCCAATTGCGACCTTACATTCTAACCACGCCTTGCCCCCTCTTCCGCAGATTGTTCCCTAGGCTTAGAAAAGGGGCACAGGTGGATGAGAAGCAAAACAGTCCACTCTCTCTGGAGCTGTTGTCTTGGACTCTGGTCAATTCTGGCTGTTTCCTTTCATGGGCTGACAGTTTGTCCAGGAATAACCTTTCGATCCTACTAATGAAGCATAAGCAGTTAGATATATAGGTATTTAAACAGCATTAATATTTATGGTAGGTTACTTTGGTATAGACACATATGTTTAGATGATATGTTGATCCATGTTCTTAAAGCCTTGCCAATCACCACTCACACTCTTCTTCCTGTGCCTGCTTGAAGACGTGAGCCTCTGTTTTCTGATCCTGCTCTGACACCTATTGTCACCGTGCCTCCCTACCATGACAGACTCTAACTCCCCTGGTACAGTAAGCTCAAATAAATTTTTTTTGTCTTTTTGAGACAGGGTCTCCCTTTCATCCCAGCTGGCCCGGAGCTCACTAGGTAGACCAGGCTGGCCTTTAACTCAGAGAGATCCGCCTGCCTCTGCCTCCTGAGTGCTGGGATTAAAGGTGTGTGCCACCATGCCCTGCAAACTCTTCCTTTTATAAATTTCCTTGGTCATGGTGGTTTTATCACAGCAACAGAAAAATGACTTGAGTAATTGGTACAAGAGAGTGGGCTGTTGGCTATGAAGAATTTGACCATGGGGATGTTTGGAGAAATGTGGAAGTCTTTGGAAGTTTAGGCTAGAAAAGCTGTTGACTGCTGTAAGCAGAGCTTAACAGGCCATTCTAGTAGGAGCCTGGTGTAGTAGTTGAGGGGACTCAGACAGGATGAAGCTTTAAGTGGAGGATGTGAGACTCATCACCCACAGACGCAGATACTTCTCTATGAGAAGTGAGTTTTATTCAGTACTAAAATAATGGATGAGCTGAGTATACAGGAAATAGTCTGCCAAGAACACATAAGATGTACAATAACAAGTTACAAAGAGTAACAAGTTAAGGAATACAATGTATAGATATTATCAGAAAAGGGGACCTTTAAACTTAACTTATGTATCAGAGATGTCTATCCCTTGAAATAGCTTCAGCTCAACCAGTGTTTTTCAAGAACTTAAGAATACATTTTGCGTCAGAGGTTTGTTCTCTGGATATACTTCTTGCAGTAATCACATAGTCCTTTTGTCCTTTCATTAAACATTAAACATTGAAGTATGCCACAAGCCACCAAGTCACAGGATGAATTATCTCTTCATGGGGGTGATTTGCTACCATCTGGAAGAAAGTAGTGCTGAGAAAAAAAATGTAGTTCCAGAGGAAAATAAGGACTTAAGCAGAAACTGGGATATTTTGGGAAACAATGCACAGCCCAAATGCTCGCTTGAGGCTAAGTGGAAAAGCAATGGACTCATTTCCTTGACAGAGGATATCTCAAGACAGCCTAATGTAGACATGGTAGTGTGAATGTTATACAGATCTACAGTGAAATGGGGTGGAAAGAAATGCAGAATGTACAGTTTGGATCAGAGCACTAAGAAGATTAATGTTGGAGCCAAGCCAGGTGCTGAAGAAGAGGATCCCATTGAGGGGATTAAATTGATTAAGGAGAGGACTAGAGATTTACAAGCAAACATGGAAAGGACCTTCAGGACAAGACCACACCAGCTAAGCCTCCAATTTGTCAAAGGAAAATGCTGCAAGGGTTTTCTACTCTAAGAAATTCACCTCAGAGAAAAGCTGCTAATGTGGATGAATCAGGCTGGGGTCCATCACAGCCTCGCAGCCAAACCTGGTGGTGTCGTTCACATAGTGCTGGCTCCAGAGGCATGAAGGATGCAAGAGTGAAGGGGTCATCGGTTCTTCCTCCGTGGTTTCAGAAGGCTGCTGAGCTCAGGCAGAGTGCAGCAAGTGTGTCCCTCCCTGCATGAAGAAGGCCCTGACAGGCCATTGCATGAAGCTGTGAAGGTGAAACCTGGTTGGCAGTGGAGACCCCAAGAAAACATTTGAGATGCCAGAGCTGTGAGATATTTTCCAAGGAGAGCTGCATACAGGGAGTGGTAGCTGTCCAAGAAAGAGATGTACGTTGCATGCAAAGCTGGAAGAGCTGAGCCATCTAAGCCCTTTGGAAGTAAAGTCCCAGAAGTTATACATGGAGCTACTGGACTTGGTGTTTGTTCTGTGGGTTTTTTGTTTGTTCGCTTGTTGTTGTTGTTTTTATGTGTATGAATGTACTGCCTGCATGTAGGTTGGTGCACCCATGTCGTGCAATGCCGCAGAGGCCAGAAGAAGGTGTCAAATTCCCCTGGAACTGGAGTTAAAGACGGTTCTTAGCCACCATGTGGGTGTTGGGAATCGAACCTGGGTCCTCTGCAAGAGCAGTTGGTGCTTTTAACATCTGAGCCATCTCTCCAGTCCAATGCTCTGTTGGTTTTTAAGCATTATTTTGGTCCAATATTTCCTCACTGTGCCTCTATTCCTCCATTTTGGAATGGGGGTTTGTATTCAGCTCCACTGTATGTTGGGAGTATGTAATTTGTCTTTTAATTTTACAAGGGTTTACAGTTAAGAGATTGTCCTGAGTCTCAGAAGAGACTTTGGTCTGTAGAGTTTTGAATAGTATTGAGATTGGTAAAGACTATGGGGACTTTCAGGTTGAACTAAATGCTTTTTTTTTTTTTTTTGTCTTTTTGAGACAGGGTCTCCCTGCAGCCCCAGCTGTCCTGGAACTCTCTATGTAGACGAGGCTGCCTTGAACTCACAGAGATCTGCCTGCCTCTGCCTCCTGAGTGCTTTTACACACACACACACACACACACACACACACACACACACACACATACATATATATTGAGGGTTTTTTTTGTTTAATATACACATATTTACTTTTACTACGTCCTAAAACACCATGTAACCTGTAGACAGAGTCTGGGCAAAATTGGATACTTGTTGAATTCACATCAATTAAATATACATTAATCGAATATACACCCATGTCCCTCTCCCGCCCCTCCCACCCCTCCCGATTCACCATTTCAGTCAGTTTTCTGACATAGTCTTTCTGTTGTTGTTCTTTTAATATGCATCCCTCTCCAGCACTTGATATCACGCATTTCATACATCTCTCAGTCCAATTTAGACTCATTCCTCTTTCCATGCCCCCCACCCCACCCAAGATCAAGCATTCTGCCATATATGTCTTGCATCTTTTCCCCAGTCTTTTTAAAGTTTTATTATGCAGAGGTTTATTGTTTTGGGCAGATTATTGTTTCAGCCAGTTCTTTTTCCCAGTCTTTTTTTTTTTGTGGTTGTTCCCTCCAATTTAATTTTTTTAAATTTTTTTAAAATTTTATTTATTTCTGTATGTGTATGAATGTACTGTCTGCATGCAAGTCTGTGCACCCGTGTCGTGCAATGCCGCGGGGGTCAGAAGAGGGTCTCGGATTCTTCTGGAACTGGAGTTCTCCTGGAATTGGAGTTTCAGACGGTTCTTGGCCGCCATATGGGTGCTGGGGATCGAACCCGGGTCCTCTGTAAGAGCGGTTGGTGCTCTTAACCGCTAGGCCATCTCTCCAGCCCTGTTCCCTCCAATTTTATTGCTCCAAAATATGCATGTATATATCTCACACATATACCAAAAATTATGACGTTTGAAAATAGACTGTATGTTAATTTCAAATCATGATTAGGAATTCACATTATCCCCCCCCCCCTTTTTGGCGTTTTTTGTAGACCAGACTGGCCTTGAACTCACAGAGATCGACCTGCCTCTGCCTCCCCAGTGCTGGGATTAAAGGCATGTGCTACCACACCCAGATGCATTTTGCATTTTATAGGATCATGAGCCTATGGGGGCTGGGAGTGGTGGTGGTTTGAATGAGAATGTCCACCATAGGGTCCAAGTGTTCAGACATTTTGTCCCCAGTTGGTGGCGCTGTTGTGGGAGGTCTTAGAAGGTGTGGCCATGCTGGAGGAAGAATGTCACTGAGGCTTAGAGAGTTCTTAAAGCCTTGCCAATCACCAGTCACACTCAGTTTCCTGTGCCTGCTTGCAGATGTGAACCTTTGCTTTCTGATCCTGCTATGGCACATCCTGTCACCATGCCTCCCCAGCATGACAGACTCTAGCTCCCCTGGAACAGAAAGCTCAAATAAAATCTTCATTTTGTAGGTTCCCTTGGTTATGGCATTTCTATCAGAGCAACAGAAAAGTGACTAATACACTCCCCACATTTGTATTGGTCAGAGCGTTTTGTCACAGCAATTGAAGGCAAACCAGAACAGGGTATGGTATTTTTCCTTTTAACTTATTTAAAAATTTTAATTACATTAGCTTATTTATTTGCATGTATATGTGTGTGTATGTCCTGTTCTGTATGTACGTGTATGCACATGTGCCATGGTGCTCACATGGAGGTCAGAGGACAATTTTCAGGAATCAGTTCTTTCCACTATGTGGGAACCAGGGATTGAACTCAGATCGTCAGGCTCAGCAGCAAGCACCTTTACCTGCTAATCCATCTTGCTGGCTTCCCTCCTCTTCTTCCTCTTCCTCCTTCTCCTCCTCCTCCTCTACATCTTTTGATTTGTTTTTATTTAAAATTCATATAAAATATTATTTTTATTCAATATTTATATAAAATTGCCTGGTTGTATGTAAGTGCACCTGTAGCATGCAGTGCCTTCTGAGGACAGAAGAAAGCATTGGATCCCCTGGGACTGGAGTTATGGATGGTTGTTAGCTGACACATGTGCTGAGAACCAAACTAGGGTCCTCTGTAACAGTAGCCAGTGCTCTTGGGGCTGGAGAGATGGCCTAGCAGTTAAGAGCACCGACTGCTCTTGCAGAGGACCAGGGTTTGATCCCCAGCACCCACATGGCAGCTGAGAACCGTCTGTAACTCCAATTCCAGGAGAACTCCAGGTCCGGGGAAATCCAAAGACCACTACTTCTGGACCTCACAAGCGTACATTGCAACGACCACAGGGTCAATCAGACCTAACCATGCAGACAGTAGCTCATACACATACAAAAAAAAAAAAAAAAAAAAAAAAAAAAGAGTAGCCCAGTGTTCTTAACAGCTGAGGCATCTCACCAGCCCATCACATCATCTTTAAAATTCAAAATCCTTTGACCAGTCTTCTGACAATGTCCACACACTAGGCTGGTGAGATGGCTGAGCAGGTAAAGTGCTTGCCACACAAGTCTGATGACCTGAGTTCAATCCCCAGAACCCACTGAAAGGTGGACTTCTGACTTCTGCATGAGTGCCAGTATCCACACACTAATAATAAATAAGGCACCTGTAGTCTCTTCCTCACTCACCTACTGTGTGGAGGGAAGCTCAATTCCTCTCACCTTATGGCTTCCGGTTGACTCCAAATACACAATAGTTATGGCAGGAACCACCCAGAAGAATGCTATGAACTGGACCAGTTTCTGACTCTTAGATCTGCCCTGCATCTTCTGCAAGAGCAGCTTCTGTCTGCTGTGAGGCTTTTTATTTCTGCTGCAATTTCATTGATCGTTATGGTTCTACTTATGTTGTTTCTATCTTCTCTTCATCATCATCATACTTCGCTACCTCTCTCCCTCCTTTTACAACATACTACTACTATTTTATATTATTTATTTATTTATTTATTTATTTATTTAATTTAATTTATTTTATGGTCTTTTTGATCTTTTCGAGACAGGGTCATCCTGTAGCCGCCAGCTGTCCTGGAACTCACTTTGTAGACCAGGCTGGCCTTGAACTCACAGAAGATCCCCCTGTCTCTGCATGCTCCATGCCTCTGCCTTGCTGGGATTAAAGTTGTGTGCCACTACACCTGGCCTATTACTTTATTTACATTGCCATGGATTTACATTACATGGAAAAAAGATAAAACAGTTAAGTTCTGCTCTATTTCAGAAAGTTTCCAATCAACACCAATTATACAGTGACAAGTACATAGGAATGGTAACATTTGTGGGAAAAGAATGACTGCAGTTTGTCTGTAATAAGAATATGGAACTCTGGGCGGCACAGCCCAGGCTAACACAGATTTTCGTGCCTAGCACAAATTTGGACCTCTTCTTTGAAGCTAACAAATTAAGATGAATATAATAGGTTAAAAAAAAAAAAAGTTTAAGTGGGCCATGTGGTACACACCTTTAATCCCCAGCACATCAGGAGAAGCAGAGAGACAGGTGGATCTCTGTGAGTATCAAGGCCAGCCATGATCTACATAAGCAAGCTCCAGAGCCAGCTGAGGCTAAAGGGAGACCCTGTCTCCAAAAAAAAGTTTATCGCTGGAGAGATGTCTCAGAGGATAAAAGAACACCCTGCTGATACTTGCAGAGGAACACTGACTCAACCCCAGCAACACAGAAGTCAGCTAACAATAGACTGTAACTGTCATTTCAGGGGATTCTGACATCCTCTTTCTGACCTCCCCAGATTGCATGACACGGTTATAGCTTATAAACGTAAGGGAATACAACTATACACATAAAATAATAAAATATTAAAAAAAATTAACCCAGGTTACTGGCACACACCTTTGGATATCTCAGCACTCAGGAGGCACAAGAGGCAAGGCAGATCTGTGAGTTCAAGGCCAGCCCTTTTCCCACTCTAATAGTCTCAATATGTTTTTTCCTAAGTAAGCTCACCACCTAGCTGACAGATAAGACTCTTCTGCTCAAAGATGTAGATAAGAGAAGGAAAATTAAAGAGCATACTGTGTAATGCTCTCTACAACTTTTTTTGAACTGGAAGATCAAATTCAAAAAAAGGAGGAGAAGTAAAAAAAGAAAGAAAAAGGAAAGTACGATGTCCATCTTAGAACTTCACAACCCCTTGTCACACAGCTCACAAATGCAATTCCAATAGTAGGGTAAAGCAGTGTAATGTAATGAACTTTTTGTTTTTCAAGTTAGAAGGGGATATGGGAGATGGCTCATCTTCTCTCATTTCAAGAGTTATCAGATGATACATGCTTATCAAAGCTCTCATTCCGTTGAACTAGAGCAGGTTCCAGGATCACAGAACTTATAATGCTAGACTGACCTTTAGTAAGCAAATCCTACAAATCCCTAGATCCACCCCAGTTTGCTACTGGAGCTTTTCTTTTTCATTTTTACTTTTCTTTTTTTTTTTTTTTTTTGTCATTTATTGAGACAGGGGTCCTACTCTGCAGCTCCGGCTATCCTGGAACCGCTATGTAAGACCAGGCTGGCCTTAAGAACTCACAGAGATCCTTCTGCCCTCTGCCTCCCATTTGCTAAGGATTAAAGGCATGGGCCACCATGCCCAGACCTTGCTACTTGGAGATTTTACAACTCACATCTCAAACCAGGTGGTGGCCTGTGAGCACAACCTTGAATTTTTCTGTTCTGCAAGTTAGCTACATGGTTAAGAAGTAACCAGTGGTGCATGTGAACCAGTGGAGACCAGTTCTGAGTGATTGGTTTGGAAGGTTTCACAGTTTGCACAAGAAAACAGGTGGGGATGGGGCTGGAGAGATGGCCTAGCGGTTTAGAGTACCGACCGCTCTTGCAGAGGACCTGGGTTCGATCCCCAGCACCCACATGGTGGCTGAGAACCGTCTGAAACTCCAATTCCAGGAGAACTCCAGTTCCAGGGGAATCCGACACCCTCTTCTGACCTCCATGGCATTGCATGACACAGGTGCACACACCTACATGCAGACAGTACATTCATACACATACAGAAATAAAAAAAAATAAATAAAAAAGAAAAAAAAGTTAAAAAAGAAAACAGGTGGGGATTACTGATCTGATCAAGGAAAATTCTGCCTGTTTTGGTAGCTAAAGTTCTAAAAAACCATATTTAACTTCTTATTGCTCAATTTCATTGATAGGTTTTTTTTTGTTGTTGTTTGTTTTACTAAATTAGAAGCTTTAAGAGAAAAGACGTCTTTGTTTTTTGGTAAGTTCTTTCTTACCTAACCCACTAAAAGCCAATATGCAATTTACTTTTCAGAAAATAATTAACTAAGGCACTACTTCACATCTGGCACAGGTGTACACCTGGAAACACTGCCTGGTTTTGCTTCCTCTTTGTGGAATGTGGCTGCAACTCTGTGCCATGCAGAACCGGCTAAAAATATCCTAACATTTCATCTACTTTGGGCAAGTCTACATATTTTCTAAAACGGAAGTTAGCCCCAGGTTCCTTCAAGTCTTCTGCTTGTCAAAGGGGACCCTGAGTGTTGCTGAGACCCAGGCTATCTTCAGCGCTTCACCCCATAGCTGGGTCAAAGCTCCATTTATATATTCCTGATTTGATTTTGGTACGACTTATTTAATCTAGATTTTCCAGTTATTAGGAATATAAGCTTTCTTTCTTTTCTTTTTTTTTTTTTCAGTTCCAAAGGTTTCATTGGTAAATATGCTTTAGAAAAGATGCATTCTATTGCTTCTGGTCAGTGGAATGAAGGGCTGTGTCCAGAGGCCCACCAGTAAAGCTGAAAATGCACTGTTTTGTCTAGTCATGGGCACAAGATTTGTAGTCAATGAGTTCTTCGCACTTAAACCACAGGCTGATCTCGTTCACTGAATCACTGCCCTGAAAAATGTTCTGGCCAACATGAATGCAGAAATCCCCTTGAATGGTGGTGCCTGGCTTAGGATCAGCTGGACGGGTCTCCCCCAGCATGACTAGGCCTGTCTTCACCACATTGAGCCCCTCCCAGACCATGGCCACCACAGGCCTGGAGTTCATGTGCGTCACCAGCCCTGGGAAGAAAGGCCTGTCTTTCAGATCAGTGTAGTGCTGTTTCAGGTGTTCTTCAGGGGCAGAACCCCTTCTGCTTGAAGTTCTTGATGATCTTGGCCACCAGGCTGCGTTGCAAGCTTTCTGGCTTGATGGAGATGAAGGTGGGCTTGAGGTTGGCTATGGTCCAGAGAGCTGCGGGGCAAGCGGGAGATGCTCGTGGGAGAGGGCAGAGAGCAGAATATAAGTTTTCAAAATGTTCTCTAAAGGTTCTCTGTAGTTCATTAGAATCTGTAGTATCATTTTCATCTCTAATTAATTCGAGTCTTCTATTTGTTTGGGTTAATTTGGCTAGAGATTGTTAATTTTGTTTACTTTTTTCAAATAACCAAGTCTGTTTGATGAGTCATATATATTGTTTTTCTTCCCCCTCTCTGTTTTTAGATAGGGTCTTCTCTCTCTCTCTCTGTCTCTCTGTCTCTGTTTCTGTCTCTGTCTCTCTCTCTCTCTCTCTCTCTCTCTCTCTCTCTCTCTGTCTCTCTCTCTCTCTCTCTAGATAGGGTCTTAATATGTAGAACATGCTATGAAGTTAAAATCCATTCAGGGTGGGGATGCAGTTCAGTTGGAAGAGCACTTGCCTGGCATGGACAATGCCCTGGGTTTGAGCTCTAGCAAAGCAGTAAGCAGGCATGGTGGCCCAGGCCTGGCATGGACAATGCCCTGGGTTTGAGCTCTAGCAAAGCAGTGAGCAGGCACGGTGGCACAGGCCTGGCATGGACAATGCCCTGGGTTTGAGCTCTAGCAAAGCAGTGAGCAGGCACGGTGGCCCAGGCCTGGCATGGACAATGCCCTGGGTTTGAGCTCTAGCAAAGCAGTGAGCAGGCACGGTGGCCCAGGCCTGGCATGGACAATGCCCTGGGTTTGAGCTCTAGCAAAGCAGTGAGCAGGCACGGTGGCCCAGGCCTGGCATGGACAATGCCCTGGGTTTGAGCTCTAGCAAAGCAGTGAGCAGGCACGGTGGCCCAGGCCTGGCATGGACAATGCCCTGGGTTTGAGCTCTAGCAAAGCAGTGAGCAGGCACGGTGGCCCAGGCCTGGCATGGACAATGCCCTGGGTTTGAGCTCTAGCAAAGCAGTGAGCAGGCACGGTCGCCCAGGCCTGGCATGAACAATGCCCTGGGTTTGAGCTCTAGCAAAGCAGTAAGCAGGCACGGTGGCCCAGGCCTGGCATGGACAATGCCCTGGGTTTGAGCTCTAGCAAAGCAGTAAGCAGGCATGGTGGCCCAGGCCTGGCATGGATAATGCCCTGGGTTTGAGCTCTAGCAAAGCAGTAAGCAGGCATGGTGGCACAGGCCTGGCATGGACAATGCCCTGGGTTTGAGCTCTAGCAAAGCAGTGAGCAGGCATAGTGGCCCAGGCCTGGCACCTCAGCACTTAGGAGGTAGAAACAAGAGGATCAGAAGTTCAAGGTCATCTTTGGCTGCACAGCAATTTCAAGGCCAACCTCAGATATATGAGATTCTGTTTCAAAAAAAGATTATTTCGAGTGTGGAAAAAGTAAATGAATGCGGTAAAGGAAGGAGGCAGGGAAGGGGAAGAGGCTGAGGAAAAGCAAGGGCTAAGTAAAAGAAAAGAGTGGAAAAGAACGTGATAAAAGGGAAAAGAACAAGAGATTTGGAAAAAAGAAAACATTTCCCAATAGTGAAAAATTTCACATACAAATTTAGATAACTAAAGAAGAAAAAGCGAAAGGGTCCTCTTCCAGTGTGGCCACAGCAACCACGTCACCACCACCCCTTGAAGCTCCTGTCTCCAGAGCTTACATTGATCCGCCTGCCTCTACCTCCCAAGTGCTAGGATTAAAGGCATGCGGCTGTTCTTTTATCTTTGATGTTTAGATTCAGTAAAGCTAAATTTCCCATTAAGGGGAAATATTTTGAAGATATACACCCATTATTTAAATCTAATCATGGTTACTTGAAAAAATAAGAGTTTTCTGTTAACTAAAAAATAAAGATGTTTTTGTTTAAAAAGTGAATTAAAATAAAAGATGAATACTTTAAAAAAATAATGTATGTTTAAAACACTACTAAGTGTACATGGAGGTTTGGAGGGGGAAGTATAGGGAAGGGACAAAAAAAAAAGGAAAAGAAAACAAACTACTCAATAATGTAAAAAATAAGCATAATTAGATAAAAGTAAAAATTCCTCTAAATATGTAGTTAAAAGGGGGAAGGAGGACTCACAAGGATCCAAATTTTAATTAATTAATTAAAGCAAAAAGCAAAAAGATGAAGTATCAGAGCAGCTTCTTTTTGGATACTCAGACACTGGAGATTCCAGTGGCTTGTGGACTTCTGCTTCCCCATGGTCTTATTGCTGAGTCTGTGTTGGGTAAGCATCTATCTGATGCCTAGCCAAGCTCTTCCTCACCTGGGTAGTTTTTTTTTTGTCTTGCATACCAGAGCCCCTCTAAGGAAGGATATTGTTTCAGAATAAACATTTCTTACCTCTTCTTGGTGTGGCTTTATGTGAATCAGCCTTCCTGGACGGTAGACTCCTGGCCAGGTGATTGGCAGACCTAGCTGGATTAACTTTTTTTTTTTTTGAGACAGGGTCTCCCTGTAGCCCCAGCTATCCTGGAACTCATTCTGTAGACTAGGCTGGCCTTGAACTCACAGAGATCCGCCTGCCTCTGCCTCCTGAGTGCTGGGATTAAAGGTGTGCACCATCACGCCCAACTTAAAGACAGTTCTTAGCCACCATGTGGGTACTGGGAATGGAACCCAGGTCCTCTGTAAGAGTAGTCAGAGCTCTTAACCACTGAACCATCACTCCAGCCCCCTGGATTAACTCTTAAGGGAGGAAATTATAGTATGCAAGGATTTCATCTTTGGAGCAGGTCAGAATGCCATGTCTCCACCAAGGCCAGGGGTATTCCATTTTTTTTTTTAGATCAAAGGAAATGGCTTTCCCTTAATGGGCCTCAAAAGAGCCATGATATCCTCAATGGCCTCTAAGGCTGCTGTATCATTTCCCCCTCAAGAGGCAAAGCCCTAAAAACATTTAGGCTGAAACTGAAGAATAGATAGAATCCATTTCCTCCATGAAAAATTTAGAGATCTAATTACAAAGCTACTCACCAAATGGGACTAGTGCCTGGCCTGCACTTTGGGTTATACCCTCAACCCTCCAGGCAGAGGTGCTTATTTAAGGGAAGAGAGATAACAAGAATCCAGACAAGGAACCAGGATGTTTTTCTGACATCTCTGGCCTATGGCTAGGACAAAGCCAAGGAAGTTTCCAGCTTCTGGCCAAGGACCTGAATTGAGGCCCTTACTCCTAACCTGCCTGCCCCATTTTTTTCTGTCCTCATCATTACCCACTCTGAAGAGGTAACCCTGACAACTATTAGGGAATTTGGATGGTGACCAATCTGGGTTCTTCCTGCTGGGTGAGGTCACCATGTGTGGGAGTTGGGGCATCCCTCCAGTGTGCCTGGCTAAGGGACCTTGACGGTGTATCAGTGGTTCCATTTGTATAGCATCTGGGTATAGGGAAGAAACGAGGTCCTTGACTGCTGGCTGGATAGAGATGTGAGGGAGAAGAAGGGAGAAGAGTCATGGGGAAGTGAGATTGCAGCCCTCTGAGCAGAGGAAATGATTCAGTCCTGCCAACAGTAGGCATGAGTCTACACAACAGCCTAGCATTTGAATCAGGAGAAGCCAGAATGAAGAACATTTTAAAGTGTCCAGATTAATGCTTATTAGAGTCCCTCAACAGACCCACAGGTCACCATCTGTGTCTGGCTTACCGGCCTCTTCATCTGTTCCCCTTCGCCCCTCTGGCCTCTAAAGCTGGACTCAGGAATGATGAATCCAGGATCTGCTCTCAGGGTTTTGTTAGATGTTGAAGGGGTTAAAATCACACGGTAACGTCCCTACCAGATGGCTTCTGGGGAAGAAGAAAGATTGGAGGATCACTCAATTTTAGGTTGGCACAATAGTGGACCTGTCTTCGTTTCTTGGCTGCAGGTCCCTCATAAGCACTAAGTGTTGAGACTGAGCCAAAGTTAGGATGTTTGTATCTGGGCAGCATTCTTCTTATAAAGAAGAAAATCATGCTAGACTTGATGGCACGCAACTTAATCTCAGCACTCAGGAGAGAGGGGTAGGCAGATCTCTGTGAGTTCCAGGGTAGCCTGGTCTACATAATGAGTTCCAGACTAGCCAGGCCTTGCCTCAAAAGGAAAGAAAGAAGGGAGGAAGGAAGGAAGGAAGGAAGGAAGGAAGGAAAGAAAGAAAGAAAGAAAGAAATTATTAGTAAGAAATTGTTGCCCAAAATATCTCATATGGACTTAAGTCTAATGTCTCAGGCATATATATGTTAAGATCCCTTGGATATATGTTAAGAAAACATATATCAATCACTTTAATATTTGGTTATACTTTCCTGTTGGTTACTTAGATTTTATATATATGTCAAAATTACCCATTTTTATTTTTATTGTCAAGGTCAGTTGAGGATCTGGTTCTCAGGGGTTACCTGGGACTTGGGAGGAGCCCTCGACTCCTTTAACCTTTCTTTTACCACTTGTGCCATTGTTGGGGGTGATTCAAGGTCTTGCTGCTGACAATGGCTTCCCTTGGAAACATTGAAGACCTTTTCCTCTGTCTGGACTTTCCTCTTGTAGAATATATACTGGTTAGAATCCAACTTCTGGGGACTGGAGAGATGGCCTAGCGGTTAAGAGCGCTGACCGCTCTTGCAGAGGACCCGGGTTCGATCCCCAGCACCCACATGGCAGCTGAAAACAATCTGAAACTCCAATTCCAGGAGAACTCCAGTTCCAGGGGAATCCGAGACCCTCTTCTGAGCTCCGCGGCATTGCACAACACGGGTGCACAGACTTGCATGCAGACAGTACATTCATACACATACAGAAATAAATAAAATTAATAAAAAAAATTAAAAATAAAAGCCAGGCTGGGGCTGGGGATGTAGCTCATTAAAAAAAAAAAAATCCAACTTCTAGGATCTTCACAGCTTCTCAGAACAAGAGGATCATGACTTGCCAGAGCTGTGGGACTTTGGGAGATACTATCTAGTCCATTGTGACCTGACATTGGAGGGCAAGGCCAAAACATATTGTCCCATTTAGTTCCTCTTTCCACATAGTATAGGCCTCTAAGTACACTTACTGGATACCCACATAGTCAGTTGCATCAGTCTGTTATCTTTTTTTTTTTTTTGAGACACTGTCTCCCTATAGCCCCAGCTGGCCTAGAACTGACTCTGTAGACCAGGCTGGCTTTGAACTCACAGAGATCCACCTGCCTCTGCCTCCTGAGTGCTAGGATTAAAGGCATGTGCCACTATGCCCGGCTTAAAGAGGGTTCTTAGCCACCATGTGAGTGCTGGGAATCAAACCCAGGTCCTCTGCAAGAGCGGTTGGTACTCTTAACTACTGAGCCAGCTCTCCAGCCCAGTCTGGTACCTTTTAAAACAAGCTTTATGTTTATAAGTGTTTTGCCTGCATGTGTGGGCACCTGTGTTGTGCAGTGCCTTTGGAGGCCAGAAGAGGACATTGGATCCTCTGGAACTGGAGATAAGGACAGCTTCCAGTTGCCATGTGGGTGCTGGGAACTGAACACAGGTCCTCTGGAAGTGCAGTCAGTGCTCTTAACTGCTAAGCCATCTTTCCAGCCTCCATTCTAGTACATAACATTTAAAATAAATCTTGGGCAAAAACCAAACTCTGAAATCCTTATAAGACTCAGTTTAAGGGGCTTGAGAGACGGCTCAATGACTGCTCTTATAAAAGATTCAGGTTTGGGGCTGGAGAGATAGCCTAGCGGTTAAGAGCACTGACTGCTCTTGCAGAGGACCGGGGTTCAATCCCCAGCACCCCCCATGGCGGCCTAAGAACCGTCGTAAACTCCAATTCCAGGAGACACTCCAGTTCCAGGGGAATCTGAGACCCCTTTCTGACCCTCCACCGCATTGTACGACAATGCACAAACCTACATGCCAGGACCGTACACTCATACACATCCAGAAATAAATAAAATTTAAAAAACTTTTTTTTTTTTTTTTTTGTGGTGGCACATGCCTTATAATCCTAGCACTTGGGAGGCACAGAGGCAGGTGGAATCTCTGTGAGTTCAAGGCCCAGCCTGGCCTACAGCGTGAGTCAGGGACAGGTGCGGGCTACAGGAGACCCTGCCTCGAAAAGACCCAAATAAATAAATAAATAAATCATTCAGATTTACTTCTCAGCACCCACATTGTGGCTACCAAACCATCCATATTCCAGTTCCAAGGTATCCAAAAAAGCTCTTGAGGCCTGTGCAGGAATTGCATGCATGTGTACACTTATACACATAAAAAACAAATACGTAAACTTTGAAAAAGACTGTTTAGCTATCTTGATTAGACATACTTTCATTTTAAATAATTTTATTATTTTTTTATTTTTGGGCGTTTATGAGTGTCTTCCCTAATATCTTAAGTGTTTACCCATGTTGTGCAATGCCTGAAGAGACCAAAAGAGGGCATCCAATTCTCCTGGAACTGGAGAAAAAGACTGTTTTTAGACACCATGTGGGTGCTGAGAATCAAACCCAGGTCCTCTGCAAGAACAGCCATCTATTTTTTAAGTCAATCCTTGTAAATGTCATAAAAACAAATTAATAATTTAACAGGACTCCATTGATTTAAATAGGACTTTGTTTAAACTTTGTTCTTAGAAATTTTAATATCCAGTGCATAGAGCTTAGATCGGGGATTTCCCAGGGAACCAACTGAAGCACAGGCTTGGGAAAAAAAGTCCTTAATTTCATATGGAAAAACAAAAAGACCCAAGTGCCAAAACAAACCCCTGCAGTGAGAAAAGAGCAGCGTACGCAGGGGTGGGTGGGGGGGGGGGTGGAGATCCCTATACCAGACTTAAAACTAAACTACAGAGCTATAATCATAAAAAACAGGCTTGGTTACTGACACAAAAACAGACTGTTGATCAATGGAAACAAAACTGAAGATCCAAACTTGAGCACAACAATTTCAAACACCTATATTTGACAAGGGGTCCAACAAGACACAATGGAGGCAAGACAGCATCTTCTGCAATTGGTGTTGGTGTGACAACTGGATCACCATTTGTAGGGACGAATGAAATTAAACACCATACCTCTCGCCCGTACACAAGTCAACTCCAGATGGATCGAAGACCTCAACGTGATGACCAAAAAAAAAAAAAAAAAAATAGAAAAACAAAAAATAAAGTCGTAGGAAAAAAAAATAAAAACCCCCAAACTCTGAAGCAATAGAAGAAAAAGTTGACCGCAGACTACAAGACATAGTGTAGGACGACTTCTAAATCAGACCACGCAAGCTGTGCAAGAATTAAGGTCAACAATTGACAAACTGGGACCTCATTAAACTCAAAAGCTCTGTACATCAAAAGAAAACAATAACGAAGTGAAGAGAAAAAACCCACAGAGTGGAGGGAGGACACCTTCACTGCCGATACATCTGAAAAGCATGATTTCCCGTATAGATAACGTATTCAAAAAACAAAGAAAAAAGAAAACAAATGACCCACTCAATAGATGGAGCAAAGAGCTGAACAGAGACCTCACAAGTGAGGAATTAGAGATGGCAGAGAAACATCTTAAGAAGTGTTCAACATTGCTAATAATTAAGGAAATGCAAATTAAAACCACTTTAAGATATCATCTCACTCAGATAAGACTGGCTAGGATCAAGAAAACAAATGATACCAAGTGCTTCCTTCCCCAAAACACCAAGGTCAGGTCTGTCACAGCAATACCCCACTCTTCTGGTACCAGTTTCTGTTTTAGTTTGTCTTCCATTGCTGTGACAAAACACTCTGACCGACACCAACTTGGGGAGGAAAGGGTTTATCCAGCTTACATCTCCTGGGTCACAGTTCTCACTCAGGGAGCCCAAGGCAAGAACTCAGGGCAGGAACCTGGAGGCAGGAGCTGAAGCACAGGCCATGGAGGAATGCTGTTCACTGGCTTGCTTCCCTGGCTCATGCCCAGCCTGCCTTCTTATACAGTACACAACCACATGCCCAGCCTGGGCCCTCCCACACTGCTTGACCATCAAGACAATACTCCACAGATGTGGCCACAGGCCAATCCAATGGAGCCAATTCCCCAGTTGAGGCTCCCTCAACCCAGGTGTGTCAAGTTGACCCTAAAGCTATCCAGCCCATTAGCTAATTTAAGAAACTCCTTAACTTTATTTGAATTATAAGGTACAAATAACTTTTGCTGCTGTTTGTAGTTGGTCCCATGGGTTGATATTTTTGTAGGATTATTCTGGTACTTTAATCAAAGCTTGGAGGACAGGCAGAAAGTTTGTGGGAGACACCTTCCCTGAAAACTCATCCATGTCCAATTTACGACTCGGATTTCCTGAAACTACAAAGGACTTAGAGAGACCATGTTCCAGGACTGCGATACCAGAGCACATGATAATAATCAGCAAAGTACAACCAGGACCTAAAAAAGGGCTAGGAGCACACTCCACCCCAGGAGGCAAAGTTCCTTGAAGCCTGCACCTCCATCTGGTGAGCGAGTCATGCAGACTCCACTGGGGACAGCGTGGCAGCTCTCCCTTTTTTATTTTTTAATTGAAGCTCATATATATCTCGTTGTACTGCGGGAAACCAATATCAGGATCATGTGAAGGATGACTGAGAAAATAAGAATAAATAAGAGAACAATGCCTCCAATTACTATTAAGGCTATGATTGTATGTAGCCACCCCATGGGATTGATGGCTTCTAAGCCCTCTTGCAAAGATTTTGCTAGAGATCCAAGGCCCTCCAAGACCAAATGAGCCTTACTTATATCTGTAATTTGTTGCTGTAAATCCAGCATATCATGAGTTATATCATTATCCTTCCGTACTCCAAGCAAATGATTTTTAGTAGCATTCCAGTCCAGAGAGTTATTATATTGCAAAGGTGTTACACAAATATATTTAAAGCTAGCATGACAGTGAGTAGAGAGCTGTACCTTTAAATTTTGGACTTCTTGGCCTACAGCTACAATTACTTCTTTTAGGGCATTTACTTTTGCTTCTAATTTTCTATCATTCTTTGATGAGCTAAAGCTACTGATATATTTTTACTTAAATCATTCACAAAGTGAGCCGTCTGTATGTTGGTAACTAGAGCCACAGTGGACAAGGCAAACGAGGTTAGAATTGCAATTAAAGCAGATGTCCCCCAAAATAATGCTGCTACAAATCTCTTAGGTCTTATGAATTCATTTAAGTTTTTTAGAGTTTGTAAGGCAGAATTATCGAACCAGGGAACACCTTTCAAATCCACTGGCAACATTACATAGCTAGGACGCTGAATAAGCATTATAACAGAATAGGACTTATCAAAACCTGAAAAAATGCAATCAGTTAAGATACATTTACTGCATTGAATGTGATAAGATTTTCCTACATCAGTTATTACTAAATTTCCCAGTTTTCCTGCTAAGATTCCATACGGATAGCCAACACAAGCTCTTACTCCAATATAATTTGTTTTTGTCTTTTGGGTTTTTTTAAATAACAGAATATTCATTGCTGCAAAGAGTCTGAATAACCCAGGATGTATTGTGGTGATATTATGTAAGGGAGAGTAACTCACAAAAGTGGGAGCCACCCATCCTGGCATGAACCATCTTTTTTATCGGCTCACCCAGAGTATTTGGTACATATCCATTAAAGCGATCTGAATTGTTTTTCAAATAAGAAGCATAATAATATTCCGGACTGGTAATAGAAAAATCATAGATCTCTTCTCAAGACCCTAAAGGAAGATGTTTTGCTGCTTTAGCGGGAAATCCACATTCAAGCCACTGAAGATATTTAATGAATGAATCCCAAAATTGATCTTTATCATGATATTTTTGTAAGCAATTATCTAAAAATAAAGAATTTTCTAAGGGTACAAAAGATTTATTATAAGTGTGATAACCTAAAGTCGTCATTCCAAGCTCCCAAATTAACCTTTTATTAGGTTTACCTGTACCTGATTTATCTGGAGCACCAGTTAAGAATGTTCTATAGATGAGGGGGAGACATCTGAAAAGCACTCGTCTGCTCAAGACTATGCATATGGGAGCCGTATCAGATCGCCCCTCATATTTAATCACTTGAGAGGTTTTGTGGGAGTTGAAAAAATCCTTGAAACCTCCTAACATGTCACTGTTATTAGTCATTACTTTGATCTGTACCTCATCACCCCAACCTACAGGATGGATCAGGGGTGGATTGGGAACATATGCCCAGTATCGATCCCCCAACACTTCCGGCAATTGAACAGAAAGTATAGCTAACATAGCAAGAAACATATTTTGATAAGTTAGAATTTGTCCTGAAGCTGACACTGTCTTTTCAGCCAGTCTTGTCAGCTTCTTGATTTAACCCCAGGTTGGTGGTTTCTATTCCTTTGTGGTTTTGGCAGAGCGTGGCGTTACTGTCAGTCGCTGAAGCCAATGCCGAGTGTTGCTCATTAGTCTCCTTCTCTTTCTTCTCCGCGTCTTGGAGTCCGCAGTGTCTAAAGAGCTGGTCTGGGATCCAAATTGGAGTGTCTGCATCCTGTGGAAACACACATGCATACCCTCTTCCCGAAGTTATTAAAATATCAGGGCCTTTCCAGGTGCCACTTAGCAAATCTTTCCATTTCACTTTTGGTTGTGTTTTTAATGCAGTGGTTTCCCAATGCCACTGCATGGGAGTCAGACCTTCCTCATTTGTGTTTAAATGATTGATAGTAAATAGTGCATGATTTAGGGCTTGATGTGGTGAATAATACATATTACTATTTTTTAACCTTCGTAGTTGAATTTTTAAAGTTTGATGAGCTCGCTCATTTATAGCTTGACCCTGGGGATTACAGGGGATTCCCATGACATGCTCAATTTTCCATATGCGGCAGAATTGTTGAAAGGCTTTAGCTGTGTAGGCTGGAGCATTGTCAGTCTTAATTTTTGAGGGAATTCCCATAAAAGAAAAACATTGAATCAGATGTTGAACTACATCCTTTACTGCTTCTCCCGTCCTAGCAGTAGCATGCATGACATGTGAATACGTGTCTATAGTTGTCAGGGTGTTAGCTCCAGAAGCCCATTGGAATTGAGAGACACCTAAGGTTCATGTTGCCCAAGAACTGGCTCTACCAGGCTAGCCTTTGGCTATGCTAGAGCAGGCCACCACCAATTACTCAGGAATCTTCCGCCTTTCCTTTCGACCCATCCCACCATCACCGAATCCCACTCCCACCTTCTCCCTTAAATTCCCAAGCCAGACGCCATTCTGTGCTTGGCTCTATCTTTCCCCTGAGCCTAGCCCCAGCTATCCTGAATTAAACTTTGCTCCGAAGAACTTAGACCTCATGACCTTTCATTCCAGGGGGAGCGCGCTATAACCTTACATTCTGGTGTTGGTGACTCGGATCACCATTTTTCTCATGCCACCCCCGCCCCTCAGAGCAGCTTTGGGGAGCTGGTAAGCCAGATACCGAGTGCAGGCTACAACAGTACCCACCAGCATTCGGCCAAAGGTACCTTCTCTCCTCTCCTTATCCTACCCTACTCTATTCCCGTGTGACTGTGCGTGAGAGTTAAGAGTGTGTGTTATGGTTCCACAGCTCTTGGGCTACAGAATCTGACTGGACCCCAACCCATGGATCCACCAAAGTCGTTTAACCTCATCGGGCACTCATCACACTCGTGATGACCGAGCACGGGGGTTTATACGTGTGGCCCTCATGGTAAGACTTCCTAAGTTGCCTCGAGGGCAGCCAGCCAGAAGGGCACCTGAGTGAGGGGAGATTATATCTCCCACCCCTACCTTCTGTGTAACCCTGCATATGTTCTGCCCCCTCTAGCTGCCCCCTCTGCCTCAACACTTCCTGTCCTAACTACTGCTTTCCATCTGCCTTCCCTCAAATCCTCCTTTCTGTCCTAACTACTGCTTTCCATCTGCCTTCCCTCTGATCCTCTTTCTCCATTCTTTTAGTCTCCCGTTATAGCCATTCTCTTTTTGGATCCCTGAGTGCTGGGAAAATCAGGGATTTCCCCCCAGTTTTTCCCATCCAGATTGCTGTCTATCTACTGGGATGCTGGGGAGACTCTGGACCCAAATTTTGGCCTCCTCTGTGATTTTGGGATGCTAAATTCACAGACCTGCAGGCCCTGATTTCAGAGACTCCCACACTGGTCACATGGACCTGGGGTCTCTGAGCACCCACTTAGAACTAGGGTGGATGCACCTTAGCACTCAGGTGGGTGCTTTCTGAGACTGAAAAGAATCCATTTCCTTCCTACAGGCCTCTTCTCTCTCTCTCTCTCTCTCTCTCTCTCTCTCTCTCTCTCCTCTCTTCCTCTCCCCTCTTCCTCATCCTCTGACCCCTAATATGGGAGCCTCACACTCTAAAGGAGAGGACCTGGGCCTCACACCCTTGGAGTGTCTCCTACAATCTTTAAGAGAACTCAACCTCTCCAAGGAAATTGGGACTCTGCTCTGCTATCTAGCCAGGATATCATTTAGCTAACAATATTGCCTGGCCTGAGACAGGTACCTTAGATCTCCAAATTCTCAGCTTTGAGAGACTTCTGCCAGCACTCTGGTAAATGGTCAGAATGCTTGTATGTACAGGCATTCTTCGCCCTTCACTCACCTCTCTCTCTCTCTCTCTCTCTCTCTCTCTCTCTCTCTCTCT